>CM076571.1:658358471-658678723 GCA_034641835.2 Pinus albicaulis
ATTTAAAATGACTTAACCGTTTTGGTTCTTTTTAAATGTAAAAAAAATTTACTAAGATATTTCACCAATTAATTTTTCCATGCTCGATAGATTTTGATTAAAAAAAAAAAAATCGAATAGACTATTATGCATGATTCACATGTTCCATTGACTCATTGTACACAATATCTTAACAAATTCTACTTTTAATATTTCCACTTCACTATTTTAAAATGTGAATTAAATATATCATTTAACTTGATTTTAAAGTGATTAAGTATATTTTTATTTTAAAAAATTGTGCATTTATAGACATTTGATCTCTATAAATTATTAGTAGATCTAGACATTTGATCTCTCTAAATCGTTTTCTTTTTCAAAAGAAAAACAACAACTTTCTATTAGATAAAAAGATGTTACATAAACATGCATATAACATATGGTCCAGAGAAAACATCATGGATCAGAATACAGAGAATCACTCCCTAAAAAGTAAACCCAAAATACTGTGGGTACATACATCTGCACAATAATGACTGAAATAAGCCAATATAAACCAGGCCGAAAGGCCCATCAAACCCATAAAGGATCAACATAAATCCCCAGAATAGGCAAAACCATGAAAGGCACAGCAACACCCACCCGAGGAAACAACCACCCCAGGGAAGAGGTGAAAAGGCATAAAGCCAAAAACCCAGAAGAAGAAAACACCAGCCCCAAAACCCAATGTACAAGCCCCAAAAAAGTGGCAGTAACATCTATAGCGCCAGTCCAGACCCATGAGCAACATCACAAAAAAGTAGCCCCATCCACAGCAGCAGCGGATATCATGAAAGGAGACTTACCAACAAAGGCCGTTGCAATCAGCAACCCACCGCCATCGATACTGTAAAAAACCTTGATCAAGAAGTTAGGCTCGCTTGATATATAAGATTAGTGAGAGACAAGCTCGCTTGATATATGCATAAAACAAAACCGCAGGTCCAAAAAGGCAGGCTCGCTTGAAAGGTGCCAGAAAACAAGCCCGCATAAGCAGCACCAGAGCAGACCCATCAACAGGGTCCACAAAAATACAACCCCTGAATAGAAAATGGGGCTGCAGCTGCGAGAAAAAAGACAGCAGAGGAGGGTTCGCAGCATCGAGCAAAACCCCTACGCCAATCCACCAGGGGCCGCAGCGACGAGGCAATCGTCCATATCCTGCGCAGAGATAACCCCATTCGCGACATAAAACCCCATCTGCCGCACCCAAAAACCGTGATGGTTTCCCTCCAAGTCCACCGAGACTGTGTGGGAAGGCAAACCAGGGCACAAGACCCCATCCACAGCGTGCTTTAAACCCAACCAGAGATGGATATTTGCAGAAAATGAGAAAGGGGCCGCAACGGCGAGGCGACTGCCAGAATCCGCACAGAGGAGACCCCATTCGCCACATAAACCCCATCCACTACGCGCTGTGTGTGGGAAATCAAACCAGAGCTCAAAACCCTATCCACCGCATGCTTTAAACGTTACCAGAGACGGATGAGCGCTGTGTGAGGGATGGCAAACCAGAGGTCGCCAAAGAAGAAGAGGGGGGGCGCAGCGGCGAGGCGGCCGCCGGACCCCCCGCCGATCTCTCTAAATCGTTAGTAGATCTAGAATTAAGATGGATCTAAATTGGTTTAATTATTAATAATTGATACTTATAATTATTAATTTTAGTTTAGTTTTATGTAATTTAACCAAACCAAAATGTTTTAATTCATAATTATTTATTTTTTTTAATTTTTTTAATTTTCTTAATTGTATTTTAATTTTAATTTTATTGTTATGTAATTTGACTTAGTCAAAATGTTTACATAATATAACCTTACCACATCTTTTCTATATTATGCTAGAGAGCGCCTTTGGATGCAATAATTCTCATTTCCTTTATTCCTTCAAAAAAAAATATAACTACTTGTCAAAATATATAATCTAATAAAAAAAAATTTATATAGAGAAATTATCATTTCTTATCATTTATTATGCCGTAAGGCGTCACTATTTGAAAACAACTCTCCTAGCTGCCACTATGTATTATTTTGCACCATTAGATGGAATGTTAGACGATTGAAATTTTTCAAACCATTAGATTAATAGTTAATAAAAAACTAATAATTAAGAGGTTTAATGAACATGTTTAAAATTAATCAAAACTGTTTACTGAACCGTTTCTTGATGGATTAATTGCTTATTCCCTGTAACCTTTGCTTCTCCATTTTCGATGCAATGATTTACACTTTGCAAAATTAATTCCATTGTGATTAGTTGAATTGAAAGAGCGGGTATGAGTTGATCTGAATTGTTCTCGTATAAATTGTTATCTAATTTTTATTTCTTCTTTTGGTACATTGCTATGATTTAGAGTTTTGGAAGTTACTGCCATTGTGATAGAGCAAATTGAAGGATCAATTATTAACTTATCTAAATTGTTTGAACTGCTACTAAAAAAATGTTTTGAATAGAACTTGGCCAACAAGCTCAGATGGGTTGCGATTGTCGCCCTGGTGTTGCTTGCAACTGTTGAGTTTGTTAAGCTGGTAATGTTTCCCGACCTTAGTGAGAGCCTGATGATAGCTGGTAAAAAAAGGTAAGTCCTTCGCTAGCGGCACTGGGAAATAGATTTAACCTAATTATGAATTTTTACTTTAAACAATTTGAAGATTTGTCTGAATATTTTTATAATATCATGTTGAACCGTTTGAGGCATTGACCTGTAATAAATAGGAAACAGGAATTAGGGGGCTTGAAATGGGAGTCGTAAAAGAGAGCCTTGAGAGATTTGATGAAGTTGGTCACATCCTTGACTCGTGCTAGAATTTCACATGATGTTTCTGCTGAACATAACGAGTAAATTATTCTTATTTCGATTTTGTCTCCTGTGTTCGTCCGTCGAGATAAATGATAACTAATTACTCAATAACTACAATGCAGGTTCACCTGGATAGTAGTTATCACCGTGTTGCTATGTGCGAAGCAAAAGTAGATGAAATTGAAAGTGAAAATGGAGAATCGAGAATGTCATTCAGAGAAAGAAAGATCGACAGGGAATTCAAGTCGAAGAGAGTGATTCCTAGGGGACTAGATGGCCAACACCATGTGTAACGGAATATAAATAAATCGGACACGGTCACATGATATTGTTTATCCGCGTTAAGATGAACAATAATCATCCAACGACGTTAGGATAAATACTCTTGAATGGAAAAGGTTAATGAATAATTTGTACGAAATGTAACAGTATCAAAGAAATGCGTAGGTTAGATTGTCAATTCAAATGTGTATATTTTTAAATATATATGAGATAAATGATGCAGTTCTTTCCCAATTTTGTTCGTCTATGGCATAACAAGGGATTATGGTTAAAATTTGTATTAGGGTTTGTGCAAATGAAGGTTTTTTATTGTGTTATTTTGCATAAATTGAAGGTTTTAATTAACAAGTTGTTGGTTGTTGTGGGGTATGGATCTTTCCCATGCAGTTTAGGCACTTCACAATCCATTCACAAGTTGTTGGTTGTATTTGTCTTATTTTGCACCATAAGATGGAATGTTAAACAATTGAAGATTTTTAAGATTTTTAAGCCATCATATTAATAGTTAATAAAAAACTAATATATTTTGTATAAATTTAAAACAATGACATTGAAATATCATCAAGTTTAAATCATTGGATTAATTATACATGATCTTCATTGGATTAGTTGCACATAATCTTTTATATGTCATGATTATTCTGAAATTTATGCCTCACGACATTTCCTTTGCAACATTCGTTGCAATTGCTAGTTCTAAACTTTTATATTAATAATAAAATAAACATAAAATTGCTATTTATAAACTTTGAATTTACTACCAAAATATATATAATAATAATAAAATTATTATTTATTAACTTTAAATCTACCAAAAATATGGTATATGAACCAACTATTCCATGTTTGTAACTTCTTGCTCTTTATTCTAAACATATACATTAATAACAAAAGTACATTTATTATTTAAAATGATAAGTGGAAACCCTTTGAATCTATTAGACCAAGTATTATACATGAATCAACCAACCATGCCATGGAATCTAGTGTAAACAAAGATTTGTAACTTCTAATAAAATATAAAGTCTCTCTTCTCTCTTTGGAACTTTGAAGTGGTGATAAAGATAATGCAAACACTTTAGCCTAAAGCTTTAATATATTTAGGCCGATAGGCTTTTTCTTTTCAATCAAGTCATCTAAAAATTTTGCCTAACATTTTTCTTCTCGACCTGACATGTGTTAATTACCACATTTATACTTGATATATGTCTCACTTAGATACCAGGTATGGAATGGCTTCCAGACTTGACATGTGTCAACCATCATATTTATACCTTATATATGTCCCACATTAAATACCTGGTATGGAATGGCTTCGATGGCTTTGCAACCTTATAAAATGGCGAGTTCTCCTCCTCTGTTTCCACATTTTCACAGTTTAAGAGAGGTTGTTATGGCGAGTTCTCCTCCACTGTTTCCACATTTCTGCAGTTGAAGAAGTTGTTAATTGTTGTCAAAATTTATGTAACCATCGGAATTTGGTGTACAAAATATCAAGAGAGCGTAGGCGTAGATATTCGATATTTGAAAACATTGTTTTGCTTTTCATTTGAAGGCTTCCGAAGAGTCTCCATTCTCCGTCTGTAGGTGTTGGCTACGTAAGCTTGAAGAGTCTCCAGTCTCCGTCTCTGTCTGTAGGTGCTTGCTACGCAAGCTGATTCTATTTTTCCAATTTCTTTTCACAATTTTTGAACAATGAGACGACTTGTCACAATCACGTGTGCAGCTGCAACGACCGATTCTGTCACGTTTATTGCTCTTAGTGACCACGAGATCCGAGTTAAGACATCCTCCAGGTCCATACTCGATTTTTGGATCCCTTCTAATTTTTTCGTTTTGCTTCTTTCCAATGCTATGTTAAACGCTAAGTTTTAAATTTTAGACAGAATGTTATGGATTTTGTCTTTACATGCCGAATCGACGAATGATGACATAGTTGTTTCTTATAAAAATCGATTCTAAGAGAGCTGTGGAACATTTAGCGTCGAGGTTAGACAGTTGCGATTTATCGAAATTATGGTAATGACACACAGATAGGGATGGTAATCAAACACAGGATCTACTAAAAAGAAAGAGTTTCTCCTATACTTTCAACCAAATTATTTCTTTTTTTATAAGCTGTCATCATTTTTCCTTCTAAATTTAGAAATTCCTGTTTAAAGCCAGGCCATTATGGGACTTGCAGTTAGATATGTATCTAATTTAGATTATTTCGAACTAGGATCGATAAAGCCACAATCAAATGTGACACATAGTTGATAATCACGTGGAAGTGTGAAATTGTAGTGTATTTTACGCTGCAGCGCTGTCAATGAAATGGTAATTTGGATGAACAGATTTTTCCTGTTAAGGGTACGTTTGCTGGAATTTGAAAATTAACTGTAATGTGTTCCGTTTCATTATTATTTTTGGCATTAGAAGTTCTTCAAAATTTGGCATTGCATATTTATTGGGACGTAAGTTTTCAAATTTTCTCGTAAAATTTTGACAACATTCATACGTTTCTATTGAATTTTTTTAACCCAATTCTGAATTTGCAAATTTGAAAGTTAAGTAGGCTATGGGAAAATCTGAAAGTTGAGTAAACCACACGGATTTATTGTGCTTTATGTGAGGTGCATGAAAGGTATGCTCTGTAGCTTCTCATTCCTTAGCTGGAAATTTAATTTAAGTCTAACTTGTATGATATTATTTGCCTCTCAGTGGCAGGGATTGGATTTTAGTATCCAACCCGTAAGTTTAAAAATCTGTAATTTTAAGTGAATATTCAGAACTTGATTTAAACAATACAAAATTTTCATTTGGCGATCTTCGAAAATGGGTCAATATCTTTTAAAAAACTTCAATTGAAAGTGGCATATTTGTAAATTTGGATGTGTAAAAAATAATAAGAAATTGAAATTTGGGTGAACTGGAATGTCATATAAGAGAATCTATACTAAATTGAAATCTTGATATAGCTATTTAGTTACACACTTTGCTAAAAAAAAACCTATGGTTCTACAATTGGAGGAGAAAGTTTTTTTTCAGAAGAAAAAAACTACTGGTTTATATAAAGTACTAGCACAATATTCTTAAAAGTTCATTGTAATAAGTTACATCAGCTAGATCAGTGTCAAAATACATCTTCATGTGCCTCCTCATCTTTTGGTTCAATACATAATCATTAGCCCTCTTGGCTATTGTTTATCTATGTAATTTCAACATCTGTGTATCAAAATCAAAAGTAATCAATCATGCTTTTCAAAGTTGATAAACATCATCATACATTCCATGCTTCCTATCAATCTGTTTCGTCATAAAATAATGCAAAATGCCAGTCGATGGCCCATCCACTAGGTTCGGACATGGATATCAAAGCCTTTCCACGACCACTTCGGGAACCTGCGAAGACAGAAAAAGTTAGGAAAAAAGTATCGAGCCCATAGCTTTGTTACTTGTAGCTTCAATGAGCTCATAGTTGATTTCACCGAATCTTCTTGTCAATCCCTTTTTTGACAACCTGTCAGCCTGAGAATTGTTTCCTCTATAGATATGGCTGAAAGTGATGATGCAGAAATTTTCTCTCAGGATCTTTATCTGACCCATCCATGATGAAAGGAGGTCCAGATTAAGAGCTGATCCCTTGTTTAGGTGGTCGATCAGAACTTGTAAATCCTCGAATATGGACAATCTGTCAATACAAAGGTGGTGTGAAAACCACATGAGCCCCCAAAGTGCCAAAGCCTCAGCCCTCATATTTGTTCCTATACCTCCGTACCAATGCATCTTATATTGGAAAGTAGGAGTGATCATCAATAACACCCCACATCCACACCTATGATTTTGTGCTGCCCCATCAAAAAACCCAGCAGGGTAGTTAATTTCATGTGGTTGGTTTCTAATTGATAAATCTGGAGGTGGATTTTCTTCTGTCTTCATATTTTCCCAAAGAAGGAGAATTTTCTTGCTTACACTCTTCGGCCGGCTTGTCTGTTCTTCGAAGATCCATCTATTTCTACAACACCATAGGCTCCAGTGAAAATAATAGGCATGTTCTTAAAATGCTTACCTTTCCCAATCCACCATAAAAAGCAACTTTCAGCATTGTCATATTCACGCAAATCAAAATTTAATTTGTTGCATATTTGTAGTAATACCAACCTGGAAAAAGGACATTCATAAAAAAAGTGTATGTTATCTTCAATAGCAGCCCCGCAAAGTCTATAGATCCCAGGTCCATGTATCCCTCTTCGCTACAGGTTACTCTAGGTAAGGTTTTTGTCATGCCACACCAACCAATAGAAAATAATTTGTTTTTTCTGTACTTTAGAACTCCACGAGTCCTTAATCCATCTTGGAGTCCATGTCCCTGTATGTTATTTCATCATTGAACTATAAAGATCACTAATGACAATTTGTTCCTTATGTACTTTACCCTCCCCCATCTTATATGGTCCCCCTGATCATTTTTATATAAACCCAGGCTTCGTAAAAAATCACAGTAACCTTCCCATTCAATTTCCATTGCTTTTGGTAAGCCCAAATATCTAGCTGATTGCCAATACGGGATTTCCTCTTGCCAGTGAACAATTTGGCCAATAAAGAATATGCCCTTTTGATGTAGGAAAGATAACAAACTCTAATTGATGCATGAGTCGAGTGTAGATCCTCCCAAACCTACCTGTCAAATTTGGATATGTCCTCCCATACCAACTTGCCCTCGTAATTTATCTCTAAACTGTGACCAGATTTTTCTAAAGCTTTTCCATATCGGTGACCCTTTCTGCATTTTGAGATTTATTTCAATATAAAACACTTCCACTGATTTATGTTCCATTATGTCCTTCCATAGGCCATGGTTGTTAAGACACCTCCACAAGGACTTCATCAATAGTGCCTTACTGAACTTATCCAGCTCAATAATCCCCCATCCACCCAATTCCTCGGGGATACTTATCAAACTCACTTTTCCAGATGGTATGATCCTTTCCCTAAACCACCATTCCATATGAATTTCACCATGATACCACAGATTTTGTTAATGATATTCCTTGGAATGCTAAACAAGTGAGCCTAGTATATTGTGATTTGCTGTAATACTGCCTGAGTTAAAACAAGGCAACCACCACTCGTCAACCATGTATTGGACCATGTATTTATTCTTCTGTGAAAATTTTCCAATATCTAATTCCAGTCACTAGCAATATATCTAGAAGCCTGAAGGCGAAATCCTAGGTATGTGATACCTTCATCCAACTTAGTCACTCGAAATTTAAAAAGCCTTTGAATGAATTCGATAAAGTTGGAGGATCCATCCAGGTGATAGAAACATGATTTACCCTCATTCGCCTCCATCCCCGATGCTACACAGAAGTTATTAAAGATCGAGTCCATAGTCCTTCAGATATTGTTAATCAGCATCCCAAAGAAGAGTACATCATCAACAAAAAAATTATGTGCTATGTCCCCCTTGTTAGTAATGTTGATTCCTTTAAAATCTCTAGTCACCACCGCCTTCTTAATATTTAGGCTAAGGGCATCCATCACAAGGATAAACAACATCGGGGATAAGGCACATCCTTGCCTTAGCCCCCTATCAGGTCTGAAAAAATTCAAAGCTAAACCATTTATGATGACTTCCATGGTGGTTGAGTTGATGCAACTCATGATTCACTCTATCGAATCTGAAGTCAAACCTATCTTATGAAGAATCAATGTGAGGAAGCCCCAATCAACTCTGTCATAGGCTTTTCTCAATTCAAATTTCATTATACCAGCCTTAATTTTCCTTGATGCAATTGAGTGCATCGTTTCTTGAGTAATCGCCACTGCATCGTGGACGCTTCTACCAGGTAGAAAACCCGATTGTTCGGGCGTGATGTATCTAGAGAAGACACCCTTTAGTCTATCCTCCAAAAAATTGGAGCCAATTTTATAAAGGGTGTTGCATAGTGATATCGGCCTATAATCCTCGAAGCCTCTGGGGTCCTTTCTCTTTGGAATTAGAGCGATGAATGTGGCGTTAATACCTCCTCTGAACTTTCCAGTAGTATTGACTTCTTCAATCATATCCTTTATAACTGATAGGAATATATTAGAGAAGTGGATAAAGAAGTCTGGCGTCCAACCATCTAGACCCAGACTCTTATCAGCTGGGAAATATTTGAGTACATGTTCCACTTCTTCATTGGTAATTGGTATTGTAAGACAAGCATTCTCGGCCTCTCCAAACATCCTTGGAAATAATTCCAACGCCTTTAGTTGTTCTGTGAATACCACCTCCTCCCTGCCCTTAAAGAGTTCCCCAAAAAATTTCACAGTTGCTTCTTGTATGCCCTCGGTGGTATCTATAGTTTCTCCATTAACCTCCATGTTCCAAATCGCATTAACTTTTTTCCTTCCATTAGCATAGTGATGAAAGAATTTAGTATTGTTATCCCCTTCTTTAAGCCATGTTGCCCTGATCTTAAGACGCTAAGACATTTCATGGATAAGCAGTATCTTCCTCCTGTCTACTTCCAACTGTTTGAGTTGGGTCCATATAACACGGTTTGGTTCCCCTTATTCAAACTCTTTGAGAATATTCGTGATTTCTCCCTTAATGTGTTTTAACTCATGGAGAAAACTATCTTTCTCTGTTTTCTCCCATTTCTTCACTCGACCCTTCAGGCTCCGTAATTTCAATGCAAGGCTTTCCATCCCCAAAATTCCCACCCTTTCTTTACACTCTCCCATATTCTTTTGAACCATAAGATTGAAGCTATCACAGGATAACCAAGCCCTATTAAATTTAAAGGGGTACCCCTTTTTCTGGTTTTCAAATGTCCACTCGACAGTAACTGGACGATGATCAAAGATATCAAGAGCCACTGCCCTTGCCTGTAGACCCCCTGTCATTGGCAGGAGAGATGCTTGCACCATGATTCTGACAAGTCTTTTACCAATAAATTCCTCCCCTGCACACCCATTGAGCCAGGTCAGCCCCTCCCTTTCCAATGTCAAATCAACTAGATTAGAAGACTTAAATAGTTCTAATAAGAAATCCTCCGATGGGTCCCTTCTATCCCGGGTGCCCCAAGTCTCCTCCACCCGTAGAGTGCAATTGAAATCCCCAACCCATATACAGTTGTCTAGTGCTAATAAACCACAAGCTTCCATTTTTCCCCAAAAGTTACATTTGTCCTTATAACGAGAGTAAATATTCAACAAGTGAATCCGATGTTGGATCCCTCTAAAATGTCTGGTCATTAAGATACCGCCAATAAAACAGAAGGCAATCAAAGAAACATGACTGGGGTCCCAGATAACAGCTAAACTGCTCGAGCAAACCATTGCATCTGTGGCCACCATATTCCAATCTGGAAATAGTCCCCGACAAAAAGAACGAGTGCGGTCAGTAGTGGACATAGTCTCTTAAAGGAAAATTATAGAAGGTCTGATTGAAAAAAATAAATTCTGCAGAGTCTTATCTCTACCCCCACGGCCCTAATTTTCAAATAACACAGTATGGTGGCAGACCAGCTGAGGCAGGGGCCAAAGCTCTAAGGACCCGGTCAAGTGCTTGGGTGACTGGTACACCATGGAAATTCCCCGGTGGTAGATCTTGGATTGTGCCCACCCGAACCGACCGATGCTTCCCCCGTGGCCAACCCTTCCCTTTACAGATAGTCACATTGAAATTCGACGATGGGCTAGGGACGCGGACGAGAGAAGTTGGGCAGCCAATGTCTACAGTCAGTGGGACCATCTAAGCTTCGGAGTTATAAAATATGAATTCAAGGTCACTCCCTATCGAATTATGGGGAGAATGGGAAGAAGTTAACTTATTAGAGGCGAAGGGTGGTGTAATCGGTGGAGCCAAAACCACCGGAGGGGAGGGAAGGGAAGTGGAGCGAACCAAAGCAGGGATGTGAATGGGAGTTTAGGCGGAGGGTTGTGTCCCCATTTTCGGGCCATCAAACCGTTCAAATATAGAAGAAACAAATTTTGCAGGTTGGTCAGCAGGAGAAACAACATCCACAAAAAAATCGCCTGAATCCAACGAAGTCCCAGAATCAGTAAATAGAGAAATACATATTGACTTGGGCTTCAGAGTAGACTTACCCGACATCGAAGGTTGCCTTGACGAATGGTCCATCTACTGTACAAGGGAAATGTGCGCCACAGCTCCAGAGGACTTCTTCCCTTCTCCCCGCTTAAAATATTCCTAAAAACACTAATAGTGTCACATGAGGTGGCCTGTTGCATGACATAAGTGGCAACGAAAGGGATTCTTCCATTAGTTCAATACCTGTTGGTGGACGTGGCCCTCCCATTCTAAATCCACCTCAGCTGGAAAACCACCTGAGAAGGACATTTCCACCAGAATCTAGGCGATTCTCTTGTCGAATTATCCAGTACATTTTGGGTCGACAAACTTGCAATTTCCAATGTTGTCCCCAATCAACTTCATCGTCGGGCGTGTCCAGTACTCCATAGGCAAACCAGGTAGCTTCACCCAGACTAGATGGCACCTAGGGGCGTTTCGGATGGGGTGGAAGTCGATGTGCCACCAATGTAAGGCCATATAACAACGACCGTTAATCCAAACGAGGTGAAATACTTCAGCCAAATCCGCAGCCTTGATAAAGTGGAACCCAAACCAACCGCCCTCTAATTCGCTAATTAGGGGGCGATATCCCAAGAATTTTTTCTAGGCCTCCATCAGCCACGGGAAGAAATCCACATTACTGAAATTAGAGAATTGCTAGCGACCAACCAGGGATTGTTCTTGCAAACTCTCCGCCCTCTCCCACATGATATCTTGCCCAAAACTAAGAATTCTACAACCCAGATGGGGTTTAAACGGCTTATCCGTTGCAGTCGATTTGGAACTTTTTTCTACAAAGTTCTGATAAATCAATGGAGTCTGACCTGAAGAATTCATAGTCGTGACGGTCTCACTCACAGAAGGAAGAACATCAAACAGACCGAAGCGCTCGTGGGTAGTGGTTTCCGATTTACCAGGATTGAGTAAACTGCCCTCCACCACGTCTAAAGCATGCATGAGCTCCATGTCATTGACCTCCCCCTTGAGATCCGAGAGAATAGATTGGAGGTCTGGCATATTAGAAGTTGTTTTCGTCCATGTAGTAGATCAAAATTAAAGGTTTTAGATCAAAAAGGCTCTGGAGAGATAAAAGCTCGACTGTAGATCCCAATACACCATACCTCAGAGTAGACGCAAATGGTAGTCCAAGTAACATGTAATAAAGGCGGTAGGTTGATTTATATAAAATCAAGCCGATCGGGAAGAGAAAAGTACACCAACAACCAACCCCTAATTAAATGCCTCGGTGAAGTAATAGTACAATACTATCCAAGCACCGATTAAAAACACCCACCGCCGACTTGGTCAGGATCACCGGAGCCCGCTCGGAAAATTTGAATTTTCAAGTTACATTTCACCATCCCTCAACCAGGAGATTTAGAGTTGTGAATGGCGATACTCATGTCTCACAAAGAAATCCTCGACCGCATGTAAGGAAGATATCCAAATGTAAACCTTCATCGCTATCCTGAGAAACCATGCATCCTTACTCTAGTGCACAACAGCAGTAGAAACACTAGTCGATATTCCACCACCTTTTACAAAAATGTACCTCAAATCTCTTCCAAGGTTTACTACAAATGCAGTCCTCCAAGCCCAATGTGCCGAGTAGACATGCCAAGGAATGGAGATCAAAAGAAATGCAGCTACAAACCCTAAGAAGTTTCCAGATCGAAAAAGACATATGGATAGTCAAAGCATAGAAACCTCCAACTCTATCATCAGTGGTCTAAAACTATCGAGCAAACAACAAAAATAGAGCCTTATATCCATAAACTGGATAATGACTCAACCAGTGCAGCTATGTTTTGGCTTTGGATCATATATTCTGGTGACGAGCTGTATCCCTCCTCCATATACTGTATAATGTCTCATCCAATGAAGCTATGCTACGACCAATGGAATGCAGAGGAATATATCAAAATAGTCAGAAAGCATGGCCTAGATATTTCATAGCCCGCCCTAGATCTGAGCAGCCAGGGGAGAATTCTTGGGCGATAAGCAAGAAAAGGAAAGACGTTCAGAGCCACAGCGCATCCACCACACCAATCATGTTCAATTGGGGCAGAAGTTGTAGTTACAAATGTTGAAATGTTATAAATCACAAAGTATTATAAATATATTCCACTTGCACATTAAAAACCAATTTATTTTTATTTCAGTTAAGAGTTTAGAAATATTTTAAAATTTGACAAGTAAAAATAATAGCATTAAATTATTAAGATGTTACATTTTGTGTTATTTAGTTTGAATGTTAGCTACTTTTATTGAATTTTTAATTTATAAATACGTGATAAGAAATATTTTGACAATCAAATATGATATTTTAAAACCAATTTATTTTTATTTTGGTTACATATTTTAGAAGTATTTTAGAATTTAACAAATAAAAATAATAGCATCAAATTATTAAGATGTTACATTTTGTGTGATTTAGTTAGAATACCATTTACTTTTATTAAAATTTAAAATTTTAAATATGTAATATAAGATATAAATTTTAAAATTTTAAACATGCAATATGAGATATTTGGACAATCAAATAGAATATTTTAAAACCAATTTATTTTTATTTCAGTTATAGAGTTTAGAAATATTTTAGAATTTAACCAATAAGAATAATAGCATCAAATTATTAAGATGTTACTTTTTGTGTTATTTAGTTAGAATACCATTTACTTGTATTAAATTTTTAAATTTTAAATATGTAATATAAGATATTTTGACAATCAAATAGGATATTTTCATGGGCTTGAGAATATATTTGTCAATAAATTGAATTATTCTCTTTTTTGGCATGTACATATATTCTTAAAGATTTTTGGCAAAATTACAATATTAAGTTTTCGGCAAGATTATGATATTATGATTTTCAAATTTATTTTATTTTAAAAATAAAAATAAAATTAATGATTTAAATTCTACAATTTAAAAATTATAATAAAATTAATGCAAAGTTAATAAAATTAAGGTAAATATATAAATTAAATATTATTAATCCATAATAAACTTTCAAAAAAACTCCATATATCTCATTTTGTTAAAATTAAAATATCATAAATTAACTAATTTTTTTAAATAATAATGATAATTACTATTCATAAAAATAATAACTGAATGAATAATGATATATTATAGAAGTCAAACATTTATTTCTTTAAAAAATATGTAACAAGATTATAAAAAAAATGTAACAATACTTAAGCCTAAAACTAGACAAACTTAATCTTTACCTTTTGTTTCAAATGTTATTTTAATTGTGTGTTACCAACTTAATACAAACATGCTAAACAACCTCAATCTAATACAACTATTATTATTTCAAATCAAAGTACTACTTTTCCAATTTAACAATCATATCGGTCTCTCTTTGCACCTTTTGGGGCAATTGCTAAAACAACCTAAATCTAATACAACAATTATTATTTCAAATCAAAGTACAACTTTTCCAATTCAACAATTCTATCTGCCTCTCTTTGCACCTTTTGGGGCAATTTCTAGTTATGTCTTTTTTACATTTATAAGAATAGTTAATGTGTTGGGACTATATGGGAAAAATTTAGATTCAAAATCAATTACTTACCATTATAAATTTTAAGCTAAGAGTGTGAGTGGTCCGTAGCATAAAATTGATGAACTATTAAGGGTTGAGACATTATGAAGCACACTAAGAACGTGAAATTTTATTGAAGGGCCATTTATTTTTCTAACCTTATCATAAGAAGTCTGCAAAAATCGATTCCGGGTGAAATGGAGAACAAATTGTGCTCTCAACCACCCAAACTAGCGTCCAAGACCAAAATTAGGTTAAGCTAGTATAGATAGTCATGTTGTTCCCTAGATTGACATTGTTAAGGGTTGATTCCAACGCACCCAACAAACGTTTAGAAAACTTCATCGCTTTCACCCATGATAATTGCCCCAATTACTTTACAACAATCGATTTAAAAGCATGCATTAGATTATCAAGTTAATAATGGTATGCAAGATAAAAAGTGAGTTAATAATAGAGTGGAGATAATAAACACTCGAATTAAAACAGGTTGAACTAAAATATCCAATAGGCTTAGTCATTCTCATAATACATATTTTCCAAAGTAAATAGGTGATTGGTTAAGAAGAATAATATGCCTAAATAAATATACGTAAGAATATATATATATATATATATATTATTTTCACATATATTTAATAGTAAAAAACATATTAAATTTATATTTTATGCGTGAAAGCAACAAAGGATTTACTGAATGTGCATTATGGGAGACAAATCTATTGGTTTATCTTTGATCTACTGTGTAAAAAATTGGCCCACCGAGCTCACCTTACCATGAATCTACATTATGGGAGACAAATCCACTAGTTTGTCTTTGATGTACTGTGTAAAAATTTGGCCCACCGGGCTCGACTCCGTATTATGATGGCTTCGAGCCAGTTTTATTTCATTGAAAGTTGGTCTTTTGTTTCCATTTGTATAGTGTCTCTCTTAATAAAAGTTATGGTTAGTGGTAATTTAGATTAATTAGCCTTCTATTGAATTCATGGTTATTTAGTAAAATAAATTATTTCTTTGTTGTAACTTATTCCAGTCAAGTTAAAATATTTATGCTCACAATATTTAAGTCATCTCCCATTAACCTTCCTTCATCACATTAATATGAGAATTAGTTTCTTAGAAGTTACATAATGATACCTTCCTACATCACATTAACATGAAAATTAGTTTCTTAGAAGTTACATAATGATACCTTCGTACATCAAATTAACATGAGAATTAGTTTCTTAGAAGTTAATAATTGATTTAGAAATGACATGAAGTAAATTTATTTTCTTACTTCATTACATCACTATTTTCTCAAAAAAATCTTGAAGTAAAACTATTCTAGGTACAATATATAATTTATGTGTCTCTTATTATATGTAAGATAATTGGGTTAATTTTGGTTTTTATATTAAGAGTAAATATTTGTAAAAAAAAAAAAACTCAGCCAATATGATAAAACCCTAAAATATTGGAACATGTGTCATGTTTAGTTTTGATAAAATTTAATTTCCAAATTTCAATAAAAACTAATAACACAAAGAGAGTGTAACGTTAGGAGGGGATAGATGGATGGTTAAATTTGATATCAAGAAGAAAGTTATGTGAAATTTAAATGTAATGTTTTAGCCCAATGTTTCAAAGGGTTGATAAGTTACAAGATTAACAGTGGTAAAACATATCAAGTAGAAAAATGTTGGGAACGTAACCTTTTGAGTTTCCCGATGATATTTCACACGTGCATGTAAAGTTGGTTTGGTTTGAAATAAAAGTTCTATTTGTATTCATGTAGTCTAAATAATAGACGAAATGACATTTTCCAAACACTTTTTTTGGTCAATTTTGTCTAGATATGGTAGATATTTTCAAAAAAACATAAGTTTAAGTTGTTTAATCTGCAAAGATCGAGTTCCTTAGGGGTTTTTTAGGGTGTCTAATCTATTTATGCATTCAAAAGTGCATTTCAAACAATAAGAAATCAAAATATTACTAAAAATTGTATTATAAGATATATTATGACCAAAAAGTCATTTTGTCAAATTCATTTATGCATTCAAAATTGCATTTTAAACAATAAAAAATCACAATTTTACTAAAAATTGTATTATCGGATTCTGACCAAAAAGTCGTTTTGTCTACTACGATTATTGTTTATATATATATATATATATATATATATATATATATATATATATATATATATATATATATATATATATATATATATTTGATAATATTACTATATAATAAAATAATTACATTATTCATTGGTTAACCCTTAAATTAGATCACATGATTCAAATGTGGTCAATATTTACATCATTGTTATGCCCAAATGTTTCAAAGGGGGTGTTATTCTCATTAGTGATTTTAAATAACAGAGCTAGACTCTTAACTATAAGCGGCACATTAGTATGGCGAATATGGGTTTTAAGAGACAGAATAAAGCTAGCAGATTCAAGATGAGGATCTAAGTGAAAAATAATTTGCAAAGATAGCCCAATTTAAAGAGGGTCAAGTTGGGCTACAGCAAGCCCACAAGTCAATACTAGAATAATCTTGTGACTTAGCAAGGATTGAGACATTTGGAGACACTCCCATCAATGATCACTTGAGGTTCCCATACCAAGGGGACACATACCCCTTGATCCTCATCACAACTGGTCAATATTAATCACTCAACACGTACAAACTCTATCCCCCTCTAGTTTTGAACATGTAACCTCTAAAGAAGAAACATATGTTCTTAACCATTGGACCCTCTCGAGTTTACACATACCTATACTATCTATTGAATAATAATATGTATAAACACGCTGATAAATATAATCATATTGTAACCACATCAATTTGGTAATATACCTATACCATCCCTAGAGAGTTTATTTGTCTACTTTGATGATTTTTTCCATAAAGGAATTCCTTACATTTTTTTTGTATCAGTTAATCACACCAAAGTGTTCATAATTATACCATTTATATTTCTTTACAGTTAACGTTTTAATACTTATTTTAATAATATTTAATAAATACTATTATTAACCAATTGTTGTGTGGAGATAATGTTGAGTTAGTCAAATGATGAATATTGAGCTAGGGTTTCAAGCTTCATGGGATTTTGGAGGGGCGTGGCTCTACCATGTGGGGCGGGGGGGATCGAGGAGGAATTTCCTACATTAATCTGGTAGCCAGTAGACACAACCTCAAAACACATGCAGAACCAATAATTCCACAATAACCAGGAAAGCAATCTTATGGGCAACATCAATCGGAAATGCATATCACACAATGGTAGTAGCAAACAAAGCTTCCCTAGATGGAAAAAAGGGTGCAGGGTCTTGTCTCCCACAAACAGCAAAAACCCCACTATATGAAACAATCTCATATAAAATAGGGGAAAATATAGTATATGAAATACCATGCCCTCATATGCCATTTTTTTGGAATATGATTATCAGAAATAAATTTAATGAGTTGAAACTAGAATATTTGGAAACTAAAAGGATACATGGAACTAAAATTGGGCTCTAAAGGGTTCTTCCCTACATTATTTAATAATGTGGAGGCTAGAGACAAAATATTTCAAAGGGGGCCTTATTTCTTGAACTTGGTAGGATTATTTATGAAACTTTGGACAAAGAGATTCAACCCTGACAAATAATACTTCAATTCAACCCCAGTATGGATAAGACTATATTCACTTCCTTAGGAGGGCATAGGAAATGCAATAGGGTATTTTGTAATGCTCTCAAAAACCACAAGGCAAGGTTGATACACCTCATATGCATGAATATGTGCCTTCACGGATCTATCAAAATCACTATCAACCAACATAGAAATCAAATACCATGACAATATATGGGAAGAACCATAGTCTATGAGAAAATTCCCTTATGTTTCCTGAAGTTTCATGAGAATGGACATCTTTTTAGGTACTTCCCACTAAATCAAAACCAACAAACAATTCAATTCACTCAAGAGATGTATTAGGATGGCTTCGCAAGGGTTACCAATAGAAGAAAAACAACTAGTTAGGGGGAAGGGGACACAACAACATTAGAGAACAAGTATGGCAATAGATATTTGACACTACAAAACTTGGAGGAAAACAAATAAGAAGGGGGAGAAAAATTACCCAAAAATAAGAAAACCCCAAGATCAAGAAAAGGAAATAATGAAGGTAAGGAGGATGAAAAAGACCATATGGAGGGGGCACAACACAATGAGGACATAGACATGGGAGAGGAAAAACAGAGCATGCAAGAAGCTAAGGAAATAGAATAAATACATCTACAAAACATGTATCTAAAAATGTTGGTGTGAGAGTGGAAAAGAAAAGTAATCGATAGCCATTCCAGAAGAAGAGGTCCAAATAATCCCCAAAGCTTAAATGAAGTCATAAGAGACTCTGCATCAATAATAACAATGTAGAATATCTTCTCCCCCATCCTCCCCCACGTTTATAATCAAAAGTAATCTCATGAAATATCAATAAATCCGTTCAAACTAAAATAAAAACAAGGAAGAAAAAGAAACAAGAAACTTATCCAAGAAATGGGATAATACTTAGTAAACATAGGTAGGGTAGTGTTTATGATCGAATCCCACGAACCTTCTCCTCCCAATTTATAGTGAAAGTGATTTCGTGGAATGTTAGGGGTCTAAATAGTAAGAGAAAACAAAGGCTTCTAGTAAATAAAATTATGTGAGAAAACAATGATATCATGATGATTCAAGAAACAAAATGCTCAATTGAATCAATGAATAAAATTTACAATGTCATACTTAAAAACCATAAAATGTTATCCAATGTTTCTTAATTAGTTTCAGGGGGAATAGATATTATATGGAACCCTTTATTCATCTTCTTAAAATATTATTGTTCTTCTAATGTAATACTCATAATTTATTTCTATCTTATTGGATCAACAATATCGGGCCTAATCATCAACATCTATGGTCCAATTATGTCTCTGTATAAGAAAACATTCTAGAGGAACCTCCAAAAAATTACTATCATAATTGCAGGTAAGCCTTGAATAGTAGGTGGATACTTTAATATGATGAAAACCCCAAGGGAAAAATGGATGAATAAGAAAATTAAGTCAATATTATAACCTCCTTGTGAACTTCTTAATCTAGGCAACTTTGATAGAAATGTAGACCATCAATGGATCTTTCACATGGAATAAAAAGGGAGGAGGAACCTGACAAGTATCCTCCAGACTAAATGTATTTTCAATCTCTAAGTCCCTTCTTCCTTGCACCAATTTTCAAGCCTCGATCATGTCTAGCTACATATCAGATCATTTGAGATTATATATATATATATATATATATATATATAGATGTTTGATTTGGAAGGAACTCCAAAATTAAGTCCTTTAAATTCAAATTATTTTGGCTAAGACACCCTAATTTTATGAGAAAAAAAGAATCTCGGTGGGAGGAATATAAAAACTTATTTGATGGAACCATCATGTATAATTCATAATGCCAGTTAAAGTATATCAAAATGAAGATAAAAAATTGGAACATCCATGAATTTGGAAACAACAATTACGAGAAAAATAAACTAAAAGAAGAAATGGAACAAATTTAGCAAAATATCATAGAAGAAGGTAGAGCATAGATGCTAAACTATATGGAATAAATTACAAAAATCCAACTAGAAGAGGGCCTTAAGCAATAAGAGATATTATGGAGGCAAGTAACCAAACAACCGGGGTAAAAATGTGATGAAGAGTTACTATGATATGATTCAACTCCCTATGTATCAGTTAAGGAAGTGGAATCAACAAAACACAACAACACAAACCTTATGCACCTGCTACAGGACACCCAGGAGCCATCCAAACCATCCAGGAGGCTAGCCCCTGAGACATACTGACCTTTTAGTGCATCAATCCCTCAGTTGCTTCCTTCATATGGGAAAGAGTGTGACTGTAAACCTATAGTCACTCGCACCACATGGGCATGCATGCGACTAAGGACTTTTCTAGGTAGTTTTTAGCCCGCGACCCTGATTTTTGTGCCACTTTTATAGACCCAGGGCTTTGGTCACTACCCAGAACTCCATGCCACTTCCAGAAATGAAATATAACAACAGAATAATTATTTAAATGCAATCCCTTGAACAAGGACTTGACTGGACCCCTACTAGCCATGACAAGAATTTCATCAAACATGTCACAAATATGTAATCTATAGGTTTAAAGAACATATCTGAGCATAGGGGTCTCGTAATTATATGAGAATCACTAAGAATCATTGTTGCCTCATCACATTAGCTAAATTATTCTCTATTAGGTCAAATATTCATTGTTCACTCATTTACAAGTCAAAAAGTGAGAGCAATACATCATCACTATCATAGAACACATTCATAACCAACATATAAACAACATAAATGACAAGCATAGAACATCCATATAACCCACATAATCACAAGCATAATTACCCATCAATACAAGAGGAAAAGAGCTATTATTTCAATAAGAAAAAATCATCTAAGTTTGGGACTTCCACGTACCACCTACCCATAGACATGGCTAAACCAAATATCACTTCACCCAGTCACCCTCGTGCCATATTCCAAGCATGAATGTGGGATCTCATTAAACACATCAATCAACACAAAACCAAGGCTTCTAGAGGCCAAACCACCTCAACCTTCAACCAGTTATTCCACCTCACAGTCGGATGTCACTAACCATCACCAGATTGGTCTCTACCAAAGTTGTCCAGGGCTCAAGAGAATTTTTTCCAACCAAGGCTCAAGGAATAGTAAATTAAGCCATGGCGGTTGTCAAGCTCTAGAGTGTTTATACAACCAAGGCTATGTGACTAGTAACTCAACCCACCAAGGGCTCCAGAGCATTTTTCCAACCAAGGCTCCAGGACTAGTAACTCAACCCAATCTATTACAGGGCTCCAAATCATTTTTCCAACCAAGGCTCCAAGAAATAGTAACTCAACCCACAGCTAAAGGAACATAAGAATCAACCAGAAAAAAATACGAAATGAACCCGTAAAACCATAACTATCCAGGAAATGGAAAGGCTAGGAAAAACCATGTCAATCTAGGAAATCCTCCATGCCAATGACAAATCATGACCAAGATACCACATGCATATGCCATGCATGCCAAAAATAGTGAGGAAAATATACATGCGACTCAATACCTACAAGAAAAATCCGTTCTAGTTGTTGATCCTGATGTCCTATTGCACTTTTCTTCTCTTCCTTTTCCTTCTTGCTCCAAAATCCCAAGTATGCCACACTCCTCCAAGAGTGCTCCAAGAAAAATCTAACTTTCCAAGGGTATGAGAGAGAGAGAGAGAATAAAATCAGAGCTCCAAAATTGAACTGATCAAAAGCCATGAACTGATCCTCATAAGCCTTTTTATTAATGAGGCCTCTAATTTCTTCAATTTCCCATTATTTTCCTTCATTTTCCTCCTCACATGAAACCTATGACCTTTCACCTCCCTTTTATCCTATTTTTCATTATTTTCATAAATAAATGTCAATAAATTCCACTTTTCCTTTCCAAATCCTTAGCCATTTCCTTTTCCAATTTGCATAGCCATAATAAACCATATGAACTCCCACACTAGGATTTTTTTCCCAACATTCAACTTGGAATACGTGTCTCATGACCATGGTTATTATTTTTCCTTTATTAACTTTTATTACACGGAATTTGCACTAGGTTTGTTACAGAACCCCCCCGGGGGGAACATTGTCCTCGGTGTTCAATGACGCCTACAAACAACAAGATTGTTGTAAGAAAAAAATACTTCTCATGGAGCTTTATAACTTATCTCATTACATTATTTACAATGATCAACATGCTAAGAAGCAAACCAACATGAAAACATGACGAATATAAAATCATAATGACATGACACCCATACTGCTTATTATATCTTTATAACATGACTCATGGCGATATTTACGTCCATATACATATGTACACGTACCAAAACAACATACCAAGAATATACCAAAACACATGCCCAAACATTCACTCAACCAACGAATAAGGAAGAATACATATCCTGGATCTGATCCACCATCTCCCATGTAGCTTCATCAGGCCCAACGTACTTCCACTACACTTTAACTTACTCAATTTCTTGGTTTCGGAGCATGAGCATCTTTCTCTACAAAATGCACTGAGGTTTCGGATGGAATTCTCCTTCTTACTCCACCTGCAATACAAACCATTCAATCACATGATCAAAATATTTAACATACTTCTTAAGCAATGAAACATGGAAAACATCATGGACTTTCACTGTCGGAGGTAGTGCAAGTCGATAGGCTACTGGCCCAATCCTCTCAAGAATCTTGAAAGGTCCAAAAAACCGAGGTTCTAGCTTGGTACATGATCCAATCCTTAAGGAGCTCTTCTTTGACTTGATGCGCAAGTACACCTACTCCCCAACCTGAAACTCCTTAAACGACATGTTCCGATCTGCATAAATTTTATGTCTATCTTGTGCTGCCTTTAGATTCCTCTTAATTACCTGCATTTCTTGTTCCATTTCCCCCAACATATCTAACCCAATCAATATCTTGTTAAATGGATCACTCCAACTGATGGGATTATTGCAACTTCGCCCATACATTACCTCAAATAGACTCATACTCAAATATTATTGATACCCATTGTTGTAAGCTAACTCTACTAGTGGAAGATAAACTTTCCACTTTTGCTCCTGATGCATCACATACATCCTCAACATTTCCTCCAATATCATGCTGGCCCTCTTTGTTTTTCCATCTTCCTGTGGATGTTAAGTTGTACTGAAGGCCAACTCTGTACCTAAACCTGCAAAAAACTCCTTCAAAAACTTGGAAGTGAACTTCGCATCCCTGTCTGACACAATATTATGTGGAACACCATGTAATCTGACCGCATCCCTAATGAAAACATGTGCTACATCATTCGTTGAGTATGTAGATTTCATTGGAATAAAGTTTGCTACATTCGTCAACCTTTCCACCAAAACCATGATGGAATCATGTTGTCTATATTTCCTTGGTAAAATTGTGATAAATTCCATGGTAATGACCTCCCATTTACACTCTAGAATCAGAATCAGTAGTTGTAATCCACCTGGATGCTTACAATATTCTTTGATCTATTGACAGTCCAAGCACCTAGCTACAAACTCTGCTATGTATCTCTTCAAATTCGAAAAATAATAAAACTTATTTGTTGTTTTCATCGTCTTCTGATAGTTAGGGTGACCTAAATACGGTTTCATATTAAACTCCCTCAAGCTCATCTTCTTGAGTTCACTATTGTCTGGAACATATATCCCATCTCTAAACCTGATCAAGCCATCTGTTGTGAGACGATAGTCCACATCTTGTGCTCCTGCACCTGTACCTATACCACTACTTGTACATGTACCTGTAGTTGTACTCTGCTGCAGTCTGTGCCTAAGCTCCATATACCTGACATCTTGTTGCCCTGCCTACAACATCCTATCATGTAGATCTGTCCCATAGGAACTCATAGATTCTAAATTATTCACTTATATCCTCCTGCTAAGAGCATCTGCAAACGTGTTCTCTTTACCTTTAATATACCTGATCTCAAAGTCAAACTCATTGATCGTGGCCAACCATCTAACTTGCCTAGATTTTAGATATGGTCAAACAAATATCTCAACCCACTATGATCACTCATTAGTACAAACCTCCTTCCAAGAAGATAATTCCTCCACATATTCAATGCATGATTGATTTCTTCCAACTCGAGATCATGTGTCAAATATTTCTGATCGTGTTCATTTAGTTTATGTGACTCATAACATACCACCCTTCCTTCCTGCATAAGGACTCCACCAATCCCTCTCTTGAAAACATATGTACATACCACAGACTCTTTGTTTGGATCTGTAATCTTTAACACTGGAGCATGTGTCAAAAACAACTTTAACTGCTCAAAACTGGTTGCAAATTCCTCTATCCATTCAAACTTCTTACCTTTCCTTTGCAATGATGTGATAGGATAAGAAATATGTGAGAAGTTCTTGATGAACCTCTTGTAATAACTTTCTAACCCCATGAAGGACCTTACCGCATCCACATTCCTAGGAGTTTCCCACTCCATGATATATCTTACCTTTTCTAGATTTACTGTTATGCCTTCCTTGGAAACCACATGTCCCAAGTAATGTACCTTTGTCTGAAAGAAACTATACAACTCAATTCTCTCTCAAAAATATTAGCACTTCTGCTAAGTGTTTTCCATGCTCTTCTTCATTTTTAGAATATACCAATATATCATCAATGAATACAATAAAAAACTTGTCTAGGTAAGCATGCAACACATTATTGATCAAGCACATCAAGGTATTTGTTGCATTAGTCAAAGAAAATGGAACTATAACAAACTCATAATATTCGTACCTGTTCTGGAAGGTTGTCTTGTGAATGTCGTTTTTTTTAATGCATACCTGACGATATCATGATATTAGGTCAATATTCGAGAACATTGTTGCTTCCTTCAACTGATCGAATAAATCACCAATCCTAGGAAATGGACACCTGTTCTTAATCATCACCTTATTCAAATGTCTGTAATCAATGCATAACTTGAGGGTCCAATCCTTTTTCTTTAAAAACAATATTGGTGTGCCCCATGGTGATACACTTGGCCTAATGTATCCCTTGTCCAACATTTCCTTTGATTGTAGCTGTAACTCTACCAAATATGGTGTGCTCATCCTGTAATGTACCTTGGATTTTGGCGCTACCCCGGGTACCAACTCAATAGAAAATTATACTTCCCTGTGAGGTGGAAACTCTGAAATATATTTGGGGAATACATCCTAAAACTGTTGTAGAATTGGGTACCTACTTAACACATCTGCAACCTTTACTTCCTTACCTTTCTCACTATGAATATGCACTACAAATAACAGACACCCTTTCTTGTAACTGCGCTTGGCCTACATAGTTGTAACCATTCTCACTGATGGTTCTTTATCCTTACCCTGCAAGAATCTATGTTCCCTATTTTCATCTAAGCACTCGATAGCCTTGTCATAAAATCTACCTTGGTTCTATGAAGATATAGCCAATCCATACCCAACAACATACTATATGATCCCAATGATAATACATTCAAATGTATAGAGGTCGGCATACCATTCAAGTCAAATGCACAAGCTCTTACCCAATGATGAACTCTCTTCTTGGTACCTGTAGCCAAATTCACTAACTAATACTCTGCATGCACTTCTTTATTTAAACCAAACTTATCCACCACTTCAGGATTAACATAACTATAATTAGATCCAGAGTCAATCAAAATAGAAACAACTTAATTACAAAGCTTACTGTCCATCTTGATAATAGATGCCTGATGATCTGCCTACGTGTTATCTGGCGATGCATAGATCCTATGAATACTTTATCCAACATCTCCCACTGTCTATGCCTCCTGAGCACTGTAGATATGCGGTCTACCACCCTAATTTCATGGACAATCGCTCCTACAATAATATCCTCCACAAGTCCAACACTGCACGGTCTCCCTAATTTCACTCTTATTATGCTCCCTAATTTCCCTTTCCAGATGTATTTAACTTCTTATGTGGTGTGACATTATTTTTGGTACATGTATCCTAAGGTCTTGATTTCTTCTTGTCCCATTTTATTTTATTATTATAATTACCCTTCCAATCCTGCTTAGTCTCATATATGCGCTTCAATTTCTCATAACAATGCTTTAGTTTCCGAATGGCCTCATCCAAGTATCTAGGCTCATAAAAATCAATATTGTCTTTGAATGTTATTGGCAACCCATTTCTAGTGTACTCCTCATCGGTCATAGATCCCATCTTTAGCTCATAAATTTATTTTCCCTGTCATCATAGTATCTCTCTGATAGATACTTCTTCCTAAATTGTAATAGCCCTAGTGAAAATTCCATGTAAAAAAAGTTAAAAAATAATAACCATGGTTGATGGGACACCTATTCCAAGTTGAATGTTTGGAAAAACATCCTAGTGGATGTTCATTTCGATCATTATGGTTAAAGTAAATTTGCAAAGGAAATGGCAAAGGCTTTGGATATGCTAGATACATTATTTGTCATTTATTTATGAAAACAAGAGAAAAGGAAGGTGAAAGGTCAAAGGTTGCATGTGAGGATGAAAATGAAGGAAAATAATGGAAAATGAAGAAAATAGAGGCCTCATTAATAAAAATAATTATTAAGATCAGTTGGCAATTTTTTTCTCACACTTATGGCTCTCATTTCTCTCTCTCTCTCTCTCTCTCGTACTCTTGGACACTTGGAGTTTTCTTGTAGCACTTTGGAATTGGATCAAGAAAGGAAAATAAGGAAAGAGAAAGGAAGGAGCAAGCAAGGAAGAGTAGGATCAGGAAGCTACAGTAGGATTATTTATAACGAATGATCTAAGGGAGCATTTTTTCATAGAGATTCTCAGATAAATATGAAACCCCTATGCTCTTATTTGTTGTTTATACCTCTAGTTTCCATGTTTGTGGCGTGTTTGAATAAATTTCAGTCCCGGTTGGGGATGGTCGAGCTTAGTCCCAGATTTTTTTTTGGTTTATTAGCCTTTTCATCATGTGTTTAAGGTATTCCGGAAGTTACAACAATTTTTAGGCAATGGCCGAAATTCTGTGCTTGAAAAGTGCCTTAAATTCCGCAGACTCTGGCACAACACTGCTATAAATAGTCCCTAGACACAGGCATGCAGGCTTGTGCATTCATCCAAAGCCTCCCAGATGCAGGCATGCAGGCTTGTGCATTCATCCCGAGCCTCCCAGACATAGGCATGCAAGCTTGTGCATGCATCCAGAGGTCTAAGAGCTCAAAATATCAGTGGGACCCAAGGGAAGGATGCCTAAATGTTTGGGTTGGCTCTTGGGGGTGTTATTGTTGATTTACAATGACTATGTGATGTGTTTTCATCGATTCCACTTCCTTAGGGTCACCTGGGAGGTTGAATCTCATCATATTAGCATCTCACCGCATGTTTAGCCCATTTGGGCAGTTACTTGGTTAGATGTGGGAGGAGGGTGTTACAGAATGGTATCAGATCCAAGTTGTGCTCTCCGTGGGCAGTGTGTTGGTCGTGTATTCAAGTCAGCTTCATATGTGTTCCTCATGCTTATGTTATATGTTCTTGTTGCATATGCACGACGTTGGTCATAGTTGCAGCGGTTTGGCCATGTGAAATTTGATGGTGTTGTTGATTGAATGTGATCATCATGAGTGCATGTCGGTTATGAATTTTCTATGCATGTCAGTGTCTATAAGTTGTTATGCATGCATTTTCATGGTTATAGTTGTTGTCCATGAGGTCATTGTATGCATTTTAGGTCATCATGGTTCTTTTGGTATGTTATGATGCTGATGTGTTGGTTGAGATAGAGCAGTGGATGCAAATAATTAAAGTGCAGTTGCAACAATGGACTTTGGGGTAAGAGAAGATCGTCAGACTAGTTTGTATGTTTGGCATGCATGTATATGGTTAAATGATTGTTATATGCATTAGGGTTACTTATATGCTTTCATTCTATTGTTATTTTGGTAACATGTATGATAAATGCTAGTTGATCAGTGTATTCATATGCATTATGGTTATGTGTATGCCTTTCATTTTATTGATTTTATGGTTACATACATTATAGATGTTAGTTAATTAGTGTGATCATATGTACTTGCATTAGTTATTCAAGCATGGTATTAGCTTGATGACTATGTTATATGTTGTTGATGAATATATTATATGTTAACTTGTAGCTAGCTCAATGAATATGTTAATATATGTTGTTGATGAGAATGTTATATGTTACCTTGTTGTTGTTATATGTTAGTTAACCTAATGATTAAGGTTATAGAATTAATATATTCATGTTATATGTATCATGCGAAATTGGATTGGCCTAGGCAGATGGTTAGGGTTATGACATTCATGTATGAGTTGACTTATTTGTGATATTATGTCATACTAATCTAGGTTGACTATGCATCTGTGATTTTTATGCATGAATGAAATTTTTTTATGAGTTTATGATGTGAACATGTTAGCTAATTACTGTTATGGAAATCATGACCTTATTTATGTTTGATTTTATATGTTGAGAATTTATATTGTGCTAACTAGATTGATTGTGCAAACACGATAGCCTCCCCTGAGATACATTAAGGTATGAGATTTCTTATGTCATCTACTTTGTACTTGAATGTTTGATTATGTTTTCTATTTGGTGTTTCAGTGTTGGTGTCTGTTACACCGTCTATTTATTGTTGAATTTTTTATTAATTGCATGATATGAGTATGTGTTTATAATATTGCATGAAAAAATGATCATGTTTTAAGATGGTTGTACTAACACAAATGCGTTGAGATAGTTGATATGTACTTAGGTGATAGTTGTAGTATTATGATCTTGACTATTAGTTGATTATGACATGGTTGTTAGTCTTCGTAGAGGCTGATTTTAGTTAATATATATGATGTCTTGATATTTGGAACATGTGATTGAAATGTGTGAACAATTCCAAGGTAGCATGATTGGTATTAACATGACAAGGTAACAGTTTGTGTGTTTATATAACTAACAGATGGGTGATGTGATAGTACATAGTAGGACTCGATTGTTGCAAGGTAAATGGTAAAGAAAGGAATTGGGTAAGAATTCCTTTGCCTATGTCTGGAAACCCTAATTCCAAATGAATGAGTTCTTTGCATACATGAAGTCTTCTTAACCTTAATTCTTTCTGACATTAGGGAGATATGTGCTATAGTCATGAACATGTATTTGATATGTATATCAGACGGTTTCTAGTTATGGTTGGATTCGTCAAGGGATTGGATTCCCTTGAGAGATGATATATGTATGTGTTCAAATACAAGGCAGTGTGTTTGGCATGACAAGGTAAGGTAACTGGTATATTGTATGTTCATATTATACACTGAAATTTATGTGTTTATGGAAGTACGATGTAAGGGATTGCATGGCAAAAGAAACAGCCATGAAACATTTGAAAAGGCTCGGGTTGAGATTCCCCTTGGAAGCTCTAGGAACGATGGGGATTGAGCCATGGTGTTTGTTGCGAGTCTTGTGTCTTTGGTCTTCTATGATTTTTTGCACTTGATTTGCGGTCTTGATTGTGTCTAGTGCATGATCATGCCACTTTGTTGCCGTGCCGCGTTGCTTTTGGTTTTTTCATGGTTTTATTCTTGTTGTTTCTTGTTATTCCTTTTGTTTGAGAGTATCAAGAACTGGTTGGGGAAATATGAAATTTAATGGAACCCGGGGAGAGTTGTGTGGTACCCAACAGGTAATTTAAGATGTGGATGAAGCTTGGTGCATGAGTAAGCGCAGTGGAAGGTAAGACTATGACAGTCAGTTAGAATAGTTGGATCCATTATGGTAAATGGACGGTGGAAGTACAAACATGAGAAAGGCAACATAAAAGTTAAAGAAAAGGGATTTGAGGTGTTATATGCCTTGGATATGATGCGAACTGTTTTTCTCAATGTTGTGCATGTTGTGCATGAATAAAGGAAGTTCTCTTACCCTGACCTTATGATATCTAACAATTGTGTTGTGATCATGATTATGTTGATGTTTATATATGTATACATGTATGTATGTGTCTATGTCACTGTCTGACAAGGTTTTCACGTATCATTATTGTGGAGGAATGATTGCTTATGCAGGTGAATGACATGAAGAGATTCATAGTCTTATGGGGAATCAAGTGGGAAGAGTATCCTTGATAGATCTACAAGGTTAATATCAAGTAGATGTGAATTGATATTATATGATTGTAATATGCCTATGTTTATGTTATGAACAGGTAATGTTGAGGGGTACATCAAAGAAGTGAAAGTAGTGTGATCTGTGGCATGCTAGGATAAGCATGAATAGTGGAGAGACATTAGAAGAAAGGTTGCTTTGTGGGGTCAATGTGTGGTCTATGGATGTGCAGTACTATTGTTGTGTATATGTTGCGCATGTTGTGTATTCAGTGATTGTACATATGGTGATTTGTACATGTAACATATGTAATATTGTGTACATATGATTTTGTATGCCTATTGTATATATGGTGTTGTGTGGATGTTGGATATGTGGTGTTGTGTATGTATGGTGCTATGTACATGTTGTATATGCAGTGCTAGGTAAACATTGTGTTGTGCGTGTGTTGTACGTATGGTGCTATGTACATATGGTGTTGTGTGCATGATTGTACATATAGTGTTGTGTGTGTGTGGTGTTGTGTACATGTTGTACATGTGGTGTTGTGTGTAAGTGGTGCTATGTACATGACGTGCATGTGGCGTTGTGTACATGTGGTGTCGTGTATGTGGTGTTGTGTACATGTGGTATTTTGTACACATTGTATAGGTGGTGTGGTGTACATTTTGTGTTGTGTACACGTTGTGCAAGTGGTGTCGTGTACATGTGATGTTGTGCACACATTGTGTAAGTAGTGTTTTGTACAGGTGGTACTGTGTACATGTTGTGCATATGGTACCAGTATGCATGTGGTATTGTGTGCATGTCGTACATGTTGTGTTGCGGGCCTGCGGTACTATGTATGTGCATGGTGTAGTCGTGGTATCATGACATATGTATTCGTTGTGTTGTACTATGTATATCTATATGTATTGTGTTGTGTTGTGCACTAGATGTTGGTGTATGTATTGTGTTGTATTGTACACCGGCTGTAGGTGTATGTGTTTTACACTGGAGGTAGTTGTATGTATTGTGTTGTATGGTACACCAGGTGTAGGTGTATGTGTTGTACATTGGATGTAGGTGTATGTATTATGTTGTATGGTACGTTGGGTGTAAGTGTATGTGTTGTATATCGGTGTGGGTGTACGTATTGTGTGGTGTTGTACGCTGTGTATGAATTTATGTGTTGTGATGTACAATGCGTATATGTATACGTGATTAAAGAGAAGAAAAGGCATTGTGTGCTTTCCGAGTGTGGCAACTGATCTGGTGTGTGTACAAAAGAACAAAGGCAGAAGTAAGAACCGATGAAGGATAAGTATCAATATTTTATTTTAGGTTTAATATGCATGTGACCTATGATTCTAACTTATGATGGTTACATGTGATTTATGATTATGGTTTATGGTGATTTCATGTGATTTGTGATTTTAATTTATGATGGTTGTGTTTTAAGCTAACCATATGTGACTTGTTTATACATGATGATTTCATCAAACAACTAGTTGAACTTGTTGTGACAAGAAGTAAACATAATTTCAAGTGTACATTATTGAAAATATACCAATGAGGTATGATGCAAATTTATTTCAGTTTATTTTGAATCCAATAGCAGTTATGTGCTTGGTACAGGGAGCACGGAAGTGCCCGATTGGGTGGTTCAAACTGATTACAAGCATTAGCAGCAACAACAAAAGGAATTGAAACATGCAACAGTATGTTGTTATAGCCCTTTAGGAGTAGGTCCATTGTGGGACACTAGTACCCAATAGTGTCCATTTATTACCATGAGCATGCTATGATTGGTATGACAGTTTTGAGGCAGGTATACGCCTTGGTTTTTGTATCTTCCAATGCGAGGAAGACTTGCCAAGGGATGGATCGCCTGAGATATGGGATTTCAGGGAACTTGGAAGGTGAGTGACCACATGGAAGGGGATGACTAGATTGCCCGAGGGAATGTGTATCACAGAAGGGAAGGTCAAGGATGGATTTTTTTTTTGTCACTAGGATTTCTAGATGGAATCACATGCACATTGGGAGTGTACCCTGGAACAATGATCTGGTAATTGTTCACTGAGCGTATAGTAGCGTAGGATTGTAGCGTTGGAAATTAGATGTATACTTTGACTATGACAGTGGGTTTTGAAATTCATGGGAAGGAAATGAATCCTGCTACTACTTTGAGGGTGGAGGTGTGAGCCTTTGGATTCCCTTGTTGTTGATACGGGCATTGTATCCATTTATTTTTTGGTTGAGAAAATGTGTATATGTATATACAATTGTAAATACTATAATAAGTTGTGTTATAAACCTCCAATACATGATATGGTTATATATATGGATTTCATTGTAAATACTGCAACGAGTTGTGTTATAAAGCTCCATAGGTAGTATGTTTTATTTTCAGCAGTTTGTTGGTTTGTAGGTGTTATTGAACATTGAGGATGTTGTTCCCCCAAGGGGGAGGGTTCAGTAACAACCCTAGTGAAAATTCCATGTAATAAAAGTTAAAAAATTATAACCACGGTTGATGGGACACTTATTCCAAGTTGAATGTTGGGAAAGACATCCTAGTGGGTGTTCATTTCGGTTATTATGGTGAAAGGAAATTGGAAAATGCAATGGAAAAGGCTTTGGATATGTAAGAGACATTATTTGGCATTTATTTATGAAAATAATGGAAAATAGGAGAAAAGGAGGTGAAAGGTCACGGGTTGCATGTGACGAGGAAAATGAAGGAAAATAATGGAAAATGAAGAAAATAGAGGCCTCATTAATAAAAAGGTTTATGACGATCATTTCATGGCTTTTTACCAGTTCAATTTTGAGTAGCACATCTCACCCGAGTAGCACATCAAAATGGGTAGCACATCTCATCGGCGGTAACTGCAATTACATAAAAAAAATTGGAATAGGAGTTATCCTCTTAGGTAGACAATCTTGAATTCACCAACCAATTTCTAGGTCATGCCTGTGAAATCCTAAGCACACCGACTGTGATCTCAGACTTGGGCTTGTGAATAAAACTATTAATCCTTGAATGCTTCAAATCATCATCCAAGTCCCCATAAGTTTCCATTTTGGGGGAAAAGCAACATCAATGGCAGTGATTTTGACCAAAGATCTAATAGATTACAGGCACATCCAAACCATCAGATTGATTAAAAGGAGGAGGTACAAAAGTGACATTAGTCCATGATTAATCTACAAAAGTTTAATATTTCCTTACACTCTAGCTGAAGCTCATCACATCTTTGCATCATTCTTCACTATTGCTAAATCTTTTTGTTCCCTCTTTTAAGATATCATCATATAGTATAACCATAATAAAAGAATAAAAAATACTTATATATTAATAATATATAATAAAATTTTGTATAAAAAATATTAAAAAAATTATTATAAATTGACTTTAAAACATTTAAAAAAAATAATTATTATTCTAATATTTTTATAGATTTATTTTTTAAAACCCAATAAAACTTAATTTTATAACAAATTATCTTAGAAACCAATGAAAAATCAAAATATCTCAAGATTTAGAGATTAGAATCTTTCTTTTTTCATTTAGGATGGGATTTAGAAAACTTTAAACAACATAGCTAGCGAATTCCTGAAGATTACATGCCACCTGTCAAAAACACTTATATATTAATAATATATATTAATTTTTTGTATTATAAATATTAATTTTTTATTATAAATTGATTTTAAAACATTTAAATATAAAAAATATAAATTATTATTCTAATATTTTTATAAATTTATTTTTCAAAACCCAAAAAAAACTTAATTTTATGATAAATTAACTTAAACTCAATGAATAAATTAACTTAAATACCAATGAAAAATCAAAATATTTCAAAATTTAGAGATTAAAATCTTTCTTCTTCATTTAGGATGGGATTCAGAAAACTTTATAAGACAACACACTTCCCACCTAATTCAATGAAAGTTGCATTGCCACGTCTAAAAAATACTTATATACTAATACTATATATTAAAATTTTGTATAATAAATATTAATTTGTTTACAAAAGAGACATTACTCCATAATTAATCTACAAGAATTAAATATTTCCTAATACTTATATATTAATAATATATATTAAAATTTTGTATAATAAATATTAATTTTTTGACAAAAGAGACATTACTCCATGATTAATCTACAAGAATAAAATATTTCCTTACACTCTAGCTCCATAAAACTTAATTTTATAATAAATTAACTTAAAAACCAATGAAAAAACAAAATATCTTAAGATTTAGAGATTATCATCTTTATTTTTTCATTTAGAATGAGATTTAGAAAAATTTAAACTACATCTTACTTCTCAACAAATTCCAGTTGCAATGCTACATGTCAATTTTTTTATTTAGAAGAAAAAAGACGAAAATATACAGATCTTATTGATTAAATCTGCCTAACCAAACCCATTAAAAAAAACACTATCGATGTAAAATTTACTAGCTTAATTTTTCATGATTTTTCTGTATGTTTTTAATTTTTTTTTTAATTTGTACACTTAATATAATTATGTATTGTTTTCATTATTAGAATCTAATTTTGATAAACACGTAACGACGTTTATTTTTTAAATTAATTAAATAATATATTTGTATAATATTTTGCGAATAGTTCTTTTAGAATTATCTACACCCATTGGTTCCAATTCTTTATGCCATTTATGATGCGTTCTGTGAATAAATCTTAAAAAGTATTGAAGGATGGTAAGATTGGTTTAAACATGTAACGATGTTTATTTTTTAAATTAATTAAATAATATATTCTTATAATATTTTGTGAATAGTTCTTTTACCATTATATACACCCATTGGTTCCAATTCTTTTTTATGTCCTTTTTGGATGTGTTTTTCTAAGAATGGTAAGGTTCCTATTATTCAGTAAGTGTTGGAAACAAAGCTTAGTTAGATGCAACTTTTCCCATAACGTGTTTAATAATTTGGAATATTGGTGGCCTATTGAAAATATACTCTATTAAATCCTTGCTTAAGGAATCTTTATGTTATCTCAATGTTTGATTATTTATTCTTATGTTATCTCAATGTTTCATTATTTATTCTTATATTAGGGCTATACTAAAGAGTTATGGTTTTGCATGATGAGAGGGATTTATAACAAAATTGGGTGCATGAATTTTGATGTTGGAGCTCTTTCACAGACAAGCCAAATTTTAAAAGAATGTAGGAGGCTCTTCTAAAATTTCTCTATTGGAAAATATTACTTACAAAAAATAAAAAAAATTTGTAATGAGGCAATATCCTTTATTAGAATTGCTTTAAAGGCCATTTCCTATGCAGGAGCATCAGACTACCTTTAATTAAAATTGGAATTCAATGTTATGGAAGGAGAAATGTGGACAATCGTTTGAAAAGGGGGGCTAATTTTCAGGAAATTTGGTTAAAATGATAAACAAATTTATCTCGAAGGTGGAATCGATGCATCTAGAAGACATGATTAGTTTTAATAATCTGCCATGTAATTAAAATAGAGAGATCTTAAGGATTAGTTAAGTGAGTGTGGGAGGAAATTGTGGATCTTAGACGATCCACTCGCTTTGTAATTTCTTTATTAACGAAGTATGTGATATATGATAGGGGGCAACACAATGTAACCTAAGGGCGAAATTGTGATTCAGGCCATAGTGGCTATAGCCTGTAATTCGAGCTCGATGAAATAAAGGAGTTTATTTATTTTTAAGTATCCAACAATGTTCTGGATCTTGTTGTATCTGTGTGTTATTTAATTTTGATTTCTCAGTATATATACACATTCTTTTCTATTAATTAGTAAGTTGTGTGAATACAAGTGGTGAACGAAGTTCCTATGAACTTTGTTGTAAATCAAAGTATGGCAGAACACCTAGTTATTGAAACACGATTCCATCAATAGATATCAGTGTGCATTTGGAATAGACGGTCGGGATCAAGTCGCAGAAATGACAGCGAGAGAATGGATGTACCAGATTATGTCGCATTAGTCAGAAGACAGTTGGCGTACATTGCAATCAACAACTTTTATATTTACGTGTTAAGACATCGCAAGTTGTATTGTTTAAATTGTGATGTGATGAAGAGCCACGTGTCGACCGGAGGTCCATGCACATATCGCACATCGCATGCGATATGGTATAATTGTTAATGGCGTATACTTGAACTTGCAAAAGGCTGATTTGCGTTAAGTTTTGGATTGCGATGTTGCGATGTGATATCGTCATCGCAATTTCACGTCGACATTATTATTATTTATTGGTTAAAAATTACATGTGTGCTATAAGTTGCGATTTGCGAACTTATATATATTGTCGATGGGCCAATTGCCGATGAGTTAGGATGTACGCTGCGCGATGTATATTATATTACGATTTGCGATCTGTTTGAAGCTGCGAAGTTTCAATAAAGCAATTCATTGTTGCATGCTTCCGAATATATGTGGGCCCATAACCCATAGGTCCGCGCATGGATTCTGTAATTATGCAGTTTTGCTGCATCAAAGTGGTATCAAACCGGTAAATGCTCTTTGGGAAAACTGGAACAGAGTATGCTCTTGAAGTTGTGTATGCATATACACTTGTGATTGCAGAAGCAAAAAGAAAGAATAACAATGCTTGATCTCTTTTGAAATGGGACTGAACCAAAACAGAGGAGAAGAAGTCAAATTATAAATCTAAAAAGGTGGAGGCAAGTGCAGAAAGAAAATTCATACAGTAAAATATGACAAAAGCGATGGTTGATTTCTCGTGAAGAATGGAGATCCATTCGAATGTTGAAGAATGGAAGCAGGCTGCCTTGTGAATCGTGCAGTTAGTGTTTTATATTAATTCTGGTTTGAGTTTTGTAGTTTAAATACAGATTGAAGATTGATAGCAGCAGACAGGTAGGGGAAGTTGTATGTGTTCTAAAGAAAAAAGTGAATGAAAGAATCTGGGGAAAAGTGGCAATGAACCTGAATTTATTCTTCAACTGAAGGTTGGACAGAGAGAACAAAAGTGTTCTCAGAAGGAAGTGGAATTGCAGAAGCAAAGGAGGAAAGGATTTGCTCAATAGAGGTTCCATAAATAGAGAACCAGTGTTACCAAAAGACCGAGCTTAAAGGAGAGAAGTCTTGGTGAGGTATTTGTAGCAAGTATGAAGACTTGCTGAGAAAGAGAGGCTTAGTGTAGTTCAAAAGTGAACAGATGTAGTTCACAAGAGACAGAAGAATGACTACTAATAGTCATAGCATAGGTTCAGAGAGAAGCTACAATAGAAGAAGAGTAAATAAAGATGACAAAGAAAATGGCATGGGAAGGAAGATGAATGATGAAGGGTATGACAGAGAAAAGGCTGAGATAAGAATCCATCTTAGTTTGTTGATGGATTTTTTCAAGAGGAGTAAACAGGACTAGAGGTATGGTTATATAATGAGAAAGAAGGTGAAATGGCATAGAATACAAGAGAAGAGAGAGCATCAGGTCACAGGTGAATACTCAGCTAATAGAGGAGCTTAGGAAGCTTGAGCAGATAATGGATGTTCAATTCAAGTTGGAAAAGCTCAAAGGAGTTGAGCTACAACGAAACAAAGTTGTTGGAGAAGAACAAGTTCCTTATGAACTTGAAGATGGAGCAATTCAATGTCTGAAACATCAGTTGAGGCTACTGAGCCTTATGATTTTGAAATTAACTATTTGTGTATGTTTGCAGGTGTAATACATGATGATGGACAACCTTTGGGTATTGTCAAAGAAGAAGAAGAGGAGAGACAAAATCTGAATTATGTTTTAATGAAGAAGGATGAGACAGTTAGGTCTCATGAGGAAGCTCATACATAGTTGGAGGAAAATATTGCTTTTTAGCATATTGCTAGAGTTGTAAGCAGAGGGAGTTTGGCTTATATGGGTAGCCAAAAGAAAGCAGAAGAGAAGGAAGATATCAAGCATACAAATTTAACACTTGAGGAAGCTAACAGAGAGATTTTATTGTTAGAAAATCTGTTAAGGGAGTCTGATTCAAGCCATGGATTGCGACCTGAGGTAAATAATTTAAGTTTTAGTAACCTTGATGAAGAAATGAGGTTTCTTGAAGAATGCATAGGTGGAGATGTGAATGAGGAAGATTCATTCAGCCCAGAAGGACAGATGGAAGTGTTGCGTAATAGTGATGTAAAGGAAGATGGGACAAATATGACTCATACTAAAGAAAAGTCAATTTTAGAACTGAAAAGAGTTGATTTGACTACTAGACTTAGTCAAGGAAATGAAGGGAAACTATTGAAGGTTGTCAAGGAAAAATAAAGACATGTTGAATATGATGAGAAGCATCATGACGATGTAGTTGAATATTATCAAGAAAAAGAGGAGTTGTTGGAATATTTGCTGGAGAAATATGAATACGAAGATGTGATTGCAGACCGTGATAAAGAAGAGTCTCAAACTTTGATTGAGACAGAGAAATATGTTAGTATCCAAGTTCCTAATGCCTTGGCTAGCATAGGAGAAGTGAAAGGTGGGTCTGTTACTAATAAGTTGAAAGGTAATTTAATTATTGAAACTAAATTTGAGAATGAGAAGCAGCAAATGAATATTGCAGAGGGATATGTCTTCAATGACATAAAGGATGTATGGGTGGTAGAAGAAAATAAAATTGGAGAGAATAGCCAACAGCTTGAATATGAAAGTATGAAAGGTTACCAAGATGTTTATATCCTTGAGAGTGAAAGTAAAGTGCAGCAGCAAAGTAATTTGGATAAACAAACAAAAAATTTGATGAAGCTTATGAGGAAGAAACATAAGGAAAGGAACTGCATAAAGAGAAGACAAACAATCAGTCGTATGAAAGGTTGGATTGTAACAAATTTTAAAGGAAAACTCAATGGAGTGTTACAAACAATGATATGGAAACTAGAAGAAGCAAGAAAAGACAATAGAGTACATGAACAACAACGAAAAGAAGTAAAGAGATCACTGTAGAACAAAGTTTGGGATCCAGGAAGATAGCGGTTAGAGACACATAATCTGGAGACCTTTATTTATTTCAACTTTGGGAGTCTGATGCAGGAGCACCATACCACCCTTAATTAAAATTGGAATTCAATGTTTCGGAAGGAGAAACGTGGACAACCATATGAAAAAGGGGGCTAATTCCTAGGAAATTTGGTTAAAATGATAAATTTGTTATCTCAGAGGTGGAATCGATACATCTAGAATATATGATTAGTTTTAATAATCTGCCATGTAATTAAAATAGAGATATATCATGGATTAGTTAAGTGATTTTGGGAGGAAATCGTGGATCTTATACGATCCACTCGCTTTGTAATTTCCTTATAAACAAAGTATGTGTTGTATGATAGGGGGCAGCACAATGTAACCTGAGGGAGAAATTGTGATTTGGGCCATAGTGGTCGTAGCCTGTAATTCGAGCTCGATGAAATAAAGGAGTTTATTTATTTTTAAGTATCTAGAAATGCTCTGGATATTTCCGTATCTGTGTGTTATTTAATTTTGATTTCTGAGTATATATACACTTTCTTTTCTGTTAATTAGTCAGTTGTGTGAATACTGTTGGCAATATGATGCAGAGTGTTGTCCTTGATGGCAACCCACTTGATAGAGTGTTGTTCTTGAATGGCAACCCACTTGATGAAGATGATGGAAACCATCTTGATGAACCTGTTTAAAGATGTAAATCTGATGTATCTACAGAGAGTACAGAAGGCAATGAAGAAATGAATTCAATATGTGCTAGATCTATGATGAAAAGAGTATGTGTCAAGGCATACGCGGATTTGTCTAGGGGAAATCGCGTATGCACGCGAGAAAGAACGTTCCAAGTCGCGTATGGGCAAAAGCGCTCATAAAGTGCAAAACCAGGGGTAACCACCATGGTATTGACCCATTGTATTGGGTAATGATTCGTCTAAATGACCCCGTCTTGGAATACCATCGGAAGTAATGTGGTTTTGGCTCATGGTATTGAAAAAGGGTAAACCTATATAAGGAGAAGAAATTCATTGTGCAAATCAAGAGTGTGGGTGCAAGATGTCTGAGCTTGAATGAATACTTCTCTCTGAAGTATATCTGAATGGAAAGGGTTACAATTGAATGATAGATCTGAATGTATGATACACCAATGATGAAGAAGGGAAAATAGATCTGAAATGTATTTGTATTTGCTACATCTGTTTATGGAATGATTAGATCTGAGAGGAGGCGAACATCTGTCTGACGTAAAGGGTAAAATCTGTGTGATGTGTCTGTTCTGAAGAATTGCAATGACCTAAATGTCTGAAGAACCATGCGCTAGTTTGCCGCAGAAGAAGCGTGTATATACGCGGCTTCGCTGAAGAGAAAGCGCGTATGCGCAGTGAAATTAACTCTGTAATATGTACAGAAGTATACGCGGGTTTGTATGGTAGAAGGCGCGTATATACGTGGGATCAGTGATAGAAAAGCACGTATGCAAACTAGGGTTTGCTGAAGCATGGGGTATGAAATGTCTGATCTGTTCTGCTGTGTTACTGCTATCTGTATTCTACAGTTTTGAGTTGTCTGTATCAGTTTGGTTGTATGATTAAGCTTAAATATGTGGAGTGGGCCCAGTCTGAAAATATGATGAAACGTGGCCTGCAAGTGGTGTCCTAAAGGAAGCTTTGGATCCAATGTGAAAATTGATGAAACGTGGTCCATAGAGGTGCTGAGGGTTGTAGCCTTCAGTCAGGGGGTCGTAGCTCCCTTCCAGGTGAGGCTGGTAAACGAGATCAGGTCGTAGCCTTCCGTGGAGAGGTCACGGTAACGAGAGCAAAACGTAGCTCCTCTCAGGAGAGGTCAAATCCAGCGTTGTGGGTGCCTGCCGTGCAGGGAGGCTGCGCCAGCACATTTGTTGTAAGATGTTTTCTCTATAATAAAATATTGAAGGCTAAGCAACTGCAGCGGTGGTTTTCTCCCGACTTGGGTTTCCACCTAAAATCCCGGTGTTCATGTGTGATGCTTATGTGTGATGGTTTATTCTGTTCTTACTGCACATGTTTAATGTTTATTGAACATCTAATGAATGAATGATGGAATGATATAAGTGAAGAATTAATGGCATAATTAGATCTCTATGTATACGCAAGTTTTATGAAGGATATCCGCGTGTATACGCTAGTTTGGTTCAAAGAAAGTAGCGTATGGGTTTTAGAAAGTGAAAGTAAAGTTTGATAAAGTAATAAAGTCCTAAATACTCATTTCACCCTCTCAAGATTTTTCCCAACAATTGGTATCGTGAGTTATGTCTTTCTCGCGTGCTTCGACGCTTGGAAGGAGATCCGTCGCAATGGGCAGTCATGAAGGAGTAATGTCTCTAAAGCCATCTCTATTTAATGGAAGCAATCTGATATTATGGAAGGTACGAACAAAAGCATATCTGCAAAGTCTTGGTGCAGAAGTATGGGAAATCGTGGAAGAAGGCTATCAATATTCGACAAGTATTCCTACTGATGCGGCCGAAAGAAAGAAGTATGAAATCAATGCCAAAGCAGTGAATGTCTTATTAGGAAGCATGTCGAAATCCGTAATTTATAAAGTGATGCAAGCTAAATTCAGCAAGAGAAATATGGGACAAAATCATTCTGAGCTATGAAGGAGATCAAAGGTAAAAAGTGCAAAACTCCAAACTCTCAGAATTGAATATGAAAATTTAAGGATGCATAGTGATGAAAGTATTGCCAGTTTCTTTTTACGTCTAGATGATATTTTAAATCGAATGAGAAATTTGGGTGAAACCATGGCCGATACTACTCTGGTGGAAAAATTCTTAATATCCTTGACTTCAAAATTTGACTCTAAAGTTTCAGCTATTGAAGAAAGGCAAGATCTGCAAACTCTTACTGTTGTTCAATTACATGGTATCCTGACTGCTTTTGAAATGAGACAAGGAGGTCCTTCTCAAATCAAAGAAGTTGCTTTTAAGGCGTCTGAAAAAGGAAAAGAAAAGGAAGTTGTCAAGGAATCCAGCTATATATCTGAAGAAGAAGAAGAAGCAAATTTTGTAAGAAGACTCCAACTAGGAACCGGAAGGTTCAAAGGTAAGCTTCCTTTCAAATTTTTTGATTGTGGAAGAGTTGGTCATTATGCTGCAAAGTGTCCTTATAAAGAAACATCTGCTAAAGGAAAAGAAGTAGCAAGAAGGAATAAGAATCAATCTAGCACAAGGAAAAGTTACTATATTAATGAAGACAGTGATGAGTTATCTGATAGTGAGGAAGAATGTGAACAAGATATTAAACTACTCATGGCAAAAGAATCTATAGAAGAAAAGGATACTTTTGTGGATGCTCTGGAAGACAATGATTTTCTTGAAGAAAACAATCAACTCAAAGTAAGCCTAGAAGAAAAAAACATAATCATAGAGACTCTTGAAAATCAGCTTGAAGCAAAGGAAAAACGCATTGAGGAATTGGAGTGTGAAGTAGTAAGTCTAAGGAAAGATAATGAGAAAGTAAAAACTCTCAATCTTAGATTTGCTAAAGGTTCAGAAACCTTAGATGAGATTATCAAGATACAACGGTCTCCTCTTATAAAAACAGGTCTTGGATATACTGGGGAATCTTCCCAAACTTCAGCACCAAATTATCTGAAAGCAGCCATAGCTGGTTCACTACATTCAGCCACTCAGCAAGGGAACAAAGGATCTTTCCAGGAAAATCATGATCATCTCAATTCAAGGAACACTAACAGGGAGATCTTTCAAAGAAGCTACAACCAACAGGTAAATTCAAATAGAAGATTTCATGATCGCAGAAATTTCTACTTCAATGGACAATGTTTCTCATGTCACAATTTTGGTCATAAAGTTTTTCAATGTGTTGCATATAAAACCATCATGACAAGAGAAGCAAGAAATAAAAGGATGAATATTGAACCAAAGAGGAACACCTATAACAACTTTTCTCCTCTGCAAAACGAAGTTGAATGTACTTATTGCAATAACTTTGGTCATGAAGAATCTGAATGCAGGAGCAAGGTCCAGCCAAAAGAACATGTTCCCTCAAGCTCTAAAGTGTGGAAAAAGAAAGAAATACCGGTTGAAAATTGTGGGATAGCGTTATTTGCAGAAGGTGAAGAAAATTAATGGTACATTGATAGTTGGTGCTCAAGACACATGACAGGTGACAAAAGCAAACTTCTTGCATATAATGCTCTAGAAAATGAAAAGAAAGTTACTTTTGGAAATGATTCTCCTGCTGTAATTAAAGGAAAAGGGCCAGTGTTTCTAAAAGAAAAGGTGAAGGCTAATGATTTCATGTATGTGGATGGATTAAGGCATAACCTATTAAGTGTAAGTCAAATGTGTGATCAAGGAACAGAAGTGGTCTTTAGTTCAAAAGAATGTGTGGTTCATGATCTTGATACAGGTAAAATTATTATAAAAGGGAAAAGAAATCCAAGCAACCTGTATGTACTGAACGGCAAAGATCAATGTTACTTGAGCAAGTCTTCAGAAAATTGGCTATGGCATAGAAGGCTGGGGCATCTGAGCTTCTCTCAAATCAACAAAGCAAGCAGACTTCAAGCTGCTCGTGGTCTTCCCAATATTAATCTACCAGAAAGTATCATATGCAAATCTTGTCAATTCGGTAAGCAGACTAGAGTACGATTTAATGCCAAAGAAGGATCATCAAGTGAGCCTCTTGAACTCATTCATACTGACATATGTGGACCTATGAGGAAAAAGTCACCACGTGGGGAAGAATACTATATTTTATTTATTGATGATTACTCTAGAATGTGTTGGATCGGGTTCATTAAACACAAAGATGAAGCATTTGAAAAATTTCAGATCTTCAAAGCATTGGTAGAAAATGAATTAGATCTAAAAATCAAGTGTCTTAGATTTGATCGAGGAGGAGAATATACATCAAATGAATTCTTTGAATTTTGTGAACAACATGGCATAAAAAGACAGTTCTCTGTAGCAGGCACTCCACAACAAAATGGCGTAGCAGAAAGAATGAATAGAACAATTCAACAGATGGCTAGAGCTATGCTTGATGATTCTGGAACTCCTGACATGTTCTGGGGTGAAGCAGCACATACAGCAGCTAACATTCTCAACAAGGCTCATGTTCGGGTAAATAGTGACAAAACTCCATATGAACTCTGGTATGGTAATTCTCCCTCCGTGAAGCATTTTAGAGTTTTTGGAAGTAAATGCTTTATCAAAAATAATTATGAAAAGCTTGGCAAGTTTGAACCTAGATCAGATGAAGGGATATTTCTTGGTTACTCATCTTCAAGCAAAGCATACACATGTTACAATAAAAGGCTTTGAAATATTGTTGAATGTATTGATGTTGTTATTGATGAGTCTCCTGCAGCTCCTAAAGAAGAAAAACAAACAACAAAAGAAGATGATGGTGACCTATGTCCTTCTACATCAAATAGAAATGATATAGACAATGGATCCAATGAAGAACCTGAAGATGATCTATCTGAAAAAGCTCCATCCAGATATGTTCAAAAGAATCATCCTGAATCTCAAATTTTGGGAGACAAGGAATCAGGTGTACAAACAAGGAGAACTCTTGTGGGATCTTCTAGTCATCTGGCACTTCTATCCATAATTGAACCACACAATGTCAATCAAGCTAGCAAAGATGAATGTTGGAAGCAAGCCATGAATGAAGAGCTTGATCAAATTGAAAAGAATGACACTTGGGAATTGGTACCAAGACCACATGATAAAAATGTCATTGGAACTAAATGGATTTTCAAGAACAAGTTAAATGAGAATGGGAATGTTGTAAGAAACAAAGCTAGATTGGTCTGCAAAGGGAATACTCAACAAGGTGATTCAAGAAATCTCTTTGCTCCTCGTAGCTGTGATTTGAAGCCATAAGAATGTTTCTTGCTTTTTCAAGTTATCAACAAATCAAAGTTTATCAAATGGATGTTAAATCTGCTTTTCTTAATGGTGATCTAGAAGAAGAAGTATATATAGAATAACCGGAAGGATTCATTTTGGGAAATGATGAAAATCTTGTTTGTAGACTTAAAAAGGCTCTATATGGTCTCAAACAAGCTCCAAGGGCATGGTATTATCGTCTTGACAAATATCTTCATCAAAAAGGATTTTCAAAGGGGTCTGCTGATAGCAACTTATACACAAAAGTTGAAAATGATAAACTATTGATTGTGGTTGTATATGTTGATGATATCATTTTTGGGAGTAACGAAGAATCTATGAGTCAAAATTTTTCTTCTGTCATGCAGCAAGAATTTGAAATGTCCTTACTTGGGGAACTAACATTCTTTCTTGGCTTGCAAGTACATCAAACTACAGATGGTATATTCCTATCACAAGCAAAATATCTTAAGCAAATTTTGAAGAAGTATGGCATGGAAGAATGCAAACCTGTAAGTACACCAATGATAACCGGATGCAATCTCAGTTCTCATGATGATTCTCCCACGGTGAATCAACCAGAATACAGATCAATGATAGGAAGTCTACTTTATCTCATTGGGACTAGACCAGACATTATGCATGCAGTTGGGATTGTTGGACGATTCCAAGCTAATCCAAAAGAGTCTCACCTTCAGGCTGTTAAAAGAATATTCAAATATCTACAAGGAACTCAAGACTTTGGTCTATGGTATCCAAAGAATGCCGATCTTACTCTTCATGCTTACACTGATGCAGATTGGGCTGGAAGTGTTGATGATCGGAAAAGCACTAGTGGTGGTGCATTCTATATGGGACCCCGGTTAGTATCTTGGTTCAGCAAGAAGCAAAATTTTATTGCCTTATCTACAGCAGAAGCAGAATATGTGGCTGCCGCATCTTGTTGCACTCAACTCCTTTGGATGATGCAAACCTTACAAGATTTTCAAATCAAATGTACACCTCCTGTCCCCATTAAGTGTGATAATACAAGTGCCATCAGTATCTCAAAAAATCCTGTTATGCATTCGAAGACCAAGCACATTCCCATCAAGTATCACTTCTTACGTGAACAAGTGCTTGAACAAAAAGTGAAGTTGGAGTATGTTCCTTCCAAGGAACAAGTTGCTGATATCTTTACCAAACCTCTGCCCAGGGAAGCATTCGAATATCTAAGACAAAAACTGGGAGTAGTCTCTGCCAGTCAAAAGAACAAATCTGCTTAAATTCAGAAGATTAAATTGAATACGCGGTTTTGATGAAACACAGTCGCGTATATACGCGAGTATATTAACATACATCCGCGTATGGATAATTGCTGACAATTTTTGGTTGAGGATCAGCATTTTTCAGTACTGTTTGGTTATTCTGGTTATATGTATTTCTGACAGAGCATCTGATATGAAGAAGACAGGTACAGGAAGGACAAATTCAGGGGGAGATGAAGGAATGTGAAAATTTCTATGCTTCACTTTCCATACGCAGGTTCGATGAACGAAAGTCGCGTATACACGCGAGTTCCAGCAGACACAGTCGCGTATGCATTGATGATAAGAGAATTTATATGATAGCTGAAGATCTGGAACAGAGATTCAGGGGGAGCATCAGTCTGACTGTTAATAACTATATTATTGACTCTGTATCAGCTTATTTTCTCAGTTCTAAATAATGATGACATGATACTTGGTTTATTTTGTTGAAGATCATGGATGAACCCGGATTGTTACTTGATGAAGAGTATCTGTTGGATGAAATGGAAGTCTTATGATTCAGAGATATGGACAGATCATGCAGATTTTGTTGCTGATGGCATGCTGTTGAAGGTGTTCAGGTTGCACAAGCAAAGGGGGAGCCTTGGTCACATTGAAAGGATGTTTGGATGCACATTTTCAGGGGGAGCCCTAGCCTTGCTGAGTATACTGCATTATTGGCATTATGATGATTCTGAAATGTGATCTCTTTCTTGAGGTATTTCTGGTATTGGTCATGACAAGTCATATTTGTAATTTGATGAAAAGGTCATGTTGAGACCTATGGTGTAAAATTGTAATATTCATTCATGTAAGGACTTGTTCACCCACTTTGTTGGGTAGTTGAGTCAAATTATGTAAACCCACTTGGTTGGGTACTTGAGTCTCCTATGTAAATCCACTTGGTTGGATATTTGATGTAAGTATGAGTCTTTGGTGATAGGAAGGTCATAGAGTCATGTACTTCATTGAAAAATATGATTGAAGATTCAGCATGAGCTCGGGGGGAGCTTGGTCACCAAGTGCTGTGCTACCGATTTGCGTAATCGTCTCCTTCTACATGATATAAAAAAAAACTGTGTTTGCTTGATCCGTCTTTCCCCTGGGATGTCAGGAGAGTGACATGAATGAAATAAAAAGAAAAGCAGCAGGCCAAAGAATGAGGAGGAGGCGATGGCGGCACATTGTGTCTTACTGGGATTTATCTGCTAGAGACAAAGACCACCTGGTGGTTGCCATCGGGTCCAAAGGGGGAGATATTGCTGGGCACAGATGCAGAGTGTTGTCCTTGATGGCAACCCACTTGATAGAGTGTTGTTCTTGAATGGCAACCCACTTGATGAAGATGATGGAAACCATCTTGATGAACTTGTTTAAAGATGTAAATCTGATGTATCTACAGAGAGTACAGAAGGCAATGAAGAAAGGAATTCAATATGTGCTAGATCTATGATGAAAAGAGTATGTCTCAAGGCATACGCGGATTTGTCTAGGGGAAATCGCGTATGCACGCGAGAAAGAATGTTCCAAGTCGTGTATGGGCAAAAGCGCTCATAAAGTGCAAAACCAGGGGTAACCACCATGGTATTGACCCATTGTATTGGGTAATGATTCGTCTAAATGACCCCGTCCTAGAATACCATCGGAAGTAATGTGGTTTTGGCTCATGGTATTGAAAAAGGGTAAACCTATCTAAAGAGAAGAAATTCATGGTGCAAATCATGAGTGTGGGGGCAAGATGTCTGAGCTTGAATGAATACTTCTCTCTGAAGTATATCTGAATGGAAAGGGTTACAGTTGAATGATAGATCTGAATGCATGAAGCACCTATGAAGAAAATGATGAAGAAGGGAATCTAGATATGAAATGTATTTGTATTTGCTACATCTGTTTATGGAATGATTAGATCTGAGAGGAGGCGAACATCTGTCTGACGTAAAGGGTAAAATCTGTGTGATGTGTCTGTTCTGAAGAATTGCAATGACCTAAATGTCTGAAGAACCATACGCTAGTTTGCCGCAGAAGAAGCGTGTATATACGCGGCTTCGCTGAAGAGAAAGCGTGTATGCACAGTGAAATTAACTCTGTAATATGTACAGAAGTATACGCGGGTTTGTATGGTAGAAGGCGCGTATATACGCGGGATCAGTGATAGGAAAGCGCGTATGCAAACTAGGGTTTGCTGAAGCATGGGGTATGAAATGTCTAATCTGTTCTGCTGTGTTACTGCTATCTGTATTCTACAGTTCTGAGTTGTCTGTATCAGTTTGGTTGTATGATTAAGCTTAAATATGTGGAGTGGGCCCAGTCTGAAAATATGATGAAACGTGGCCTGCAAGTGGTGTCCTAAAGGAAGTTTTGGATCCAGTGTGAAAATTGATGAAACGTGGTCCATAGAGGTGCTGAGGGTAGTAGCCTTCAGTCAGGGGGTTGTAGCTCCCTTCCAGGTGAGGCTGGTAAACGAGATCAGGGGGTCGTAGCTCCCTTCCAGGAGAGGCTGGTAAACGAGTCAGGGGGTTGGAGCTCCCTTCCAGGAGAGGCCGGTAAACGAGCGCAGGTGGGTGCCTGCGTGCTGGTAGGAGTCTGCGCCAGCACATATGTTGTAAGATGTTTTCTCTATAATAAAATATTGAAGGCTGAGCAACTGCAGCGGTGGTTTTCTCCCGACTTGGGTTTTCACCTAAAATCCCGGTGTTCATGTGTGATGCTTATGTGTGATGGTTTATTCTGTTCTTACTGCACATGTTTACTGTTTATAGAACATCTAATGAATGAATGATGGAATGATATAAGTGAAGATTTAATGGCATAATTAGATCTCTGTGTATACGCGAGTTTTATGAAGGATATCCGCGTGTATACGCTAGTTGGCTTTAGCAAAGTAGCGTATGGGTTTTAGAAAGTGAAAAAGTAAAAAGTTTGATAAAGTCCTAAATAATGATTCACCCCCCCTCTCAGTATTTTTCCCAACAAATACGAGTGGTGAACGAAGTTCCTATGAAGTTTGTTGTAAATCAAAGTATGGCAGAACACAGAGTTATTGAAACATGATTCCATCTATTATAGGTAAATTTGGGTATCATTCCAAATTATCTGGTTAACTAGGCATCATCTCCAGGACCAATGACTAAGGGTCTGTCATTCCCTATCATTTCAAGTTGCTACATGCCCTAAGGCAAGAACAAGACAAATCAAACATGACTTTCATCAAGAAAAGGTTTCCAAGGTTTGAAGTTTATTATATAGCATGTGGGAGCTCACCAACACTCCCTCTAAGGGGACTAAGTGTGTTTCATATCTAGGTAGCCCCATGCAAGGATTCTCTGCAAAGCACTTCCCGACATCTATGGGTGTGTTGGTCACATTGGGAGCGAAATTCTCATTGTTCCAGAATCTCCACTTGGCCAGTGCCTTCTCGAAGAGTTCACATGTGCCAAGCTTCAAATCCAAGTGTCCATTTGACATCTACATGACTGGGTACATGTCTTGCCTATTATTGGAAAGTCATTCATTGCAAAACTACCTTAGATTCATCTATAAATTGAACACATATCTGAGTGTTTGAGAAGGAAGAATTTGAGTAGAGAAATGCTGGAGAATTTTCAATTGAGAGTTAGATTTGTATAACAATTGCTGGAGAGATTTATACTGTGATTGGGCTGAGGATCGTTGCTGGAAGGGTCACTTCAAATCAGTCATTTGGTTGTAACCTCTCCTTCTATCATTAATAAAGAATACAAATTACTTTTCCCTATATGCATCTGTATTGGCTTTGATTTTCCATATTGCAAGATCTTAGTTGATGTATATGGTTTATGCTTTAATAATTTAGCTAACTAACTTGAATAGACATCTGTATTATTGTTATCTTCTGTTTTTTTAGTGTTCTTTCTTGCAGGAAGCATTTTGCCTACAAACTGCTTGAATTTGAAGCTACAACGGAAGCGACAAAAGGAGCCATTTAGAAGTGCTTGGATTACAAATAAGCCTCTAATCCTTTATGTGTGTCTGTTTTGAGTTAGGAAAGGTAGTCGTATAGTCTTTAATCTGTTGTTCTAGATTTTCATCTATCTAGGGAAGCGTGTTTTATCCGTAATTCATAATTCTGACCCAACAAATTGGCGACTCCACTGGGGAGAATTTCTCTTAGATCTATGTGACTTAGCCTCTAATTTTCTTTGTTTATCCACCCAGTAGTTGTTACACACAAATATTAAACTTTTTCAAAGCCAAATTTGCAAATATAGTGAGTTAAAAAGTAGTTATTTTTCTTATAAACTACGCCCAATGCACCCTTAGACAGGACATAGTGCTTTGCATAACACTGTCTCCCTTTCAGGCCTGCGTTGCAGAGCACTGTCTCCCCTTGGAGACTGCGTTAACTCCTGAAACCACCTAGATTCCTTTGAAGTTTCCTTTGCAATTTGTTTCAATTTGTTTTCTGCTATGTTTTGAAAATTTTGAATCTCATATTGACCAGTGACTCTATATACTTCTTCCTCCCTTGACTGAAAATTTGTTCAATGTTTGTTTTAAAAAAAAATTCTTTATCATTGACAAGTTGATTTCAAAGTATTTTTTATGGTCTCATTAAGAATCATTTGCTTTCGAAATAGGAAATTGTCGTAAAATATTCATTTCCTTGATAAGAGAAATTGTTGTTGAAATCCTCATTTTTCCTTCAAAAGGGAAATTGTTGTTTGTATTCTTCATTTCTTGAAAGGAAAAGGCATTTGAATTATTGATTTAGTGCACCTAGTTTCTTTTCTGCATTCACAAAATTAAGGAAACTAAAAAGAAAAAGTTGCATTTGCATGTAGGATTTTTGTGTGTTTTGTAAAAAGGAACATTAAGAAATCTGCATTTAGTTTGTGATCATTGATTTGTTTTGCTCATTGATTTGTTTTCTCTCTTCCCTTAGTAGCTAGGTTTTTCATTGAAAAAACTGAAAGTGAAATATTGCTTATCATTTTTAGTTGCATTTTAGGAATTTTCCAATACATCATCGCGGTGAACCTTTGAAAGGAAAATTGTAAGCAAGATCAACATAAAATTAATCTCAATTTACCTAACAAAGCATTGGAACCATAATGATAAAATTTAGAAGGTCTAGGCTAGAGACGTGTTCCGGCATCGTAAAACATAGCAGTTGCCGTTAACTTGTCTGCAATACATTCCGAGTGTGATACCTCACTCCACATACGTAAGTATATCATAGCTCTTCCATGTACTTTCGCGTATATCGGGCGGTGTTACAGTACGATAAGTATAAACGGGTGCTCTCACTGTGCGATTTCGCATCAGACAACACTAATACGGACTTGGGCCTCCACGTACCTTCGGGTATATTTGGGAGCACAACTTTAGGTGCTATCCATCCATAGTGAACCGAGTTGGTCGCCTTGTAAATTGTGATACATCGAACATGGAATTCAAGGAGATTGCCTACCCGTACTTCTTGGTTCGCCAGGAGGTATTCTGCAGTTCACAGTTTCTTGGTAAACCCTTTTGCCTAGAATTACCCTTTTATTTTGTTTATTTGTTTTTGGTTAAAATTAATCAGTAATCGTGGAATAACAAAATCTTTTCCCCCATCATTCACGTAGATTAGCTTTAAAAACACCTTTACCACCAGAAGTTACTTCTGGTAGGCAAAGGCGATCATGATATGCCGAATCAAGTACAATCCGTACCTTTGGTGAAACATCATTTTCCCATAAACCAGAGTTAGCTCAAGTTGTTTCTACACATCCCAGTTCATCTACTGTTGTCGAAACGGAGTCTTCACAACTACCCGTGTGTTGTGGCCAGCAATAACCCCCCTTTTTATTTAGTATTAGTGATAATAGTAAATAAAAGGGGACCCTTATTCAAAATTTTTTAACAAATATATATTTTCTTTTTAGTGCTTTTTTTTCCTTTCTTCAATAAAACTTACTATCATAAACTTAGGAAAATATTCCTTGAAAAATCTAAAAAACTTAAGTTTTATGATAGCATAGAATAAAATCACTCTTTAAGGAATATCGCGTCGCAAAAAGGTAATGAATGCCTCTTTATAAGCGGAACACAAAAAATTGCGAGATCTCGATGCGAAACTACGCACTATAAGAAAATTCATCGCATCACATGCTTCGTATGTCATATCGTATGTCATATCTTATGATGAAAAACCTCAAACCGCCAATGCGCGATAACATATATCGCAAATCGCATGTCGCAGAAAATATGTTAACGGATGTTTGTCATATGTTATGTCTTGTGATTATGCGATATTGCGATATTGCGATTTCACGATGTTACAATATTGCGCTATTACAATTCTACGAGATTGCGATCTACGATATTGCGATTTTGCGTTATTGCAAAGAAAACCGCAAATCACCTTATCACAGATCTTTTAAGGCTCATTATATGAAAAAATATTTCCATAAATTCACCTGGTTATGTGCTTTACTGTTAATCAATGAAATGGTTGTCACTCATTAATGAAAAATGGTTTCATTCTGATCGAAGAGTTAGTTCACGTAAGGTGATATATTTTATATGTCTTCAGCATTTAAAACTTTCCCGTCACCTTTTTTCTATCATTATTCTCACTTTATTCGTGAACTGTAGGAGCGAAGAACTGAGAACTATACAAAGCAATATTCAGAGTATTATGAGAAAGAAAGACAAAGCTCCAAGTTCTGAAGATAAAGATATGACGTCCTTATACACAGACACCGCTTGTAACAAAGACGCTGGTATCACTACTTGGGAGAGCATGTATAATCTATTTGAAGAAGAGAACCCCAGAGTAATGGAGGTTACAGCTACTGCAGGCTCACATGGGTCTTCTGATGCATCCATTACAGATTTAGCTTGTTCATTATTGCACTGAATAACAACGAGACCTAGAATTCTTCCATACAAAGACATGGTTAAATGGGTACTTGACAATACTAATATTAAAAACAGAAAGTTTAAGACTCAGGATCAAGATCTCATTGGTTCATTTACTCCACAAGATTTGAGAGTCATGTATCATTTTCTAGAGCCACAGGCGACTTATAACAAATAGTTCATGGAGAAGTTTTCCAAAGAAAATGAAAACCTGGCAGAATGCACCAAGGATTGGTCCAGGAGAGATGAACCACTGAAGAAAGATAAACGCGGTATGCATAGTACTGGTTCTCTCACTTATCCATATTTCTTTGTTGCTGCTATGCTCTGTAGGATTTTTGGAAAGCCTGACATTAATAAGTTTTGATCTGAATGGCTACCATTATTGAATGCTGCTGTTAATGCTACTATTGTGGATTGGGCTAAGATATTATCTGACAACTTAGCCACGGCTGTTTTGATTTATCGGTCTAAGAGAACTGTTTCTCAGAGGATTTATCCTCCTTTTTATTTATCTGCTTATGTGATGGATTGAATCTGTTATGTTTCTAAGTTTCCGTTAATGGGTTGGAAATGGACAACTCAAGATCCCCTACCCATTAATGTTTATCACAAAGAATTGTGGGATTCAGAGTTCATTCCCTATTTTTACAAGATTTGCCATGGCATCATGTTGCCCCTGTACAAAATATTGTATGATAAAGATGCTCCAAGGTTTTCTCCTGAAGCAGAGGTAGAAATCCTACCTATTGTGAGATGGTTTGGAGAAGAATTGTTTACATATGTTAGGGTTTTTGGAAGTTTTGCTTCCCCTCATGTTTTACCATTGTATGCTCTTGATAAACTCATCGCCCGAGAATTTGCTTATCAAACCTGCGGAGAAGGAGGTTTGACTAAAGAGTTGAAGGACAAGAAGAAGGCTATCTGGCCTCAATTTCTTGTGGCCTGTGGGGCCTTTTCATTATTTGATATTGGTCATGCATTTAAAGAAGTAAACAATATTACATGTTTACATTTGTTCAAGTTTCCAAGAAGACCATTCGACCCATATGATATTGTTAAAAATTTCACTACTGCAATCAAGATAAGAGTGTTTTCTAAAGAAGAAGATCTTTTTGATGACACGTTCCAAGAAGAAGGCACACTTAAAGAGATTCTACATTCGGCTCAAATACGTTTTCCTCCAGCAAAGTTTCAAGAATTCAAAATATACAGAGAAAGTAGGTTAACTACTATCCCTTTGGATAAATTGCGCTTGGAACCTGTAAGGGAACCAACTCCTAGTGTCAGTCTTAGTAGAAGTTCAGGTACAAACAGATCTAAGTCAAATTTTGGAAGAGAAACCTCTGAACACTCTAAAAGTGAAGGGTCAGTAAGAGATACTGCCCAGTCTAAAGAACTCTCACAGCAACAGATTTCAACCTCTCCACAGTTAAATCTTCCCCCTCTCATTGTACAGCAATCATCAATCAGAACTGAATTAGATAAGAAATGGGAAAAATTCAATGATTTGATTAATATTGAAGCACAAAACACACAGACACCTGTAAGCAATGTACAGACAACAATAAATATAGTCATAGGAGTAACTACTAATGTCGCAGAAACATAACATATTCCTATAACCCCATCCTCTGAACTCATGCTCAAGATAGAGGAAATTCCTCCTCTTGATGTGTTCTATAGTACACAACACAAGGCAGTGGTAATAAGACAAAGGAAGAAAAGGAAATTAGAAAATGTGCTCTCTCATGATGCAAAACACCTAGATGTTCTATGGCAAGATCTTACCACTGATCCAACTTAAAATCTCACTAAATTATCTCAGATCACAGGAGCTTATGCCTCTGCAGCCATTGAAAAAGCATCTGAGGTACAAAAATTATTGAATGAGAAAGAAGATCAGGTACAGGTCTTGCAACAACAGCTGCAAGAAGCCAATGCTAACAATGAATCTCAAAAACAACTTGAAAAATTACAGCAAGATTTTCAACAAATGCAGATTGGATATCAGAACAGTTTGGCTGAAAAACAGAAACAACTACAGGTTATGCAAGAGATGCACAAAGATGATCCCAAGCTCACAGAATTTATCACAGAGTCTATTTCCTTAAATGACCAACAACTGCAACAATAAGAAATATTATGCCAAAGGATATCACAATGGACCTCTTATTGTGAAGAAAGTGATAAAATCACTAATCATGTCGTGGACTTATGACATGATTATGATTTAACTGAAAAAAGAGTTACTGACTATTTGGCTTGGCAAGAAACAGATGAGGGGAAAAGAGCAGGTGCACCTGTAATCAATGAAAATCACAAAGAAATACTTTTTAATAATTGGGATGCATAGATCAAGAAGGCAGAGCAAGCGGCAGAAGAAGCAGCCACAGTAGCCAACAATATTATTGATAGTATAAATGAAAATTTACACAAGGCAAATCTGATCTCTGAAACTACTCCAAGGTACCTACCAAAAGCACAGCAACTGCAGACAGACTGGAAACAGAAAGCCCAAGAAAAGGTAGAATTGATTAAAGGATTAACAAAGTTAAATTGGGATTCTTACTGGACATGTCTGGTAAAACCACACAACCAGTGTATGACTCTCAAGTGTATCATTAATTCTACCGAGAATATGGCGCCAACTCTTGCCGATTCCGTTTTCACAGGACAATTAAATTCTGAAGTCAGCCAACCTATTCTTCTCAGATCAATGCTGAACGCTTGCAATTCCAAAGAACAGATTCACAATTAGTTAGTTGTTAAATTTTAATTTTAGATTTAGTACTAGTTTTTCTTTATTTTTGCCAAAAAAGAGGATGGTCATTTAAACTGTGTCCTACATTTTTGTAATAAATTATTTTTAGATTTAGTTAGTATTATTTAAACCCTTCTCATGCATTTAGAGAAGGGTCCTGAAATTTGTCAAAAACTTGTCCTCAGAACATGCACTTTTGCACCCTCAGAGGAGGTTTTGATGAATTAATGGAATATGATTTATTGATATCTGCGTTTAATATCTACTACTGATGTTGCACTTTTGTGCTCTTAGTGGATGTTGGATTAAGAAGAGATAAGTCATGATTGCTTAAAGCTTACGAGTAAAACTAGTTATAAATGGTACTTTTATCTCTTAACTATTTATGCCTTTGTGTTAAAGTGATATTTTTGTTCAGTTATTTATATTTTGATGCTTGAATGCTTGATTTATCATTTGGCACTTTTGTATGGTGATAGCTATTTATTTATGCTTAATATATGAGTAGCTTATTATGTGATATGTTTTTCACAACTGTTTCGTCTAAATTTTTATACGAAGTGGTTTATCTTTATTGAATTTTTTTCTTATAACAGTTGAATGATCTTTATTACCAATCGTTATTTGAAATCATTTTAGATCACATAATAGAAATATTACATCCCGGGTTAGTTTAGAATTAGATATTTCTGTTTAATTAGAATACAATTTGCATGTTATTAGATTAGAAATAGAATAAAAACATTTCACTTAGGAACTTTTTAGAAAGAAAATATCAATTCTCAACACACACATACATATTGGGAAACTGGTCCCATTATCCCCAGTCAGACCCACTAAACCAATCAGAAAAAGAGCTGCTAACCAAGGTCTGGACCGGGTGGGTATCCCCCTTGTTGTAGACCCGATTTTCGGGGCTTCAAAATATTTGGTGCTAGAAGGAGGGCCCCGAACTATGAATTACAAGTAAGTCAAAATCTAAATACCATTCTGAGAGTAAATCGCCATCACCATCTCCCCCGACTTCTCCATCACATTCAGAATTTTTAAATCTAGAACCAGAAGTTGAAAGAATAACAGCCACTCCTACAAACCCTGAATTTTCAGAAGAATCTATTATTGAACCTCCTGAAGTTGAATATTTGATTCATAAACTTCAACGATTTTCAATATCACCTCAAGGACATGATAAATCTCAAAGCAGTTTGACTTCGCAATATAATCCTGCTCATCCCCTTACTAGATTATAGAGTGAAAAGTTTGGTGTTCAGCCAACTGAGTTACCTCTACCTACAAGGAAAAGAGCAAGGAAATCACCTAAAGAGTCTGATAGAGAGACTCTTTCATCATCATCATCCATCTCAACCTCTTCACCGCGAAGTCAACCATCCACCCCTCCACTTCAGACTATTGTCCGTCAGTCCACTGGAACTTCCACATCTCCTTCTCAAACATCTGTAATCGTAATACCCTCATCTTCCCAACCGCAAGGATCATCTTCTGCACTTTCCTCTGTTAGTGGTTCAGTGATGGATTCTCCATGGAATAATCCAGGGGTAGTCTTAATGCCTGCACCCTTCAGTCAATTACCATCCCATCCTGAAAAATGGCTGCCTAATTTTAACCCTCAAGCAGACATGCTAGCAGAAGAACATATAAATAACTTTATGTTGTCCATAAATCTCAATGGAGTTATTAATGAAGATGCTATTGTCCGAATTTTTCCCTATACTCTACAAGGAGCAGCTGGATCATGGTATTTCTCATTACCATCTGGATCTATCACTAGTTGGGATATCTTCCAAGATCAATTTTTTACTAAGTTTGGTGATGACAGGTCTACAGCGACATTGATCAATGACCTGTCTAATCTTAGAGCTGAGTCAAAAGAACCTATCAAGGATTTTAATTCACATTTCAATAAACTATTAAATAAAATTCCTACTGCTTCCAAGCCTAGCGAAGAAGTACGAAGTGAATGGTACATTTCAGCTTTACGATCAAACATAGCAATATTCGTTGATAGGGCTAACAAAACAACTTTAGAGGATAATATGAAGGAAGCAATAGTAGTAGAGAAATGTATCATTTCTTTAGAAGTAAAAATGTGATAGAAGAACGAAAATCCAAGAAGGTTACTTTTAAGGAAGATCCCAAGAAAAAACAACCAAAAGATCCATTCGATTTAGAAGGATTGCAGAAAGTTTTGAAAACCATGTCCAATGAAATGGTTGATATCAAGAAACAAGTGGCAGAAACATCTTCTAAAAATCATTTCAAGCATTATAGAAGAAACCCTTCAACTGATTCAAAACCACCGAATGCTATTACAAATGATGAATCAGAAGAAGAAGAAGAAGAGGAGATTGCTATTGAAGAAACTACTGATGAAGAAGAAGTTGTTGAAGTACAAGGTATGTGGGATTTCATCCTCCCAGATGAGGAAGATCAAGAAGAATCCCCGGTTAGCACTCGAAGTAGAAATCAACTTGATCCTCCTCAACCTATTCCTAAGTCAAAAAGTGCAAGTTCAATGACTAAGGATAAAGTTGCACCCAAGAAAAAAACATCAAAAGCAACTCAAACTAGCCCAGTCCAAACAGATTCATCAACTCCATCAAAAACACTGATCGTTCTGCATGAAATGGAGTATAATATCATAGAAGATTTGAAAAAGACTAGGGATAACATCACTTTTTATGAATTGAGCAAGTTAAAACACCAGCAAAAGGTATTTTTAAAAGAATTACATGCTGTACCAGAAAAACCTTTGCCCGATCCTATAATCTCTCAAGCTTCCAACGAGATGGGAAGACCTCCAACTAATGTGATTAGCAAAGTTGATCTAGAAAATATCGCCTTAATTGGAGGAAGGTCAAGATCTCATACTCCTCCATTTCTTCTTACTTATGAAGTTTTCAAAAAAAAATTGCATAATTGTTTAGTGGATTTTGGAGCTTCATCTAATATTCTACCAAAATAAATATGTGCAAAATTGAATATTCAACCTAAAAAATCTACTGTACGCATAGTTCAGCTAGATCGATCGCAAGTTGAAGTGATTGGCGAATTAAATCAAGTTACCATAAGGCTGTCATCTAATCCAAAGGTATGCCAAGTTATCGATATTTTAGTTGCAGATATTCCAGAATTTTATGGCTTAATTCTTAGCAGAGATTGGTCAGAAAAACTTCATGGATACTTTGCAACTGATTGGTCGCACATGTGGCTTCCTTACAATGGTAAACCAAATCAGATAAAGGTTGAGCGAGAAAAACATCAGAAATACATAGTAACAAAACTGGAAGGAGAAAATGAACCAGTTGCATACAGCAATAATATCATTGGAAACTATTCAGTTGATTATTTCTTAGGAAATTTCAATGCTCATACTTCACCTTACTTAGAACATTTTGTTTTATCTCAAATAGAAAATTTTTCTCAAACAAATAGTTCTAAATGCATTAATTTTGTAGATACTCTTGTAAATAAATATTTATTTTGGAAGTTATTTTTTGATGGTTCTAAGTCTAATGAAGGAGCAGGAGCAAGACGTGTGTTGGTTAGTCTAGAGGGAAACAAAATTATGCTAACTTGTAGACTCGAATTCGATTGCACCAATAATACCACAGAATACGAGGCTTTAGTCCAAGGATTATACAAAGCAATCGGATTAGACATCAAATATCTACAAGTTTTCGGAGATTCTAAAATTGTAATCAAACAGGTACGCAATACTATACATTGTTTATCAGGTCATTTAAAGCATTATCAATATTTAGTTCAAGATCTGACTGAACATTTTATAGCATTCAATATCTCATCAATTCCCAGAATCCAGAATGCTAGTGCAGACCTCCTAGCTAACGTAGCTTCCAAGCTCATTCCTTCAGAAGACTATAGCGCTGATCAATTTTCAATTGAATTAATCTTTAGACCTTCGATTCCTGATAACATTACCAATTGGAGGATTTTCAATGATGATCCTGATATTGTAAGCTTCCTCACATCTGAAGGATATTACACTAATCAGATAATTGATGAAGACCAACATGACAGAAAATTGCAACAAGAGAGCACTAATAATGCTATGCCAAAGTAAGTTGTCAAGTTAAAAGACCTTTATGATTTGAAAGATCGATTCAAAAGATCTACCAATTCAAAACTCCAAAGTTCAACTTTGAATTATGAATTAGTAAATCTAGGAACTGATACCAAACCACAGAATATCAACCTAGGTCTCGGTCTAGCTCCTGAAGAAAAATTAGCGTATTTTCGTCTTTTGAAACAATATAAAAGTTTCTTTGCTTGGAACTACGATGAACTCAAAACTTATGACACTTCTATCATCCAACATACTATCCCAATGATAAATGACGAAAAACCTGCTCAACAAAAGCTGAGAAAGATCCATCCCAATCTAGAAAATCAAATCAAATCTGAACTCAATAAGTTATTGAAAGCCAAGATTATTTTTCCCGTTCGAAATTCTAAATGGGTTTCCAATATGGTTCCTGTTAGAAAGAAGAACGGAGACATTAGAATTTGTATTGACTTTCGAAATCTTAACAAAGCCTGCCAAAAAGATAATTTTCCTTTGCCTCCTATGGAGCAAATATTGTAGGCAGTTGTAGGACCAGAATTAATGTCTTTCTTAGATGGTTTCTCTGGTTACAACCAAGTGTTAGTCCATCCCGATGATCAATTGAAAACCACATTAAGAACTAAATGGGGCACTTACGCATATCAAAAGATGCCTTTTGGTCTGATCAACGCTAGTGCCACATTTCAGAGAGCCATGGACATCTCTTTCAAGGGATTAGTGAACAAATCAGTGGTAATCTACTTGGATGATATAACTGTATATTCGAAGAAATGAAGAAATCATCTTAAAGACTTAAAACAGATCTTTCAACGTTGTCAAAGGTATGGAATTTCACTTAACCTGAAAAAGTCCTTTTTTGCATTAAGCGAAGGAAAACTGCTTGGATTCATAGTGTCAAAATCTGGTATTCATATTGATCCTGATAGAATCAAGGAGATTTTTGAAATTCCCTTACCTCACAACAGGAAAGCTATGCAATCTTTCCTCGGCCAGACTAATTTTGTAAAGAGATTTGTACCAGATTTTTCAAGAATTGTATCTCCTTTACAAGCAATGATTAAAAATAATTCAAACTTAAAATTGTGCCAAAACGAATATGAGGCATTCAATCTGATCAAACAAGAAATTGTTAATGCTCCATCTTTAGCAACTCCAAATTTTCCCGATCCTTTTATTTTGTATACATTTTCCTTCAATAAATCATATGCTGCGATACTCACTCAAGAAAATCAAGACAAGGCAGAAGCCCCAATTTCTTTTTTCAGTTCAGATTTACAGGGGGCTGAGTTGAAATATTCAGATGTAGAGAAACAAGCTTATGCTATTTTCAAAGCAATTAAATATTTCAGACCCTTTCTACTTAAAACCCATACAAAAATCATAGTACCGTTTCCAACGGTAAGAAATATTTTAGTTCAGAAAGATGTGGGTGAGAAAAGAGCTAATTCGGTTACTGCCTTACAAGAATATGATGTAGAAATCAAACCAACAAATATTGTAAGAGGTCAAGGTTTTTGCAAGATACTAGCTGGAGCATCAATTATTTATGAAAAACCATCTGAAGAGGTACAAACGTATGAGGTAAGCCTAAACGATGTTGAATCATTATATGCTGATATCATATTTTATCTAAAGAATGGATATGCTCCCCCAAATCTCAATTACACCAAGAAAAGAGCTATGAGGTTGAAGGCTAAACAATATCAGCTTGTGAATGATGTTATTTTTAGAATGAATTATGATTCCATTCTCCTTAGATGTCTTGAGAAATCTGAAGCTGAAAAAGTCTTGCAGGAATTTCACGATGGGCCAGCAGGGGGACATTATGCTAGAGATGCTACCGCACATAAAATTCTCCGTGCAGGCTATTACTGGCCCACACTATTCAAAGATTCACATAGCTACGTAAGGAAATGTCAAGTTTGTCAAACCGCTGCTGGAAGACAAAATAAACCATCATTTCCATTACAACCAGTCAACATTGAACAACCTTTTGATCAATGGGGATTGGATATAATAGGTGAGATCGTTCCTCACTCTTCTAAGCAACATAGGTATATCATTACAACAACTGATTATTTTACTAAATGGGTAGAAGCAGTTCCTCTCAAGACTGCTAATGCCGAGCATATCATTGAATTCATAGATCAGTTCATAATCACCAGGTTTGGTTTACCTTCTGCTTTAATGTTTGATAATGCATCATATTTTTCTGGTAATGCTATGAATGAATTTGCGTTCAAAAGAGGTTTCAAACTTAAATACTCTGCCAATTATTATCCACATGGAAATGGATTAGCTGAGTCCACAAATAAAAACTTAATTAGAATCATTAAGCAAACCATTGATTAAAATAATAAAAATTGGCATAAGTCTTTAATATATGCTTTATGGGCAGATCAAATAATGCAGAAAGCTTCCATTGGCACTTCTACCTTTAATTTAGTTTATGGGAAATAAGTGGTTCTTCCAACTCATCTAGCAATCCCTTCTTTGGCCTTAGTTCAATATATTGATGAAGCACCAACTTCTTCCTTAAAACTAAGACAATTAGAAATAATTAAGCTATAAGAACAAAGAGAACAGGCCAAAATAACTCATGCTCATCACCAAGCATTAGTTAAAGCTTCTTTTGATTCAAACATGATATCCAGAAAGGACTTTCAGGTCGGAGATCTAGTTTTAAAACGGGACAAGACTCATGAGGAAAAAGGGAAACATACAAAATTTCAACGAATGTGGCTTGGTCCTTTCCAAATCGCAGAGATCATAGGTCCATCTACTTTTATGTTACAGGATTTAACAGGAAAAAGAGAATATTTACCTGTTAAAGGACAGATCCTCAAAAAATATTTTCCATAGGAGATCATTCTTCTAGTTTGTATATTAGTTTTTTATTATTTTTTATAATAAAACCAGTTTTTAATGGTTACATTTGAAATTAACGAAAAAAATTCAAATTCTCTTTTAGATTTTTTTTTTTTTCACTTATATAAATATAATTCTTTTTAGAAAATTGATCATTATTATTTAAAGATAAGAGTTAAAAGCTTTAAACCTAGAAATGATACTAGTTTCAACTTTGAAAATTTTGATAAAAAGCACCTTTAGTAAGAAATTGTTTTATATCAGTCTAATGAAAGGTATCAATAACAAAATGAATATTCTCTGTAGAAAAGTCCTTTTCAAAAAACTCTATTATTGTCGTCCAGAGCTATCTTAAGGAAACAATGACTTCCTCCCCACCTAGAAAATTACAACATTCAGGGAATAATCCAATGATACACTTTAACTTAAAGAGTAAGAGGTCTCATCATGAGCTGACTTATCATGATCATAGATATTATAGCTTGCTGACTTTGCCAATACTGCATACCACAATAGGGCAATGACTCAAGATTGTTGCAATCGAAAGGCAAGGGGTCTCATCACGAGCCAACTTGTTCAGCAAAGTTATAAATCAAGTGAATGGAACTGTCATAAATTGGCTACCAAACCAAGACATTGTTCTTTAAGGATAAAAAATAAAAATGAAAGCAATAAGTGTGGATATGGATTTCTCTTTGAAAATTGTATATTTCTCTAAGTAGGATATAGGATCATTGCTGGGTAACAGGTAACCCTGTCGAAGCTATAAACGCTTGCTGGCAGCAGTGGCTCTACCTACGAAAAATGAGCATATTTAAAAACTGATTTACAGAGAAGCCTTTGTTTTTATCTTTATAAAATAAGTAATGACTGATATAGATACAAGGACTAGCTTGAGGAAGTAAATAATCAAAGTTGAATATAGAAGAAACGAAATATCATTAATAGATAGAAGCATAATGTACTTTATCTTTCTATAATAAATTTTGATTTTCTGAAAAATTTTCTATTTTGAAAATTTAGAAAATTCAAAAGAAAATCAGAGATAACTGGTTCTTCCGAGTGAATCGCCAATTCTTGTGGCCAACAACAACCCCCCCCTTTTTATTTAGTATTAGTGATAATACTAAATAAAAGGGGACCCTTATTCAAAAAATTAAAAAAAATATATGTTTTCTTTTTAGTGCTTGTTTTTCCTTTCTTCAATAAAACTTACTATCATAAACTTAGGAAAATATTCCTTGAAAAATCTAAAAAATTTAAGTTTTATGATAGCATAGAATAAAATCACTCTTTAAGGAATATCGCGTTGCAAAAAGGTAATGAATGCCTCTTTATAAGTGAAACACAAAAAATTGCGAGATCGCGATGCGAAACTACGCACTATAAGAACATTCATCGCATCACATGCTTCGTATGTCATATCGTATGTCATATCTTACGCTAAAAAACCTCAAACCGCCGATGCACGATAACATATATTGCAAATTGCATGTCGCAGAAAATATGTTAATGGATGTTTGTCATATGTTATGTCTTGCGATTTTGCGATATTGCAATATAGCGATTTCGCGATGTTACAATATTGCGCTATTACAATTCTACAAGATTGCGATCTGCGATATTGCGATTTTGCGATATTGCAAAGCAAATCGCAGATCGCCTTATCGCAGATCTTTTAAGGCTCATTATACGATAAAATCTTTCCATAAATCGACCTGGTTATGCACTTTAATGTTAATCAATGAAATGGTTGTCACTCATTAATAAAAAATGGTTTTGTTCTGATCGAAGAGTTAGTTCACGTAAGGTGATATATTTTATACGTCTTCAGCATTTAAAAATTTCCCATCACCTTTTTTCTATCATTATTCTCACTTAATTCGTGAACTGCAGGAGCGAAGAACTGAGAACTATACAAAGCAGTATTCAGAGTATTATGGGAAAGAAAGACAAATCTCCAAGTTCTGAAGATAAAGAGATGACGTCCTTATACACAGACACCGCCTGTAACAAAGACGCTGGTATCATTACTTGGGAGAGCATGTATAATATATTTGAAGAAGAGAACCCCAGAGTAATGGAGGTTAGAGCTACTGTAGGCTTGCATGGGTCTTCTGATGCATCCATTATAGAGTTAGCTTGTTCATTCTTGCACCGAATAGCAGCGAGACCTAGAATTCTTCCATACACAGACATGGTTAAATGGGTACTCGACAGTACTTATATTACAAACAGACAGTTTAAGACTCAGGGTCAAGATCTCATTGGTTCATTTACTCCACAAAATTTGAGACTCATGTATCATTTTCCGGAGCCATAGGCAACTTATAACAAATAGTTCATGGAGAAGTTTGCCAAAGAAAATGAAAACCTGGTAGAATGCACCAAGGACTGGTCCAGGAGAGATGAACCACTGAAGAAAGATAAACACGGTATGTATAGTACTGGTTCTCTCACTTCTCCATATTGCTTTGCTGCTGCTATGCTCTGTAGGCTTTTTGGAAAGCCTTAAATTAATAAGTTTTTGTCTGAATGGCTACCGTTATTGAATGCTGCTGTTAATGCTACTATTGTGGATTGGGCTAAGATATTATCTGACAACTTAGCAACGACTATTTTGAATTATCGGTCTAAGAGAACTGTTTCTCAGAGGATTTATCCTCCTTTTTATTTATCTTCTTATGTGATGGATTCAATCTATTATGTTTCTAAGTTTCCATTAATGGGTTGGAAATGGACAACTCAAGATCCGCTACCCATTCATTTTTATCACAAAGAATTGTGCGATTCAGAGTTCATTCCCTATTTTTACAAGATTTTCCATGGCATCATGTTGCCCCTGTACAGAATATTGTATGATAAAGATGCTCCAAGGTTTTCTCCTGAAGCAGAGGTAGACATCCTACCTGTTGCGAGATGGTTTGGAGAAGAATTGTTTACATATGTTAGGGTTTTTGGAAGTTTTGCTTCCCCTCATGTTTTACCATTGTATGTTCTTGATAAACTCATCGCTCAAGAAATTGCTTATCAAACCTACGGAGAAGGAGGTTTGACTAAAGAGTTGAAGGAAAAGAAGAAGGATATATGGCCTCAATTTCCTGTGGCCTATGGGGCCTTTTCATTATTTTATATTGGTCATGCATTTAAAGAAGTAAACAATATTACATGTTTACATTTGTTCAAGTTTCCAAGAAGACCATTCGACCCATATGATATTGTTAAAAATTTCACTACTGCAGTCAAGATAAGAGTGTTTTCTAAAGAAGAAGATCTTTTTGATGACACGTTCCAAGAAAAAGGCACACTTAAAGAGATTCTACATTCGGCTCAAATACGTTTTCCTCCAGCAAAGTTTCAAGAATTCAAAATATACAGAGAAAGAAGGTTAACTACTATCCCTTTGGATAAATTGCGCTTGGAACCCGTAAGGGAACCAACTCCTAGTGTCAGTCTCAGTAGAAGTTCAGGTACAAACAGATCTAAGTCAAAGTTTGGAAGAGAAACCTCTGAACACTCTAAAAGTGAAGGGTCAGTAAGATATACTGCCCAGTCTAAAGAACTCTCACAGCAACAGTTTTCAACCTCTCCATAGTTAAATATTCCCCCTCTCATTGTACAACAATCATCAGTCAGAACTGAATTAGATAAGGAATGGAAAAAATTCAATGATTTGATTAATATTGAAGCACAAAACACACAGATGCCTGTGAGCAATGTACAGAAAAAAATAAATATAGTCACAGGAGTAACTACCAATGTCTCAGAAACAGAACATATTCCTATAACCCCATCCTTTGAACTCATGCTCAAGAGAGAAGAAATTCCTCCTCTTGATGTATTCTATAGTCCACAACACAAGGCAGTGGTAAGAAGACAAAGGAAGAAAAGGAAATTGGAAAATGTGCTCTCTCATGATGTAGAACACTTAGATGTTCTATGGCAAGACCCTACCATTGATCCAACTTAAAATCTCACTAAATTATCTCAGATCACAGGAGCTTATGCCTCTGCATCCATTGACAAAGCATCTGAGGTACGACAATTATTGAATGAGAAAGAAGATCAGGTACAGGTCTTGCAACAACAGCTGCAAGAAGCCAATGCTAACAGTGAAGCACAAAAACAACTTGAAAAATTACAGCAAGATTTTCAACAAATGCAGATTGGATATCAGAACAGTTTGGCCGAAAAAGAGAAATAGCTACAGGTTATGCAAGATATGCACAAAGATGATCCCAAGCTCACAGAATTTATCACAGAGTCTATTTCCTTAAATGACCAACTACTGCAACAACAAGAAATATTATGCCAAAGGATATAACAATGGAACTCTTATTGTGAAGAAAGTAATAAAATCACTAATCATGTCGTAGACTTACGACATGATTATGATTTAACTGAAAAAAGAGTTACTGACTATTTGGCTTGGCAAGAAACAGAGGAGGGGAAAAGAGCAGGTGCACCTGTAATCAATGAAAATCACAAAGAAATACTTTTTAATAATTGGGATGCACAGATCAAGAATGCAGAGCAAGCGGAAGATGAAGAAGCCACAGTAGCCAACAATATTATTGATTGTATAAATGAAATTTTACACAAGGAAAATCTGATCTCTGAAATTACTCCAAGGTACCTACCAAAAGCACAACAACTGCAGACAGACTGGAAATAGAAAGCCCAAGAAAAGGTAGAATTGATTAACATGTCTGGTAAAACCACACAGCCAGTGTATGACTCTCAAGTGTATCATTAATTTTGCCGAGAAGATGGCGCCAGCTCTTGCCGATTCCGTTTTCACAGGACAGTTAAAGTTTGAAGTTGGCCAGCCTATTCTTCTTAGATCAATGCTGAACGCTTGCAATTCCAAAGAACAGTTTCACAATTAGTTAGTTGTTAAATTTTGATTTTATATTTAGTACTAGTTTTGCTTTATTTTTTCCTAAAAAGAGGATGGTCATTTAAACTGTGTCCTACATTTTTGTAATAAATTATTTTTAGATTTAGTTAGTAGTATTTAAACCCTTCTCATGCATTTAGAGAAGGGTCCTGAAATTTGTCAAAAACTTGTCCTCAGAACATGCACTTTTGCACCCTTAGAGGAGGTTTTGATGAATGAATGGAACAAGATTTATTGATATCTGTGTTTAATATCTACTACTGATGTTGCAATTTTGTACTCTTAGTGGATGTTGGATTAAGAAGAGATAATTCATTATTGCTTGAAGCCCATGAATAGAACTAGGTATAAATGGTACTTTTATCTCTTAACTATTTCTGCCTTTGTGTTAAAGTGATATTTTTGTTCAATTATTTATATTTTGATGCTTGAATTCTTGAGTTATCATTTGGCACTTTTGTACAGTGATAGCTATTTATTTATGCTTAATATATGAGTAGCTTATTATGTGATATGTTTTTCACAACTGTTTCATCTAACTTTTTATACGAAGTGGTTTATCTTTATTGAATTCTTTTCTTATAACAGTTGAATGATCTTTATTACCAATCATTATTTGAAATCATTTTAGATCACATAATAGAAAGATTACATCTCGGGTTAGTTTAGAATTAGATATTTCTGTTTAATTAGAATACAATTTTCATGTTATTAGATTAGAAATAGAATAAAAAAATTTCACTTAGGAGCTTTTTAGAAAGGAAATATCAATTCTCAACACACACATACATATTGGGAAACTGGTCCCATTATCCCCAGTCGGACCCACTAAACCAGACGAAAAAGGAGCTGCTAACCAAGGTCCAGATCGAGTGGGTATCCCCCTTGTTGTAGACTCGATTTTCGGGGCTTCAACATGAGAGAAGGTACTCCCTCACCTTTGTGTATCATTTCAGGATGCTGCAACACTTCGAACTCGGCCGGCACGTCCGGTGGAGGATGGATTTCACTTATTTTTTTCTTAAGAGTTTAGAAAAGATGGCCAAGAGTATGTAGGGCACACATGCAGATCAGGCCGAAAAGAAATTATATCACCACGGCTTGATCAAAATCTTGGTCCGAAAACAATTGGAAATTAAGGGCATGACCTGGAAGGCATTGTTGAAGCAACTAGATAAAAATCCATCTGCAAGAAAGAAGACAGCTGCTGAAAAGAAAACAGAGACCCCCACCAGCACAAGAAAGGGTCCAAGTGTAAAGAGAAGTCCTTCTTGGACCAGTGAAAAAAGGAAACGACCCGAGAAATCAACAGAAGAAAAGGGCCCATATCCAAAGAAAAAGAAGACAACGAGTACACCTGTTGAAGAAAATCTTCTGACACCAGTAGTAAATGAACAGACCCTCGAAGAAGATGATTTGTTGTCAGTCCTTGCAGACGTAGAAAAATCTATGGAAGTTGAATATGACACTCTATTGGCCAATTTTATTAAGGCCCGGAAAATAATGAAGAACCTAGTGCAGAACCACAGTCCACACAAAACGTTAAATCCCCTCCTGCACCAGTGCAAGAAGAACCGAAATAAGTGCAAGAAGAATAAGAACCGGAAGAACAGGAAGAATAATAAGAACCAGAAGAATTGCAAGAAGAAGAAGAACAGGAAGAAGTACAAGAAGAAGAAGAACAGGAAGAGCAAGAAGAAGAAGAAGAACTGGAAAAGTAAGAAGAAAAAGAAGAATCGGAAGAGGAAGAAGTATTTATTGAAGTCATGAGGGATACTGAGGTCCCTGAAGAAAATACAGCCCCTGTCAGGATAGAAAAGGAAGAAGACTCAATAGCCCCTACTACTCGGATAGTCGAGCTAGATCTTCAAGTGCAGAACTTAGAGCAGCTTGTAGCTAAAGCGCAGGAGGAAAAAGAACAAAATAAAGAAGAATTCACGGTGGAGATCCAGAAAAAGAAAGGAGAAGTTAGGGTATGGAAGTACCATGCTTCAAAATGTTTTAGACAACTTAAAAAGGTGACGAAGAAATTGAAGAACAGCAAAAAGAAGAAGTCTGAAACGTTGCAGACTAATGATAGTATGGCAGAGAAAGAGTGAGCTGGAACGCTTGAAGTTTTGAAGGTTTTTTGCAGAGCTAAAGAGTTGTGTGAGGACACACAACATCTTAGGGATGGGAGGATGTTAGTCCCCTAATTTTCTCTCTTTTTACCATTTTCCCCTTCCTAAATCATAACCATTTACCTCTGTTTCACCTCTTTTATGCACCCTCATCTTGCACCAGTCCAAGCACGGTGACATATTTCATATAAACCCTTATTCTTCATGTTTTAATTCAATTTAGCATTAATTAAATATTTATTACATGATTTCTTACTTTTAAATCACTTTTGTAACTTATCAATATCTCCAATGGTTATTTGATAGTTAGAGTGCTTACTGTGACCGCTGATCTTAGTGTAGGATCGGATCTTGCACCATTGCCAGCACAACAGATCTTCGCGGCAGATCCAAACCTCCTTGATCACTGCCTCATCTTGAGCTGATTCAGCCATGACAGTGAATGATTCAAAGGCAGCTGAGACCAATCTGTGAAGGGCGAAAGTTGGTTAGCTATGACTACTTTTGCAAAACCGTCTTATTTTGAAGGCCGAAACTAAATTCTGCATTTTTTTATGTAATTAGTTAAAGGACCTATTTTGGCCTTTGGCCAAGGGCCTATATAATGTAAAATGTAAATAGGATTAGGGAGTCTGTGAGTAGAGTTTTTAGAGAAAATTTTGATAGGCGGTAATAGGTTGTTTTGTTATTGCTTGAATCTGGGCTGGACATTGTATTAACGCATGTATTTGCTTCAAAGAATTAATAAAAGGTTTTTCCACCTCATGTTTCAGAAATTATGTTTCTATCTTTAAGCTGATGAATCGATTAATTTATTGAGCAATGTTTTAACTTAAAAGGGAAACACGCTGGTTGGCTAGGGCCCAGCCAACCCAACATGTTTACCCCATTTTTTGTTTCTTGTAATTTGTGTTTATATTATCAAAGTGTGATTTAAATTTTAGCACATGTATTCCTGTCTGAGTGAAAACGGATTCGTCTTGTGAAGTAGATACATTTTCTTTCCTTGCAATTTACTTTCTTACACCTAATTTCAGATTGGTTTTCATCCGCTTGGTACAAGCAGGAGAAACAAACCTGCGCCAGTGCACATTGGTGTGATATTTTCTTTTCCTGCAATTCCGTTTAATTGGTTTTTTCGCCTGGTCCAAGCAGGAGAAATGAACCTACACTAGTGCACGTTGGTGTGATGAAACAAGCCTTTTTAATCTACTTTCCGCAATCTTCTTTCTTTATTTAAATGTTTATGACATGATAAATGATTGTTTCTTTACTTATGCATTTTGTTAAGATCAGAAACATTCACTTTTATGTGTGCAATTTTATTCGATAGAAAACTAGCACTTGCAATAATTGAACACTCATTTTAAGGATTAAATGCTAAGTGGAGGAAGCTCTGATCCAGTGCAAGAAACAGTTTCTTGCCACAAGATCTGAGTGCTCTAAAACTTGAAAAGTTTGAGCCCTTGCATGAAGTAAAAAGCCTTCATTAAAGACACTATTTATACCTTCTACATAAATCTCTGATCCTGCACTAGTGCAGGACAGATTAATGCAAGAAGGAAATCTTTAAGGAAGCAGGTTTAAGGGCCCATCTAACGAGACTGCTAAAGCATCTCTGCTAAGGGAAAACACACACTCAGTAGATTAAACAACCATTAGTGGGAGTGATTGCCTTTTATATTTAATTCTCTCTTGCAAATGCATAATTTGTCGTTCCGGTCTTAGACTATTTTTTGATGGTTCAAGTTGCCTTCTTCTCTTTTGATTTGATTCTGCAATCTTTCCTTTGAAGAAAGTCAGGATTTACATTAGGAATATTCATACCATCTTTGGCATTGTCTGTGCTTCATCTCTAAGTTTACAAATCCCCCGGGTTGACAAATTAAGTGTTGAGGAGTTTGCTTAAGTGTAATTCATGCACCCAATAGGGTCAACTTTGACCAACTCAATAGCGTTGCCATGGAGGAGTGGCATTCATTATGGGACAATTCAGTTTTGGGTGGAGACTCCATGCATGGAAGTAGTGCCTTTAATGAGTGGGGCCAAGGGTGAGGAAGCTCACCACTTATATAAGGAAGATGATGGAATCCATATTCATTCATGTTTATGTATTTGATATTTCTGAATATATGGTCTATTTAGACATATATATTTTTTTAGATGTTTAGCTAAGATTGTAGCGCTGTTTAGCACAGGGTGTTCCCGAGCGGGAATCCCACATATATCCTTGAGAAGCCTCAAAGAAAGAGTATTTCAATATCATTCCACAATCAGGAATTTTTCCAAGCTTCAGTCTCATATGCAATGTAGTTTTGTTTAGATTTGGGTTGTGTTGCAGGGGTGTAGCAGTGGAGGAGAGACATCTCCAATTTCTGAGCTAGTTTTCCATTAGAGGGATCATCCTCTCATATAGAAGCTTGTGAGGAAGTTCTCAAAGCTTGATTTCAGATTTTTCCACCAGGCTAAGTAGCAGTCATCAGCTACAATGCAGTTTCCCTCAAGGACTGTGTTATTTTAGAGATCTGGTGCAGCAGTGGGTTTATTGCCCTATTTCGAGTGTTTGGGTTTCCTATGTGGGGATCAACCCTTCATTTAGGAGATCTGTTGGAGGAGGATCAACCATCTTGTATATCAGATCATCCATATCCCATCAGTGATTCAATTTTAGATATTATTCAGCCCTAGGGCCAAATCTACTATATTTGTATAGTATGCACTTCCATAAACCTTTTTCGGGTTGTCTTGGACATCTATTTTGAAGCATGGATCTCTAGTATTAGAATTTTTGGAGCATTATATCAGCATAAATAAATTTTTTTAATCTTTCAGTTGCTATTCTCTCATAGAAAACACAGTTTTTCTGCATTCTTGTATTTCATGTATTATCAACATTTTAGATCTACGTATATGCTTTCATGGGAGGCTTGTTTTCCCAACTTGAGTGATCTTTTCCTCAAGATATTGTACCTATTTTGTTGTTATAATCATAAAATAATGGATCTATTGTTGTCTCATTCTTTGATCTATTGATATTTTTTCATATTTCCAGTTTTATGCATTATATTCTTGCTTTTCCCATTTGGGAATATTACATGGGGGTACTGAGTAGTGGGCTGACGACTTCCCTTGTTAGAGCATAAAAGGCATGAATGACCTAGCAACTACTGAATCGACTCCGGAGGGGATAGGGGACAGTATGACTGGGGGCCAAAGTGGGTGATAGGAGAGAGGTAAGAAGAAATAAAGGATGGAATATTGTGATGGGAAGCAAAGGGAACATGGGATAGAATCCATGGATGTGATGATGACTCAACTTGGATGCTCTAAACAAGGGCGACTCAATGATGCTGCCACATAGAAGAGGCTCGATGGGACTGTAAAAAAATGAGTAAAATATGGTTACTCATGACAAAAATAGACATGAGCATCGACAAGTATGAAGGCAAAGTGTTGCCCCAAGTACATGTGTTTCAAGTGAAGAAATTCGATTTTGAGAAGCGGTGAAGTGACCCTTCTTGGAAAAAAGGCTTCCGGGTGAAGTGTCAAATCACCAAGAAAGAAAGGATACCCATTTTATCGCTTAGTGAGAGCTTTCCAATGGTGCTGACAATTTTTTAAATCGAACTAAAATTCGATCGTAATTGGCGAAAGAAAAATTTGGGGTTTTTCTTTTAATAAGGAAAATTCCCTCCAATTTGATTCATTTGCAAGTGTAGCTGTGGTGAATGTGGAGAGGAGTAAAAGGCCATAAATCTTGCAAAAATCATAGCAGACAAACCAACCGTTGGAATTAGTATCCGTGACTTTTAGGTAGGTGGCCTTACTTGTCTAAATGATGGCCTTAATGCTTCTTGGAAGAATGGTCCTGGTGAAGAATCAAGGTAAGAAAAGAATACGAGAATGAAATGCTAGAGAAGGTCTAGAATCATCCCCACCCACCAAGTCAAACATGGGTACCAAGTGGTAAATATGGTATCACACAAATTATAATATTTGAAGAGAGGGTATTAAACATTTATGATATATGGCTCGCAGGAGAGGCCGATAGGTCCAACTATCCAAGGAATGGGAGGACAATCGACCATACCTAGATTGATGGGGTCTAGGACGAGACTTATGAAAATAAAGTGAGAATGTGGCCAGGGGTGCCATCATGCCCCCAAGTATGGGATACTTCCCCCAAGCATATGTGATGGAGGGGAGTGATCTAGTATGCAAAGGTGGGAATGATGCCCCTAGCTAGAGGATTTTGTGGAGCGCCATGGTGTTCCAAGTGCTGAAAAAATGGATTCAAGCCTTCAGTACAATAGGCACTAAATCCTCAAGAGGATGATGAGAATTTATAGGGGCATAGGTCCCCCCAAGCAAGTTATGGTCATGCCAAATGTATTTAGAAAAGTGGAATCTACACACATTTTTATGATGTGGTTCGCCATTTGTTTACGTTATGGTTATCTTTTGTGGGAAGAATGGATAGATGCAGTTCAAGAAAGGGAATGGAGGATTACCAATCTCTTTTGGTACTGCATATATGAAGCAAATGGACTAAATTTTTGGCTTCACATACATGGTGTCACTATCCCAAAGAATGGATTTGGATATAATGAATTGGTGCTCACCGAGAATATATAGAGGTTGGTAAACAACAATGTCTAAGGGACTGGGTTTTTGATGTAAGATGAAGGAATGATGAAGTTGAATATCCCTAGAGTGATCAGAAGTGATAGGGGACTCTAGAGGTTCATCTAAATGGGGAAGAATAATGGTACTAGAGTCGAAACTACCAGATGCACTAGGAGGGTTGTGGAGAATTGCTTCTCCTAGAATCTCAAATATGGGTGCTCCCTTACCAAAATGTTGGGTGTAAATGTAATTACCACAAGGTGTATGTGGTTAGAATGCATGGTTTCGATGTAAGGGGGGATATATAAAGTCATGGGTAGTAAATGCTTCCATAATGTCATCATCACAATAGAAGATTTGGTGACTGGTGGAAGAAAGACCACGTGGTGCAATGAAGTTGCCTGAATCATCATTATGAGAAGTGAGTTTCATATGCGCATCGTCACGGAGGGTGACAGAAGAACAAGTAGATGAAGAATCTACTGATGTTGAGCCCTAGGTGATCGTTGAAGGGAGTTTAGGCAAAGTATAAGGGGATGCCTAAGAGGGGTCTTCCACCATGGATCTTGTTATCACAAAATTTATTTTGATTGGCTGCTAATCAGACAATCTCATGTAACTGTTTCAAACCAATCTTGTGACTAAGGCTTAGCCTCCTCAGTCTAAGAGGGCTCTCTCAAGGTTTAATGATATTGAAAAAAGATGTAGATGGATAACTCTATTTAAGAAATAACTTGCTTATGATGAGTGTAGGTTTAAAATCATATCAGTATGCAAAAATTGGGCTTATGGAGTCAACATATTTAGTGATTCAGTGAGTTCACTTGACATGGAAGTTGAGTCAGGTAAGAGTTTTTAGTAGTAGGACACACACACATGAAACATGAAAATACACAGTCAATTCATCTATAAAGGAAGTCAGAGCATTGCAAGAATGAATTCTAAGTATTATAAATGAAAACCACTGAAAATGAGATACATAAAGGTATAAATAAGATATGAAAGCACTAAAAAATCATCCAGAATCTCAGGTTGGTCAAGTAACAAATCTCTATATTGCTGAAACAGTCAATTTACAATAAGCTGCAATTTAGCCAAAAATCTCCAACCCTTGACAAATGCGACTCAGTGGCCTTTAATAGACTTGTTACATCATGATATGATCTACCTCATGGCTAGATTCATTGAATTTTTTCATAATGACACCTTGCATAACCATAAAACATCAACTTAATGATAAACAGACACCTATCCTACTTGACAGTCCTTTTCCTAATAGGACTCAAACTACTCATTATTTCCTTTAACAACCTTATCTACTAAATAAATTACATTCTTTGACAATGTTTTCACATGTTCGAATTTAGATGATGGGATTCATCAATTTATGACCACTTAACTGACCTCCTTAAAACTAGGAAACAAAACCTTATTTTTTTAGGCAAATAGTCTTCTTCTTCCACGAATACTTTGGCTCTCAATTTTTATTTAATTCGTGGTCCTTGAGTGCTAAATAATTTCTTGTCATGGTATTTAACCCTTAAATAATCTCCAGTTGTCAAAATATTCTCCAAAACTTGCTAAAAGGGTTGAAATACAATACGCTACGAAAGTAAGGCAGTTTCGTAGTGTACTTTCGTAGTACTACAAAACATACCATTTATCCTCAAAATTATTGATTCTTTCCCTTGGCATAATGTTCGTCATCATTAAACACATCTGCCACACCAATTTCACATCTTGATAGCATCCAAAACTAGTTCAAAAAGTAAAAAGAGCAGCTTCAGTAGTTTCGTAGCGTTTTGCTGCCCTTCAAGCCCAAACACGCTACACAACTGTTGAAAAGTGCTGAAAAACCAGTTTTTTTGTGTAATTTTGAAAACTGAACCCTGTAAGTGCCAATTCTTGTCTCTAACATGTCGTTAACCTTTAAAAACCATAAACCAACTCACCTTATGATCCTTGAGGCATTTCTTCCTCATTTACAATTGGTTGAGCTATTGGCTCTTCAAGCACTGCCATTTTAAGACATTTTTTCTCTAACTCTTCATCAATTAGCTCAAGTTGCTCCTGAAGGTATTTAACCTAGTATTTCAATCTTCTATTGGTGGCTTTCAACTGTGTGTTCATCTTCTTGACATGTTTGGCCTCTTTCCTTGCTGGAATGGTCAATTAGAGCACCTGTTGAGCTGACAAAGCCTAAGGTAATATTTGTGAAGTTAAAATCCTTGAGGTATTGCATCATTGAAAAAAATCTATATTGGAAGGATACCGATGGTATTTTTTTGAATTGTTTGCTGGAAGAGGAGGCTAATAAAGTGATCAAGGAGTTCCACAAAGGAGATTGTGGAGGTAAGCATTATCGGAAGGTTACAATAAACAATATTCTTGGAGTAGGGTATTATTGGCCGACAAGGTCTAAAGATGTATACAAAAAGATTGTTGCCTGCCATGAACGACATATTTTTTATGGTAAGAAGAAGCTTTTACCTTTACCTTTAATGCCTATCTATGTTGAGGCGCCATTTCAATAGTGGGGGCTAGATTTTATTGGTGAGATTCATCCATTATCATCAGGTCAACATCACTGGATTCTGACAACAACTGACTACTTCACCAAATGGATTGAAGCAATCCCAAATAGACAAGCAAATGATTCTATTATCATTTATTTTTTAGAAAATAATATTTTGTCTAGATTTGGCTGCCCTATGAAGATCATCACTTATAATGCTCAGGCATTTAGGTCTAAGAAGTTGATTATTTTTTTGTCATCAATATCGTATTTCTCTTGGGCATTCTACTACATATTATCCACAAGGGAATGGTCTTGTTGAATCTTCTAACAAGAAATTTGTGAGGATTATAAAGAAGGTGTTACAGGAAAATAAGAAGTCATGGAATTTGAAGCCGAAGTATGCTCTGTGGGCTGATAGAGTATGCACAAAGAGGTCAAATTGGAACTTCACCTTATGAGTTGGTATATGAAGCTGAAGCTATCGTTCCTACAAACTTAGGAGTGTCTGTCGTGAAGCTGCTACAAGGATTGGAGGAGGAGCCAAATGCAATTTAGAGAAGGATCAATCATTTGATATATTTGTAAGAGAAGAGGAAGGAAGTCTACAATAGTAATCAACAATCTCAAAACAAAATAAAGAAGAAATTTGACAAGAAGTTCAAGGAATAAAATTTTCAAAACTAAGATGTGGTTTTGAAATGGGAGGCCAGGATTGAAGAGAAGGGAAAACATGGTAAGTTTGAGAACATCTGGAAGGTTCCATTCAAAGTAGTTGCATTCCATGGGAACAACACTTACATTTTGCAGGAGATGGATGGATAACCATGTGCTAGAGGGCCTGTCAATGGCAGGTTTTTGAAGCACTACTCTTCTTAAAATATGTTGATCATTCATACCATTGTATATATTCCATTTTATGTGTTTTTTTGCTAATAATGACAAGCTAAATCATCAAGCTTGAGCCCAAAGTGAAGGCCATTAGAGTTTGAAGAGAAAGCTTGGTAGTTTCAAAGTTTTTTCTGTTTTTTCCAAGAAAATGGATAGCAGCACTAGAGATATTGGTTCTTTGGTGTACAATTAGGGCACACCATCCCAAGTGGAGCCACTGTTATCACCCAAAAAAAATGAAACATCACTTGACAAGGTTAGGGAAGCCAAATATAGACAAAATATTATTTTCCAAAAAATGAAATGATAACAGAATCATTTGCTTGTCTAGTTGGGATTGCTTCAATCCACTTGGTGAAATAATCAGTTGTTGTCAGAATCTAGCGATGTTGACCTGATGATGATGGATGAATCTCACCAATAAAATCTAACCTCCACTGCTGAAATGGCGCCTCAACATAGATATACATTAAAGGTAAAGGTACAAGCTTCTTCTTACCATCAAAAATTTGCATTCATGGCAGGCAACAATCTTTCTGTATACATATTTAAACATTGTCGGCCAATAATACCCTGCTCTAAGAATTTTTTTACTATAGCCTTCCAATAATGATGACCTCCACAATCTCCTTTGTGGAACTCCTCAATCACTTTATTAGCCTCCTCTTCCAGCAAACAATTCAACAAAATAGCACTGGTATCCTTCCAATATAGATTTTTGTCAATGATGCAATACCTCAAGGATTTTAACTTCACAAATCTTGCCTTAGGCTTTTTCAGTTCAGCAGATGATCTATGATGATGTAGGAAAAAAAAATATCCTTATACTCTGAAATGATATACTTTTCTTCAGTGGGGATCAATTCTTCCTCTTTATCTGAAATTTTTGATATTTCTACAATTAAATTCATGTCAAGATAGTCAAAGTTTGGTTGTGCCATCAACTTTCCTAGACCTTGTCCTTTAACCAATTTTTTTGGCTTGATCTCTATGTCATATTCCAAAAAATTTTCAATCCATTTCACCCTCTTACCATTAGGGCCAGCCTGAGTTAGGATGTCTTTTACAAAAACATTAGGAACAAAAGCTATAATATGAGAATGCATAATGTAAATTCTAAAATCTTTGATGGCCTTAACCAAGGCATAAGCTTGTTTGTCTAAGATGTTGTACTTCAACTCTGAGTTAGCTAATTTCCTACTAAAAAATGAAATGGGCTGATCAATACCTTGCTGTCCTTTCTGCAACAAAGCTCCAACAATTGTATTTTCTGATGCAAATGTAAAAACCAGAAATTATTTTGAGAAATCTGGGCTGATCAACACTGGTGCTTGGGTGAGTGCCTTTTTTATTTCCTCAAATGAGTGCTTTTCCTTTGCTTTCCACTTGATTTCAACTCCTTTCTTCAACATCCTTTTTATTTCCTTTATAATCTTAGAAAAATTAGGAATAAACCACCTTACAAAATTTACCTTTCCAAGAAAAGATTGAATTTCCTTTCTGCTTCTAGGAAAATCCACTTTCTAAATTTCATTGACCCTGTTTGGATCAATCTTAATCTCATCTTTAGAAATAATGTGTCCAAGTAATTTACCTGAAGTTAAAGCAAAAATACTTTTGGTGGGATTAAGAGAAATGACAAACCTTCTACACTTCAACAAAAAAATTTCTAGGTGCTTCAAGTGATCTTCTTCCTTCCTTGAGAAGACTATTATGTCATCAAGATAAACAACCACCATCTTGTCCTTCTCTTCAACGAAAGAAATATCCATTTCCCTCTAAAATGTAGCTCTTGCATTCATGAGACCAAATGGAATCTTGGCATACACAAATGTGCCACATGGTGTAGTAAAGGCCATTTTTTCCTGATCATCCGGATGAACAAGTATCTGATTATAACCTAAAAAGCCATCAAGCATAGACATCCTTTGGGAACCAACAATTTTCTGCAAAATTTGGTTCATCTTTGGGAGAGGGTAGTTGTCCTTCACAGAGGCTTTGCTCAAGTTTCTAAAGTTAATGCATATTTTGATTTCTCCACTCTTTTTTCTGACTGGAACCAAATTTGCAAGCCACTTTGAGAACCTAATTGGAACAATGATTTTGGCATCAAAGAGCTTCTTGATTTCCTTTTCAATCAGAGGCATGAGAAGTGGATTAATTCTCAACTTCTGCTTGAAAGGACTTTAATTTTATTTAATGGGAATAGTATGTTGAATGATAGTAGGATAATACTTCTTCAAATCGACATAACTCCAAGCAAAAACATATATGAATCTTTTCATCATCTCAATATATTTATGCTTCATATCAACTGAAAGAAACTTTGAAAGTTTAATCATTTTTGGCATAGCTACTGTACATTAAAAATATCTACCTCTTCATCATAATCTTGTATCCTAGGATATTTAAACATATCATTTTGATCCAAAAGCTTCTCAAGGGGTATGAGGCCTTTGGATATAGAGTTATTATTCAGTTGTAACACTTTGGAATTTCCCTTAGATTCAGCAAGCATGTTTTGTTGATCTACTTGTATATTTTCAAACTCTTCTTTAAGTTGAATAAAGTTCTTAACTTGTTGGTCATCCTCAAAGACTTGTCAATGGATAATGTTAATAGGGATAAATGGTCTATGGTGAAATTCAACCTCATATTTTTCAGTGGAATGTATGGGAATGATGAAAAGACTTGCATAGACAGCAAGGGAGTCAGCAATGGAGTTTTGGTCTCTAGTCTTAACAATGAATGAATGTTATTGGAAATTTTCCAACATGTCCATGACTAAGTTTATGTATTCCCTCATTATCACATCCTTTGTTTGATACACACCTTAAACTTGTTTAATGACTAATTCAGAATCTCCACAAACATAAATCTTTTGAGAACCCATTCTTTTCAAAACTTCTAAGCCCAAAATCAAAGATTCATACTCAGCCATGTTATTTGTGCAATCAAAATTCAGTTTGTAGGAAGATAACTTACTTTCATCATTTGGGCTTGTGATCCAAATCTCTGCTCCTACCCCCTCTCTTCTTGCCGATCCATCAAAATGAAACAACCACCAACCTTCCGCCTTCTCATCACTGATTTTCTGATCTTCTGCTTGCTAATTTTTTGACTGCTGAATTGTAGATTGCTGATTTTCTGCCTTCTTTTCATTCTCCGCTTCATCTGTGAACTCATTGAAAATAATAGCATATCCAAGTTCAGTATCAAGAGCATAAATTGGAAATTTTTGAGGTTTATCTTTACTACTCACCATGTAAGCCATTCTTGTCTCTCTATATAGCATCCTTTTCTCACCAAAATAGGAATGGTGGCATAAGTAAGGTCCATCTGCATTGTACCTTTGATTTTTGCTGCCCATGACCTTGATAATAGCATGCCAAACCTTGGTGGAATTTCTTCTACCACAGTGTTCATAACCACTATCTTGGAAGGGACTTGTGTAAGACCAACAACAACATCTTTAATTAAACCAATTCACTGAACTCTTTTTGAATCAAAAGAAAACAAGTCCTTATATGGTCTAGTAATTTCTAACCCCATCCTCTCCATGATTACTTTGGGCATAAGATTGTGAGAGGCCCCTAAATCCAACATGGCATTATGCAATGTCATATCATGAATGTTAAGGCTAAAATAAAAAGGAGGCACCTCCTCATTCTGCTCATCTTCTAATCTTGGACCCAAGTATATGGTTGGATGATTTTCTTGAATATTTAAGATATCAACAACTCCTGGTTGTGAATTCAACATTTTATCACAAAATTGCTTATGATTGGCTGTTAATCATAAAATATCATGTAACTATTTGAAACCAATCTTGTGACTGAGGATTAGCCTCCTCAGTCTGAAAGGGCTCTCTCAAGGGTTAATGATATTGAATAAAGATGTAGATGTCTAACTCTATTTAAGAAATAACTTGCTTATGATGACTGTAAGTTGAAAATAATATCAGTATGTAAAAATTGGGCTTATGGAGTCAACATATTTAGTGATTCAGTGAGTTCACTTGACATGGAAGCTGAGGTAGGTAATAGTTTTTAGTAGTAAGACACACACACATGAAACAGGAAAATACACAATCAATTCATCTATGAAGGAAGTCAGAGCATTGAAAGAATGAATTTTGAGTATTTTAAATGAAAACCATTGTAAATGAGATACATAAAAGGTATAGATAAGATAGGAAAGCACTAAAAACTCATTCAAAATCTCAGGTTGGTCAAGTAACAAATCTTTGTATTGCTAAAACAGTCAATTTACAATAAGCTGCAATTTAGCCAAAAATATCCAACCCTTGAAAAATTCGACCCTATGGAATTTAGTAGACTTGTTACATCATGAGATGATCTGCCTCCTGGCTAGATTCTTCGAATTTTTGCCTAATGACACCTTGCATAACCATAAAACATCTACTTAATGACAAAATGACAGCTACCCTACTTGACAGTCCTTTTCTTAATAGGACTCAAACTACTCATTATTACATTTAACAACCTTATATTCTAAACCAATTATATCTTTGACAAGTATTCTTTGACATGGTCGAATTGGGGTCATGGGATTCATCACTACATGACCACTTAATTGACCTCCTCTAAAACTAGAAACAAAACCCTGTTTTTTAGGCAAACTGGTATTCTTCTTCCACGAATGCTTTGGCTGCTAATTTATCTTCATTTAGTGATATTTAAGTGCTAAATAAATTTTTTCATGACCCTATAACACTTGGATAATACCCATCTGTCCATGGATGTCCAAAAATCTGCTTAAAAATCTCCCACACAGTACACTACGAAAGTAAGGCAGTTTCATAACGTACTTTCATAGCACTGCAAAATGCCATTCACCTCAATATTTTTTATTCTTTTCTTTGGTATGGTCTTCATCATACTTAGAAACATCTCCCATGCTAATTTTAGCTTCTAAAAGCTCTCAAAACTAGTTCAAAAAGGAAAATAAAAGCTACATTAGTTTCATAGCGTTTTTCTGTCCTTCAAGCCCAGGCACGCTACGAAACTACTGAAAAGTGCTAAAATTTCATATTTTTGTGTAATTTGAAATATAAACCTCATAAGTGCCAAACCCTTGTTTCTAACATGCCATTAGCCTTAAAAAACATAAACCAAATCACCTTATGATCCTTGAGGTGTTAATCTCACCTTTCATATTTAAGACATCCTTGCAAATGTTTCCTATTTTTTCTGAAAAATAGGTCTTAGAACAAAGCCTGTATATTCTACTCCAAGATTTATTTTGAAAAAATAGAGGAGGGTTTTGTAAATAAGAATTTTCTTGAGAAAAAATATCTTGGTTTGTAGAAAACCATCTCCAATTGTCCAAAATATTCATTTGAAAACATGTTTAAAACAGGAAAACTTTGTTTTTTGAAAATAGGGCTTTAAAGAAATCGTTATATATCTCAACTAATAATACCTATGATAAACGTGAGAGAGGTTATTGTTAGTTGACATGTTCTTGAAAATAATCTCTCTTTGTTTCTTAAAATACCTTTCTTTCTGCCCACAAACCACCTTTGAAGTTGACTGCTCAAAGTCAGAAAACTAAAAAATGCTTCATATTTCGCTACAAAACTTTCAACAGTTTTGTAGCATTTTCTACCTATTTTACACTGAATTCCCTATGAAAGTAGCGATTCTTGGCTAAAATGACCTTTTCGGAGTTGTAAGCTTGGGAAATGAAAAATTTTAGAAAGTTATGATTAATGTGACATGAGGGGATTTGAATGAGGGTGAATTTAGACCTTAGGATAGGCTAAATAAGAAAAAATAAACATTTTCCTTGACCAAGTAATGAAAAATTAATTCTATGACCCTACCTTTCACACACGAGACTCTAGGATTTTGTCAAATGATGCTTCATTTTTATGAGTGATAAAGGTGGCTCCACTTGGGATGGTGTGCCCCTGTGGTACACCAAAGAACATGTAGTTCCAGTGCCATCCATATTCTTGGAAATAAAAACTCTGAAATTTATGAAAACCTTTCCAAGTTCTTATGGCCTTCTCCTCGGGCTCAAGATTGATTATTAATGCTGAAAAACCAACTTTATACCTACTGAAAAGATGATTAGTCACTTTAACCTTATTCACACACTCCTATCTACCCTAACAGTTGCAATCTCCATTTTTATTTCAAGCAACATGAAACTTCCAATGAAGCTAGTCATTGATCTGATTTGACATTTGAACCTCTTGACTGTGCTTGAATCAAAAGTAAGTAGGATAATGAAATGACCAAGGCAACATAAAATGGATCTGATCTTCATAATGAAAATATAATTGGAAATTTGAACTGTAGAACTCTTCCATGTACTCAGCTATAGGATCATAGAAGACATAGTTTGTTTGATGATTCTCAATACATTTTGCAGTTTTAGACAGCTCATATATGCTTTCTTTAGAAAAATTAGATTTCAGATGTGTGTTATCAAACTCATTTTCAAACTGATTTTCAAGAACAAGGTTTTCTTCCTCAAATTTGAAAGAGAAAGGTAGAAACACCCTCTCTTTGTATTATGGCATGATTTTTTTTTTGAAAAGACTGATCTTGATCATGAAGACTATAGGATTGAATTTGTTCTTCTAAGACTTGAATGCCTTTCTCAATGTTCTAAGCAACTTCATGCAAAAATTTAATCTTTTCTTCTGATTTGCACTCAAATGATTTTAGATAATAATACAAGGACAAAGAAAAATTTTCATCCATTTCCTCATTAGTATGACCATCATTCCATTGTTTAAAACCTTGAATTGAAGGAGAGTCTGCCACCAACTCTATTATGTCTATCCATTCTTCCAAAAACATAAGCCAAAAATATGCAAACGACTTAATACATCTGAGAGGAAAGCTTTCAATCCACTGTTTACATTTCCTTTGAAATGAATAATAGAACAATATAATGAAAAAATCTTCATGTTTGACTCTAATAAGCTTAGTAAAGTCACAAAAATCAGATATATGCTTCAAATTCAAACTCAAATATTCTCCGTTAAATTTTGGACCATTCCTTAAAAAATATGCATCCTTGGGAAAAGGATTTGGGAAGCCATAAATTTTTGAAAAATATATACATGCATACCTTGAAAGAAGAATGGAAAAATTTGAGTTCTTCATATGTCTAGTGGAATCACAATGAATCTATGAATTTTTAATTCTTCAATAATGGAGTCGCCAAGGTAGTTGCAACCTTGAACAATTTCTGAGCTCCTGCTACCTTCAAAATTTCAGCTTCAAAATTTCAGGAGATGTATATCTTCAGATTCCCGAAAGATGCACCAAAATGTTATCACAAAATCACTTTTGATTGGCTGCTAATAAGATAATCTCATGTAATTGTTTCAAAAAAATCTTGTGACTGAGGCTTAGCCTCCTCAGTCTGAGAGGGTTCTCTCAAGGGTTAATGATATTAAATAAATATGTACATGGCTAACTCTATTTAAGAAATAAATTGCTTATGATGAGTGTAGGTTGAAAATCATACTAGTATGTAAACATTTGGACTATGAAGTCAACATATTCAGTGATTTAGTGAGTTCACTTGACATGGAAGCTGAGGCAGGTAATATTTTTTAGTAGTAGGACACACACACATGGAATAGGAAAATACACAGTCAATTCATCTATAAAGGAAGTCAAAGCATTGCAAGAATGAATTCTGAGTATTATAAATGAAAACCACTCAAAATGAGATACATAAAAGGTATAGATAAGATAGTAAAGCACTAAAAACTCATTCAGAATCTCAGGTTGGTCAAGTAACAAATCTCTATATTACTGAACCAGTCAATTTACAATAAGCCGCAATTTAGACAAAAATCTCCAACCCTTGACAAATTCAACCCTATCGCCTTTAATAGACTTGTTTCATCATGAGATGATCTGCCTCCTAGCTAGATTCATCGAATTTTTTCCTAATGACACCTTGCATAACCATAAAACATCTACTTAATGACAAAATGACAGCTACCCTACTTGACAGTCCTTTTCCTAATAGGACTCAAACTACTCATTATTACATTTAACAACCTTACCTTCTAAATAAATTACATCTTTGACAAGTATGCTTTCACATGGTCGAATTGGGGTGATGGGATTCATCACTACATGACCACTTAATTGACCTCCTCTAAAAATGGAAACAAAACCCTGTTTTTTAGGCAAAATGGTCTTCTTCCTCCATGAATTCTTTGGCTGCTAATTTATATTCATTTCATGGTATTTAAGTGCTGAATAACTGTTTTCATGGTCCTCTAACATTTGGATAATACCCATCTATCCATGGATGCCCAAAATTCTTCTTAAAAATCTCCCACACAGTACGCTACGAAAGTAAGGAAGTTTAATAGCGTACTTTCATAGCGCTACAAAAATGCCATTCACCCTCAATATTTTTGATTATTTTCTTTGGTAAAGTATTCATCATCCCTAGACACATCTCCCATGGTAATTTCACCTTCTAAAAGCTCTTAAAACTGGTTCAAAAAGGAAAATAAAAGCTACAGTAGTTTCATAGCATTTTGCTATCCTTCAAGCTCAGGCATGCTACGAAACTGCTGAAAAGTGCTAAAATTCCAAATTTTGTGTAACTTGAAACCTAAACCTCATAAGTTCCAAAACCTTGTTTCTAACATGTCATTAGACTTAGAAACCATAAACCAGCTCACCTTATGATCCTTGAGGTGTCAATCTCACCTTTCATATTTAAGAAATTCAACATGTTATCACAAATTTTCTTCTGATTGGCTGCTAATTAGACAATCTCATGTAACTATTTCAAACCAATCTTGTGACTGAGGCTTAGCCTCTTCAGTCTGAGAGGGCTCTCTTAAGGGTTAACGATATTGAACAAAGATGTAGATGGCTAAATCTATTTAAGAAATAACTTGCTTATTATGAGTGTAGGTTGAAAATCATATTAGTATGTAACAATTGGGCTTATGCAGTCAACATATTCAGTGATTCAGTAAGTTCACTTGACATGGAAGCTGAGGCAGGTAAGAATTTTTAGTCGTAGGACACACACACATGAAACAGGAAAATACACAGTCAATTAATCTATAAAGGAAGTCAGAGCATTGCAAGAATGAATTCTGAGTATTATAAATGAAAACCACTGAAAATGAGATACATAAAAGGTATAGATAAGATAGGAAAGCACTAAAAACTCATTTATAATCTCAGGTTGGTCAAGTAACAAATCTTTGTATTGCTGAAACAGTCAATTTACAACAAGCCGCAATTTAGCCAAAAGTCTCCAACCCTTGACAAATTTTACCCTATGGCCTTTAATAGACTTGTTTCATCATGATATGATATACCTCCTGGCTAGATTTATCAAATTTTTTCCTAACGACACCTTGCATAACCATAAAACATCTACTTAATGACAAAATGAAAACTACCCTACTTGACAGTCTTTTTCCTAATAGGACTCAAACTACTCATTATTACATTTAACAACCTTATCTTCTAAAGTAATTACATCTTTGACAAGTATGCTTTCACATGGTCGAATTGGGGTGATGGGATTCATCACTACATGACCACTTAATTGACCTCCTCCAAGACTGGAAACAAAACCTATTTTTTTAGGCAAAATGGTCTTCTTCCTCCATGAATGCTTTGGCTGCTAATTTATCTTCATTTCATGGTCTTTAAGTGCTGAATAAATGTTTTCATGATCCTCCAACACTTATATAATACCCATCTATCCATAGATGCCCAAAATTCTGCTTAAAAATCTCCCACACAGTATGCTACGAAAGTAAGGCAGTTTCATAGCGTACTTTTGTAGTGCTGCGAAAATGCCATTCACCCTCAATATTTTTGATTATTTTATTTGGTGTTGTATTCATCATCCTTATACACATCTCCCATGGTAATTTCACATTCTAAAAGCTCTCTAAACTAGTTCAAAAAGGAAAATAAAAGCTACAGTAGTTTCGTAGCATTTTGTTGTCCTTCAAGCCCAGGCACGCTACGAAACTGCTGAAAAGTGCTAAAATTCCAGATTTTTGTGTAACTTGAAACATAAACCTCATAAGTGCCAAAAAATTGTTTCTAACATGCCATTAGCCTTAAAAACCATAAACCAGCTCACCTTATGATCCTTGAGGTGTCAATCTCACCTTTCATATTTAAGACATTCAGCATGTTATCACAAAATTGCTTCTGATTGGCTGCTAATCAGACAATCTCATGTAACTGTTTCAAACCAATCTTGTGACTGTGGCCTAGCCTCCTCAGTCTGAGAGGGTTCTCTTAAGGGTTAATGATATTGAAAAAAGATGTAGATGGATAACTCTATTTAAGAAATAACTTGCTTATGATGAGTGTAGGTTGAAAATCATATTAGTATGTAAACATTGGGCTTATGGATTCAACATATTCAGTGATTCAGTGAGTTCACTTGACATGGAAGCTGAGGTAGGTAAGATTTTTTAGTAGTAGGACACACACACACATGAAACAGGAAAATACACAGTCAATCCATCTATAAAGGAAGTCAGAGCATTGTAAGAATGAATTCTGAGTGTTATAGATGAAAACCACTACAAATGAGATACATAAAATTTATAGATAATATAGGAAAGCACTAAAAACTCATTCAGAATCTTAGGTTGGTCAAGTAACAAATCTTTGTATTGTTGAAACGGTCAATTTGCAATAAGCTGCAATTTAGCCAAAAATCTCCAAACCTTGAAAAATTCGACTCAATGGCCTTTAATAGACTTGTTACATCATGAGATGATCTACCTCCTGGCTAGATTCATCGAATTTTTTCCTAATGACACCTTGCATAACCATAAAACATCAACTTAATGACAAACATACACCTATCCTACTTGATAGTCCTTTTCCTAATATGACTCAAACTACTCATTATTGCCTTTAACAACCTTATCTAATAGATAAATTACATTCTTTGACAAGTATTCTTTCACATGTTCAAATTTAGATGATGGGATTCATCACTATATGACCACTTAATTGACCTCCTCAAAACTAGGAAACAAAACCCTGTTTTTTAGGAAAATTGTCTTCTTCTCCCACGAATACTTTGACTATCAGTTTTTCTTCAATTCATGGTCCTTGAGTGCTGAATAATTTATTTTCATGGTCTTTAACCCTTCAATAATCTACAGACATCCAAATATTCTCCAAAACTTGCTAAAAAGGCTGAAATACAGTACGCTACGAAAGTAACGTAGTTTCGTAGTGTACTTTCGTAGCGCTACAAATCATGCCATTTATCCTCAAAATTCTTGATTATTTCCTTTGGCATAGTGTTCATCATCATTAAACACATCTCCCACACCAATTTCACCTCTTGATAGCATCCAAAACTGGTTCAAAAAGTAAAAAGAGAAGCTATAGTAGTTTCGTAGCATTTTGCTACCCTTCAAGCCCAGGCACGTTATTAAACTGCTGAAAAACCAGTTTTTTGTGTAATTTTGAAAAATGAACCCTATAAGTTCCAAAATCTTGTCTCTAACATGTCATTAACCTTTAAACACCATAAAACAACTCACCTTGTGATCCTTGAGGCATTTCTTCCTCATTTACAATTGGTTGAGCTATTGGCTCTTCAAGCACTATCATTTTAAGACCTTTTTTCTCTAACTCTTCATGAATTAGTTCAAGTTGATCCTGAAGGTCTTTAACCTAGTATTTCAATCTTCTATTGGTGGCTTTAAATTGTGTGTTCATATTCCTGACATGTTTGGCCTCTTTCCTTGTTGGAATGGTCCATTTGATGAGCTATTGTGTGTTATCCAAAGTCTTGGAGACAGTGTCAACATGTTCTTCCCAAATTGCCTTCATTTTTCAAAATTGAGTCTTCTCTACACTGTGTTTCCTTGCTTCCCTTGGTTCATAAGAGAAATTTCATGATTAGCCAATTTCAATTTTTCTTCAAGGAGCTGCAACTCTGTTTTTTCCATCACCTTCTCTTTTCCCTTGTTTGATTTGTTGATTGTATCCTTCTCTGGAGGTGATGAAAGGTCAATAATCTCTTGAGGTGGCTGAGTTGTGTTAATGGGTGGTTGAAATTCATTACTACTATCTAATATATTCCTAGAATTCCTTGTCATAGGCTTTCTTTCTTGGAACATGAAACCTGCATCTTCTCCCTCAAATTCTAATTTCTTTGCAGATTTAGCCTTTTTTAACTTCTGCCCTCCTTCCTCTATAAATTCAGCTAGGACAATAGGAGTTTCCTCTATGTAAATGGCATGTAAAAAATCTTCTATATTTCCCTTAGCTTCTACTCTGTCTTCTACAACCACTATTTGGCTCCTTGTCATCCTTTTGGTTCCTTGTTTACTAACAAATTTTTTTTTGTGGGTTTGACCACTTTTGAGTTTTGTTTTGTAGGTGGTGGTGTACCTTAAGAAACAATCTCTTAGTTTTAATAAGGAATCAGTTCTTAAGACATTTATATGATTATTTCATGAAAATATCTGTCTCTATTTTAATGACCCTCAAGTATTTACAATTAAACCCTTAGATATCAAACATAATGAATGTCTCACAATGCTACCATTTGCTGATGTTGAATGAAATGACCAGAAGAAAATGAAAGAAAGAAGCCCAAACTTATATGTTGTCACACAGAATATATCATCTCAAACTTCTGAAGAATGTATGAAGGAAATAGTTAAAAAAAAGGAGCGCCAATTAAGGATTCTAACTCTTGCTTACGTAGGTAAAAAGAGACCTGTTACTCATTACTTTGTCTTATTCAAAGAAAGAAAACACAGAATGTAAAATTAGATACATATCAACATAAAAAGATGCCAGAAACTTGCTTACTCATTCATTAATCATTGAAATCTCTAAGTAAAAAATAATAGTATGAAGGTCCTAAAGCTCGGAACCTTTCTTCCTCTTGAAAATTACATTAAATACAATAAAAAGCAGTTTGGAAGTGCTGTAACCAATCCTAACTACCACAACTACTTAGGACTTCATAGGATGTCTATTACATGCCTTGAAAATGTCTTATTACAATTACATTTTCTTTTAAAAAGTAATATAATGTAATAATATATATCCTAATATATAGGAATTGATGATGATGCTGCTGCATTTCCTTGGTTAGCTAATTTGTCTTTCTTTGATGTTGAAAACCCGTTTGGCAAGTTTATTGTCCAAGCTCTACATTTTTTCCATATATCTACCTTTGTCTTGGGTGAATGTGTTAGATTGTGATACTCCAATCTGAATGCAGTAATTCGATTATAGGATGGTATTTCTTTGAAAAGAGTTTTTATCAACCACAGTAGCTAAAAATGTCTCTGTAGAAAGTTGACCATTGTTTCCCCTTTAAGCACCTGAGTTTTTTCATGCCTGTTATCGACTTTAATTTTTGTCATAACTAGAAAATTCTCATAAGAATCCCATGGAAAAATATTTCCTTCATCTCCCCAACATGATGGCAGACCTATCCTTGTTAATTTGTCAAATAACTTATCAAACCGACTTACTCCTTCTTTAATTCCCATCAGTTTCTTTTCTGTAGCCTTTCTATGGTCATTTATGATAATCATCTTATTGATCTCTACTCCATATAAGGTCTTGTCTTTAATTTCATTCTCTTCTAATTCCTGATATGTTTTAGAATTAATAAAGTCAATGAACCTTCTATCCCAAATAGCTCTATTAATTGCCTTCTTTTTATCTATCATGATTAGTTCTTCACATTCCTTGATAATACTTTTCTCCTCTGAAACTATCATAAAAAAGCTCCAAATTTATTTCATTTCTGAAATGATATCATTCCAAATGATATCTTTGGCTTGTATCAGTGAAATGTTTCCTTTCAGTCTTTCTTTGAGATTTTTAATCTCAGCATCAACATTCTGAATATCCATTTTGTACTTGTTAGCTTCATTCTCTATGGCTTGAATAAGCTTTGTTGCAGTCTCTAGATATTCTTGAGCCTTTTTCTGATTTCTTTCATCCATCTTCAACTTAGTATTCGAATGAGCAATCTGTGCTTGTGGATCTTCGTTACCTATAAGAAAAACAAAACTACAATTATGGTTATCAATATGATTTTGCAGTGATATTGTAGTTTGCTTTATTTTGGAAATTTCTTCATCTTTTTGCATGAGTTGCTGTGAAATATTTTCCTTTTCCTTCTCCACCTCTACAAATTCTGCAGCCATAGAATGTTCCCCTATAGGAAATTTTATCTTTTTCCTCAATGTAGATATTTCTGCATCAACGCTTTGCATACATTTTTGTACATCAGTCTTGTCACTAGGGTCCACTCCAATCTTTACAATGATTTTATTTAGCTCATCATTCTGAACTGTTAAAGCTCTTGAGTTAGCATTCTCTAACTTTAATTTCTTAAGTACCTTTCCCAACATATTTTCTGCCTTCATTGAGATTTCATTGGTCTTTGTCAAGTGATTCATAATCAACTAACCAATTTGCATATGTAAATTCATCTTATCCATTAGGGGAATCTTCTTCACATTTACAGTCACATTTACAGTATTGAAATTTTTAGAAGAACCTATTGACATGTCTATAGGATGTGATAAGGAAATTTTGAATTGATCTTTCTCAAGATCCATGACAGTCAAAAGTCTTGTTTGATCTGGAGCAAATTGATATTCAGCTTCGGCCTCCATGCTGACCTTCATCTTCTAATTCCTCTCTTCAATTTGTGTAAATATTTGTTTGATCAGAGGTACTTGTTCATGAGAGATATCATGACTCTTGGGAGAAGCAGGAACATTTTTTTCTTCTCCCAAATGTAAAGAAAAACTAGGTGGGTTAGATGTAGATTCTTTAGTAAGCTTTGTCCTTTTCTCAGCTCACTGCTCCTCATCATCTAAATCAATCACTGTTTATTTGCTTCTTTTGTTTGATTTCTCTGATATGATAGGAGTCTAAATGTTTGAACCTGCTAAACTCATCACACCTTTACTTGTTATCTTCTCCAAATCTAGCCTGCTTTCATGAATGAAATTTGAATACCCATTCTCAATTCTTCTATTCGAAATTACACTGTGAGGGTCATACACCCAACTTTCCCCTAATAGCATATCCATCTCATCTAAAATTTTAGTAACCTCCTCAAATTCCTGTCTCATATTGACTATGAAAGGGCCTATAGTCATGGGTAGTTTGTACATATGCCCCTTTTTCATGAGCACAAAGTGAACCTGATCAACATTTAGGAATTGTCGAATAAATTCCAAGGAAATTAGCCTCATAGGTACAAACGTTGGAAGTCTATAAGGCTTAACACATGCTCCATATAGCCTAATTTCAGAGTAATCCTAAAAAACAAACTAGTCTCCAAATTTTCAATTTACTCCTAAATGAAAATATTCCTGATCTTTAGGTAAAAAACAGGTAGGAGGAACTCCATTCAAGATTTTATATGCAACAAAAATGAAATAACTGGAAAAATCAAACAATCCAGCTTAATTTTTCTCTCTTCTTACTACATCTGTCGAGAACACTCCTGATTGCCTTTTCTTGTTTATATCCAAATATTTAGACCTAGATGCATGAACTCTTCCACATTTTGATATAATAACAAGTATAAAATCAATGAAGGAAATTTAAAAGAACCTGTTAATGAAAGGCTCATTAGCTGTGAATTAACTGCTTCCTGCCAATATGATGGAATATCCAGCACTATTCATGGCTTCGTCATCATGGCAAACATCCCCAAGGCTGATTTATCCACTGTACTATCATAATATCTGCCCATAATTTTCACAATGCTGCTTATTACTGGTCAAATTTCTGCATCAAAAATCTCCATAGCAAACTCTTTGCTGTCTGGCTGAAATTGCTTCATGTTTGGCTTCAAAAATTATATGAACTGATTAAACTCTTCACCTGCAATATTATCATAATAGGTTACCAGAGAATCGTCGGAGAACTGAACGGATGACTCTAACTCTGGATAGCAAAGGGCTTGGTGGATTAGCTGGGTAGACACTTGCAAAAAATTCTCTCCCTAACAATTCATAACAAAACATTTCCCAGGGTACATTACTGACACCAACGAATAGATAAATTCAGGAAAAAGATGGATCTTTGGGATACATGCATAAAGCACTCTAGACTTGACCATGGCAGTATAAACAGGGGAGGCTTTGTCATTCAGGATGAATTGTTGATAAAACAGAAGATGAATTATAGAATAAAGGGTATCTTGAATATCCCCCTTGGTGTCCATGAAAGGGATATGACTAGCAGAACCTGACAAGGACAAACGTTTAGCCATGACTGAAATTTACCGCAAAGAACAACTCACAGGGTGGTCAATTTTACTAGGGTGATAGAAAACTGAAACAGGACGCAACACAAACTCTGCATAAATGATTTGAAAAAAAATGTGAATTTTGTTTAAATAGGTGGCGCAGTCTTAAAATTTAATGCTGACATGATGCACTAGCAAGCTGTTCATTTCACCCGACGTGGAAGACAACTGTGAACAACTTAGCGCCCTACGTCACTGCGAGGGGTCTCGAGGTATGGAGGAAAATTTTGGTTGGTGAGCCCCCACTCAATCTCCACCGTTCATCTCTGTTGCCCTCACAGTCAACCTAGTCAACTATGGAGGAACTCATCTTATTATCTCGTGCACTAGTTGTGCCTGTGAGTTGGGCCTTTTGATAAGAATTTAAACCATCAACACTTTCTGCCTAAAAAATTGATCTATCTTTAAATGTAAATGCGAAACCCACTTTCATAAAGTTTAAAGTGTTTAAACTTTTAACTCCAATATATCAAAATAATTTTTTTTTATTCTAAAGTATAAGAATTTTAATACTTTAACATATTTTCAACAATTTTATAATTTTTTTTTAATATTTTCAAGAATTGAAAATAAAAGGATATGCGAATTATCACAACATCTGGCTCCACCTAGGGATAGTGTTTTTTCCATGAAACACTAAGAACCTGTAGATCTGTGCCTTCACTTTGGCCATGGAGTCAAAAATTGCTTGATGAGAAATTTATAATGAGGTACAACCGAATATGTACAATGATGAACTGGCTGTTTTTAGTGCTGGAAATAGTGTTTTAGATACTGCACATTCACAGGCAGTCCTACTGCTTCACCATCAAGATTTTCCAACATAAAAGTGTTATTTGATCTAGCTTCAGTGATTTTGTAAGGACCATACCATAAAGGATCAAACTTTCCATGTTTCCCTTTCTCCTCTCTTCTGGTATCCCATCTTAATACCATATCTCTAGTTTGAAACATGATCTCCTTTGCCTTCTTGTCAAAAATGGACTTCATTTTTTCCTGATATGTGACCAAATTGTCTCTAACTTTATTTCTTCTTTCACTCAATTCTATCACCTTATTCATTCTTCTTATCAATGCATTAGGTTCCTCTTGAGCTTCTTAAAGAAAAGAAATTACTGGTCTTGCTAGTTGAGTGGGAAAAAAAGCTTGAATACCATATACTAATTCATAAGGTGACTTACCAGTGAATCTTCTAGTAGTCATTCTCACTGCCGAGAGAGAAAAAAACAGCAAGTCCTAATTCTTCTGGTTTTCATTGATTGTTTTCTTCAAGATATTCACTAATGTCTTGTTAGATGATTCTGTTAATCCATTTCCTTATGGGTGATATGCTGTGGAATGAGACACTATCACATTATAAGCTCGACAAAAATTTATGAATCTGACTTTGTTAAATACCTGAGCATTGTCATTTAAAATATTCACTGGACATCCAAACCTGCTGAAAATATTCTCTTCTAAAAACTTCATTACTACCAAATCATTTTCTTTTCTAGTAGGAATTGCCTCTACCCATTTTGTAAAATAATTCGTGGTAGTTAGAATCCACTTAAATTTCCCACTTGATGGTGGATTAATTTCCCCAATGAAATCCAATCCCCATTGTCTGAATGGTTCTTCAATGAAAACAAGAAAAAGAGGTAAAGGAGCTAACCTTTTCTTTTCTGCACACAATTGGCATTTCTGACAACTTCTAACAACTCTATATACATCAGCAAATAAAGAAGGCCAATAAAAACCTGATTTAAGAATCTTATGAGCAGTTACTTTCTAGCTATAATGACCTCCACACAAGAATTCATGGTATTCTTTGATAACTTCCATTGTTTCTTCTTCTGTCAAACATAACAACAAGACACCAGCAGGATCTTTCCAATATAGTTTTGCATCAATTATAACATAAGGCTAAGCTTTAAGTTTTAGAACTCTGTACTTAGTTCTATTGATTGAGGGAGGACAAGAAAAGAAACAAAAATAGTGGATAATATCTTTATACCATTATGAGCAGAGAAATTTGTATTTGATTGCTGACTTTGTCTTAATTTGATAATTTTCCTCAGCCACTTCATCTAAAGGTGCAAGAAAATTAATTCCCAAAGCTTGGAAATTAGATTTTGTCAGAAATTTAGCTAGTCCTTGTCCTTTGACTAACTTAGTAATCTTAATGTCCAAATCATATTCTTGGATTTTGGAAATCCATTTCCCTCTTTTCCCCTCCGCATCACTCTGTACTAGCACATATTTTATAGCAGGATTAGGTACATATGCTACTATTTGAGAATGAAGTACATAAGTCCTGAAATATTTTAATGATTTAACTAAAGCATATACCTACTTCTCCAAGATATTATACTTGAGCTCTGCATCTCTAAGGACCTTACTGAAAAAGGCTACAGGTTGCTCACTTCCTTCTTCATTTTTCTTTAACAACACAGCAACAATAGTAGAGGATGATGCAAATGAGAATATTTGGAAAGGCTTAAAGTAATCTGGACCGATCAAAACTGGAGCTTCTTGGAGAGCTTCTTTAATTATGGCAAAGTATTCTCTTGCATCCTTGTCTTATTTCACTTCAGCATTATTTTTCAACATATATGTTATTCTCCTAACAATATCAGCATAATTTGGAACAAATCTTCTCAGAAAATTAATTTTACCTAGAAACCTTTGGATATTCTTTTTAATTCTAGGCAGTGGAATTGTTTGTATAGCTTCAACACTTGCTGGATCAATTTTCACACCTTGATTTTAAACTATATGACCCAGAAAATTACCTTCCTCTAGAGCAAACAATGGTTTCTTGGGGTTCAATGATAACCAAATTTTCTGCATTTCAAGAAAGCTTTCTGTAGGTGCTCTAAGTGCTCATCCTCAGAACCTGAAAAAATAGTAACATCATCAAGATAAATGACTACAAATTTGTCACCCACAAAGGAAATATCCATTTCCCTTTGGAAAGTAGCTCTTGCATTCATGAGGCCGAATGGCATCCTGGCATACATGAAAGTTCCCCAAGGTGTGGTGAAAGCAGTTTTATTTTGATCTTCCTTCTCCACAACTACCTAATTATATCCAAAAAAACCATCAACCATGGACAACCTGTAAGCTCCAGTCACTTTCTGCAGAACAAAATCCATCTTTGGAAAAGGATAACTATCCTTCATGGAAGCTCTATTCAAATTTCTGAAATCCACACATAATCTTATCTCTCCATTTTTCTTCCTGACTGGTACCAGATTGGAAACCCAATCTAAATATCTGAGTGGAACTATGATTTTTTCTTGCAAAAGTTTCTTTACCTATTTTTAAATTGGGGCAAGTAATAGTGGGTTAATTTGTTTGAGCTTCTGTCTGTGTGGCTTAACCCCATCTTTCAGTGGTATTTTGTGCTGAATAATATCTAGATCATAAGTCTTTAAATCTTCATATGACCATGCAAACACATCCATGAATTGTTTGAAAAGATCTACATACCTTTCTTTATATTCCTTAGGAACTCCTTTAAACAACTTGACCATTTTTGGCTCATGTTGAGTTCCTAAATTACAGTCCTCCATTTCTCCATCCTGAGATACCTTTTTCTGATTCACTGCCACATCATTAGCATCAAACAATATCTCAAGAGGTACCAAACCTCTAGGCAAAATATTATCCTTCAATTGAATTATCTTCTGATCACCATTTGTCTACTTCAGGTATCTAGACATATCACTTTGATCACTTTCATCAACTTCTAAATCAATTTGACTATCTTCAAAATTTCCAATCATTGTTAAAAATTGATTAATCTTCTCATCATCCTCAAAAACCTGCCAATTCTTTACATTATCAGGGATTGAAGGCCTGTGTCTCAACTCAATTTCATATCTCAACTTTGAATTAATTGGTGGCTTAAATATACTGGATGCAACTGCCAATGAAGCTGCCATTCTATTATCTTCTCTTGGAATAAACTGAAGATTAAAAGCTTCAAAATAATTTTCAACTAGATCCCACACCTCATTTCTATAGGACCTCAATCTGGGATGCTTAGTTTGACACCAATTCTTAATCTATCTTATTATTAATTCAGAATCACCAAAAACAGAAATAGACTGAATCCCCATTTTTTTGGCTGTTTGTAGGCTTAAAATCAATGCTTCGTACTCAGCCACATTATTAGTAGATTCAAATTCCAGTTTAAAGGAAAAAGGTGAAATGTTACCTTTAGGAGATATAAATATGAATCTAGCTCCGGTGCCCTCTTTAGAAATGCACCATCAAAATAACACTTCCAAATTTTATTTGAACATTGGCTGAAGAGAGCTTCTCCTTTGAGTCTTCAGCAAATTTTTCATCTTCATGCATCATGAAACAAGAGAGATCCTCCTTCTCTTGGCCATAAATGGGGGAATTACCTGCATCTTTCTTGGTGGTTTTTTTCAGAAATCTGGTTTCTCTATATAACCACCTTTCCTCCCCATTAAAAATAGGAATGATGGCATATGTGAAATCCAATTTCAAGATCTAGACAACAACATACCAAATCTGGCCGGAATATCTGCTACTACAACATCCATCATAATACTCTTGGCTGGAATTTGAGCTAAGGAAACAACCATGTATTTGATAAGACCTACACACTTCACCCTTTTTGAATCAAAGGAATAGAGGTATCTATATGGCTTAGTGATTTGTAAATTTAGCTCATTCATCATAGAAAGTGGCATAAAATTATGAGATGCACCAGAATCTAGCATACAATTATGTAAAATGAAATCATGCAACAGAATTGATATATAAAAATGTGGAACAAAAGAATCTACCTCTTCAACATGAGGCCCAAAAGTAACCGCTGGTTTCTCTTCTTGTAAATTCAAAATATCACCCACCTCATCAGACTGAGATAGATTAATAAACTCTGCAATTTCTTTCTTATAACCAGGTGTTTTAGCCAACTCAAGAAGAGGTACTTGTATTTTAACTTTTTCTAACTCTTTCGACAAACTGAAAGTTTGATTTTGTTTTGTCAAATTTTCAGGTTCTTCTTGATTTTTGTTTGGATTTGCATGTTGTTCAGGAATAGTAACAATCTTCTCCAAAATATTAGAGTCATTAGACTTGATTTGGGAAGCCTCAGTTTTCTGTTTCTCCTTTTCTTTTACTAGATTCATGGGTTGCTTCCCCTTGTCTGATTATTTTATTGAATTTTTCTATAGTGGAGGCACCATTGGGGAAGGTATTGACTCTGATTCTTTCTCTTCATTATCTTGAGTTCTCAACCTCTTATTTGATCTCAGTCATAATTTTTATGCAATTCTGCTTGCATAAAATTAGCAAATTGTTTGTAGTAATCATCCATTTCTTCTTGATCAAATGAAACATCAGCTTCTTTACATTCTTCTGCACATTCCTTTTCACATTCTTATTTTGTTTCACCATCTTCCATATAAACAACAGAAATTTTATCTTCATATTCTTGCTGAACATCATCAGTAGAATGTGATGGTGTTGCTTCTATATATAAGGGTTCTTGAACTTGATCCCGATCTCTTCTTTCCCTCTGCAGAATCTGCAGGGGTTGCTTTCTAAATTGGGGATTAAAAACCCCTTTGTTTTGTTGTGTAGGTTTCTTTCTATCCAATTCCAACTTTACTAATTTGTTTGAAAAATTTCTAATGGCCTTGGTCATGTCATCAATCCTTTGATCTTGTATTGACTCTTCTTTAGATTTTCCCTTATCTTGAATTGACTTCTTTTCTTGAGCCTTCCCAGTACTAGTCATATTTGCTTCGATTTCCAAGGCATCAGTTTGGATCTTTTCAAGAGTATCGGACCTTCTTTCCCTCAAAGTAAAACTAAAATTTGGTACAAATGCCCCAGCAAAAACAACTTTTGCTCCAATAGGAGGGGGTTTCATTTCTATAGGCAAACTATTGTACAACTTATTGAATCTTTTAATGAAATCACTCATATTTTCATCTAGTTTTTTCTTAATAGCATTAAACTTCGTCAAAGAATAACCATGGTCTCTCTTTTCACCCCATATTTGGATGAATTGTCTCTCTAACTCATCCCAATCATTAATTGAGCTATTTGGTAATCTTTTAAACCATTTTCTTGCCTCACCACTTAGAGACTGCACAAAAAGAATCATTACAACATCTAGATGTTCTACATTGAAATTTTTGGCAAAGGTGAAAAACAAAGGAAAGTGTTGTTCTACAGTTATTTCATATTCACCAGTAAATCTAGGAGGAAACTTAAGATACTCCTAAGGCATTGCATTCATTGGTTGGGGAAGATTTAATGGTGCATATCTATTCATCAAGAAAGAAGGGGCTACCATGTTTATGCCCTAATTGACTGCTCCTTGAGTAGTGGGAATTTGTGTACCAGTTGTGGGTGTGAATGAATGGGGTGAAACAACTGATATGGGAAGGGGTTGATAATAGATAGCAGAAGAACTGGAAACCATATTAGGTTGATTTTATGTGAATGGAAATCATACAGACTCAAAATATTGTTCTTCTAATGTTGGTTCTTGGAAATGAATGGATGAGGGCAAGGATTCTTGTTCTAAGAAAATGAGTTTCCAGGAAATATCCTTGGATGAAAGGTTATGAGAACTGCTGCCTGGTGCAAGCAGTGTGGCATCAGATGTAGAAAATATTTTTGATTTTTGGCCCTTTTTAGAAACTAAATTTTCTGGATCTGACAAAATGGGGGCTTTTTGTTGAGAGGTATCTGACCTCGTATGAGGCCTCTTAGGAGCCATAATTATCAAATGAAAACATAGCTTTATTATTTCCTCCTCTCTGAATAACCAGAGGAAATATGAACAAAACCCAGGGAAAACTTCGCTTCTTTGTTCCCCAGCAACGGCACCAAAAAATGTTGTACCTTAAGAGACAATCCCTTAGCTGTGATAAGGAATCAGTGCTTAAGACACTTATATGATTATGTCACGAAAATATCTGTCTCTGTTTTAATGACCCTCAAGTATTTACAATTAAACCCTTAGATATAAAACATAATGAATGTCTCACAATGCTACCATTTGCTGATGTTGAATGAAATGACTAGAAGAAAATGAAAGAAAGAAGCCCAAAATGATATGCTGTCACACAGAATATATCTTCTAAAACTTCTGAGGAATTTATGAAGGAAATAGTTAAAAGAAAGGAGTGCCAATTAAGGATTTTAACTCTTGCTTACATAGGTAAAAAGAGACCTGCTACTCATTACTTTGTCTTATTCAAAGAAATAAAATACAGAATGTAAACTTAGATACATATCAACATAAACGGATGCCAAAAACTTTCTTATTCATTCATTAATCATTGAAATCTTTGAGTACAAAATAATAGTATGAAGGTCCTAAGGCTTGGAACCTTTCTTCCTCTTGAAAATTACATTAAATATAGTAAAAAGCAGTTTGGAAGTGTTGTAACTAATCCTAACTACCACAACTACTTAGGACTTCGGAGGCTGTCTATTAGATGCCTTGAAAATGTCTTATTACAATTACATTGTCTTTGAAAAAGTAATATAATGTAAAAATATATATCCTAATCTATAGGAACTGCTGATGATGCTGCTGCATTTCCTTGGTCAGCTGATTTGTCTTTCTTTAATGCTGAAAACCCTTTTGGCAAGTTTATTTTCCAAGCTCTGCACTTTTTCTATATCTCTACCTTTTTCCTGGGCGAATGTGTTAGATTTTGATACTCCAATATAAATGCAGTAATTCGATTATAGGATAGTATTTCTATGAAAAGAGTTTTTACCAACCATAGTAGCTGAAAATGTCTTTGCAGAAAGTTGACCATTTTTTACCCTTTAAGCACCTGAATTTTTTCATGCCTGTTATCGAATTTACTTTTTGTCATAACTAGAAAATTCTCATAGGAATCCCATGGAAAAAGATTTCATTCATCTCCCCAAGATGATGGTAGACCTATTCTTGTTAATTTGTCAAATAACTTATCAAACTGACTTACTGCTTCTTTAATTCCCATCAGTTTCTTTTCTGTAGCCTTTCTGTGGTCATTTTTGACAATCATCTTATTGATCTCTACTACATATAAGGTATTGTCTTTAATGTCATTCTCTTCTAATTCTTGATCTATTTTAGAATTAATGAAGTCAACAAACCTTCTAGCCCAAATAGCCCTATTAATTTCCTTCTGTTTATCTGTCATGATTGGTTCATCACATTCCCTTATAAGACTTTTCTCCTCTGCAACTATCATCAAAAAGCTCCAAATTGATTTCATTTCTGAAATGATATCATTACAAATGATATATTTCTCTTGTATCAGTGAAATGTTTCCTTTCAGTATTTATTTGAGATTTTCAATCTCAGCATCAACATTCTGAATATCCATTTTGTACTTGTTAGCTTCATTCTCTATAGCTAGAATAAGCTTGGTTGCAATCTCTAGATCTGCTTGAGCCTTTTTATGATCTCTTTCAGCCATCTGCAACTCGGTATTCAACTGAGCAATATGTGCCTGTGGATCTTCATTACCTGTAAAAAAAACAAAAGTCCAATTATGGTTATCAATATGATTTTGCAGTGATATTGCAGTTTGCTTTATTTTGGAAATTTCTTCATCTTTTTGCATGAGTTGCTGTAAATGATTTTCCTTTTCCTTCTCCACCTCTACAACTTCTGCAGCCATAGAATGTTCTCCTATAGGAAATTTTATATTTTTCCTCAATGTAGATATTTCTACATCAGCGCTTTGCATAAATTTATGTACAACAGTCTTGTCACTAGGGTCCACTTCAATCTTTAAAATGATTTCTTTAGCTCATCATACTGAAATGTTAAAGTTCTTGAGTTAGATTTCTTTAACTTTAATTTCTTAAGTACCTTTCCCAACATATTTTCCGCCTTCATTTCCATTGCATTGGTCTTTGTCAGGTCATTCACAATCAACTGACCAGTTTGCATATGTAAATTCATCTTATCCATTAGGGGAATCTTCTTCACATTTACAGTATTGAAATTGTTAGAAGCTTCTATTGACATGTCTATAGGATGTGATAGGGAAATTTTGAATTGATCTTTCTCAAGATCCATGACATTCAAAAGTCTTGTTTGATTTGGAGCAACTTGATATTCAGCTTGGACCTCCATGTTGGCCTTCATATTTTGATTCCTTCCTTCAATTTGTGTAAATATTTGTTTGATCAGAGGTACTTGTTCATGAGAGATTTCATGACTTCTGGGTGAAGTAGGAACATTTTTTTCTTCTCCCAAATGTAAATAAAAAGCAGGTGGGTTAGATGTAGATTATTCAGTAAACTTTTTCCTTTTCTCAACTCCCTGCTCTTCATCATCTAAATCAATCACTGTTTCTTTGCTTCTTTTGTTTGCTTTCTTTGATATGATAGGAGTCTGAATGTTTGATCTTGTTGAACTCATCACACCTTTACTTGCTATCTTCTCCAAATCTGGCCTGCTTTCATGAATGAAAGCTGAATACCCATTCTCAATTCTTCTATTCGAAATTACACTATGAGGGTCATAAGCCCAAATTTCCCCTAATAGCATATCCATCTCATCTAACATTTTAGTAACTTCCTCAAATTCCTGTCTCATATTGAATATGAAAGGGCCTACAATCATGGGTAGTTTGTACATATGCCCCTTTTTCATGGGCAGAAAGTGAACTTGATCAACATTTAGGCTTTTTCAAATAAATTCCAAGGAAAATAGCCTCATAAGTACAAACGATGGAAGTCTATAAGGCTCAACACATCCTCCATATAGCCTAATTTCAGAGTAATCCTAAAAACCAAACCAATCTCCAAATTTGCAATTTACTCCTCAACGCAAATATTCCCGAGCTTTAGGTAAAAAACAGGGAGGAGGAACTCCATTCAAGATTTTATATGCAACTGACATGAAATAACTAGCAAAATAAAATAATCCAGCTTCATTTTTCTCTGTTCTTACTACATCTATCCAGAACACTACTGATTTCCTTTTCTTGTTTATATCCATAATATTCAGACCTAGATGCATGAACTCTTCCACATTTTGATATAAGAAAAAGTAGACAATCAATGAAGGAAATTTAAAAGAACCTGTTAATGAAAGGCTCATTAGCTGTGAATTAATTGCTTCCTACAAATATGATGGAATATCCAGCACTATTCATGGTTTCGTCATCATGGAAAACATCCCCAAGGCTGATTTATCCACTGTACTGTCATAATCTTTGCCCAGAATTTTCACAATGCTGCTTAATACTGGTCAAATTTCTGCATCAAAAATCTCCATATCAAACTCTTTGTTGTCTGGCTGAAATTGCTTCCTGTTTGGATTCAAAAATTATATGAACTGATTAAACTCTTCACCTACAAGATTATCATAATAGGTTACCATAGAATTGTCGGAGAACTGAACGGATGACTCTGACTCTAGATAGCAAAGGGCTTGGTGGAATAGCTGGGTAGACACTTGCAAAACATTCTCTCCCTGACAATTCATAACAAAACATTTCCTAGGGTACATGACTGACACCAACGAATAGATAAATGCAGCAAAAATATGGGTCTTTGGGATACATGCAGAAATCACTCCAAAATTGACCATGGCAATATAAACAGGGGAGGCTTTTCCATTCATGATGACTCGCTGATAAAACGAAAGATGAATTATAGAACAAAGGGTATCTTGAATATCCCCCTTGGTGTCCATGGGAGGGATATGACTAGCAGAACCTGACAAGGACGAACGCTTAGCCATGACTGAAATTTATCGCAAAGAACAAATCACAGGGTGGTCAATTTTACTACGGTGATAGAAAATTGAAATAGGAAGCAGCACAAACCAAGCATAAATGATTTGAAAAAAAATGCGAATTTTGTTTAAATAGGTGGCGCGGCCTTAAAATTTAATTTTGACATGACGTGCCAACAAGCCATTCATTTCATCTGATGTGGAAGACATTTGTGAACAACTCAGCGCCCTTCGTCACTGTGAGGGGTCTCGTGGTACGGAGGAAACTTTTGGTTGGTGCCCCCGCACTCAATCTCCACCATTCATCTTTGTTTCCCTCACAGTCAAACCAATCAACTACGGAGGCACTCATCTTATTATCTTGTGCAGTAGTTGTGCCCACGAGTTGGGCCTTTTGATAAGAATTTAAACCATCAACGCTTTTTTCCCAACAAATCGATCGATCTTTAAATGTAAATGCGGAACCCACTTTCATAAAGTTTAAAGTGTTTAAAATTTTAAGTCCAATATATCAATAGAAATGTTTTTTATGCTAAAGTATAAGAATTTTAATACTTTAACATATTTTCAACAATTTTCTAATTTTTTTTTTAATATTTTCAAGAATTGAAAATAAAAGGATATGCAAATGATCCACAGTAGGTGGGACACTTGGTGTATCAAGAATCTGCATTTTCTCTGGCTCCTTCATAATTTTTTCACTTGATTCTTCTCTTGCAGGTTCACTTGGATCTGCTACCAATGATTCCCTTTGTTCTGCTGCTAATGGTGATGGAATTCTCCTAGGTTTAGGGTTCTTGAAGGAGTAAGATAATCCAACTCAAAACCACTAACAAACAAGAATGGGGACCAGTATCTGTCTAACCTTTGATGTTCATCTAAGACCAATAATTTCATTAAACCATGATGAAATAAATAAGTCTCACTCCCCTCATAATTTTCTTGGACCTTATCTGCCATTTTTGACAGACTTATATGCAAATAAAAAGGAAGATCAAGGGAAATCTTACTAGTAAAGTGCATAAGTAATTTGAAATGATATGAGTACACTTTGTGGTATCTCCCTTCATAAGTAAAGTACTTTTGGATGATGAACAACAGTTTTGAATAATTGTCTTTTATGTAACTTCTCGGAATGGCATTGGTGAGATCCATTTCAGTATGCTCAGGCTTCATGAACTCTTTGCACTTCTCCATGTTAAACTTGAAACCTTTGAACCAGTTCTCTTGACCTCTTGGAATCTCTATAGAAGTAGAAATAACCTCTGGTGTGATGGAAAAATTGAGCATTCCCACTTTAGTGGTTGTTCCACTGAAATTCAAAGCAAAATCCTTGGACACCTGTGTATGAGAGCCCTGTAATTTCTCACAAAACTGTAGGCAACCTGCTCTTCTGAAAGCTTCTACTATTATTGGGTCTTCCTTGATTAAATTCATGTCTACAGGTTCATATCTCAGGCATTGGCCACCCTCATCCTTTTCTCTTCCATGGTTTCTTCAATGTCTTCACAACCTCGCTTGATGAATGGCAGTCTCGTTTGATGAATTGCAGCCTCACTTAATGATGATCACTGTAATCCTTTGAAAACACTAGCCACAACTTTGGCTTAGTGCACCAACTATCTAGAGCTCAATATCACGCAAGAAGGAATGTGAAATAAGAAATGACTAAATTATGAAAGGATTTGAAGTTTTGATGTCTCTTCATGACCTTATGATGACTCATACATACCTAAACTGATCATGATGACTGCAGACCTGAGCATGTAACTGGGATTTATCCCTCTATCACTCGAAAGGCATCTAACCTACTCATTCCCAATGATTTTTTGACACCTAATAGCTAGAATGACAAGATATACTGAAAACCGTGTTTTTGTAACATTTTTAGTTGTAATTGGATGTTTTCGCTATGAAACTATCAGAAGTTTCATAGTGAAAAGTGACTTTTCATAGTGTATTTTGCTACGAAACTGTGGTTTCTTGGCTAATTTGATACTTTCAGTACAAAAAATTTGGAAATTGAAATCAGTCAGAAAATGATGAGTGATGTGACATGAGGGAGTTTGAAAATGAGTGGGTTTAGACCTTAGGGTAACCTAAAATAAGAAAAATTTAATATTTCCCTTGACCAAGCATAAAAAGGGAATCCTACAACCTAATTTTTTGACACATGAATCTATCTAACCTTGTCAAATGATGTTTCATTTTTTTTTGGGTGATAACAGATCTCATAGATGATGATAGGTATAGGATAGTGGATGTAGACTCCGTCATCTCAACATCGGGTGGGGGTATGTCAATGGGAGAGGATGTGTCCTCTGGTTCTGCCGAATCATAACATGCAAGTAAGGGAGAGGCGGACTTGTTTCGATCGGCCTTGTATTGGTGAACCACTTCCAAGGAGGTGCGATAATCTTCAAGGTGGGGACAAAGGTGAGTATAGTGGCTATGGAGATCATACAAAGCAGAAGGGTGATTTTTGTGCAAAGTCTTCAGTTTATTGGCTGAACCGGTAAAGTAACATGGACTTCTGGGATATTAGACTCAGGAAGCATGACATTGACCATGGGTTTGATACGAGACAATTCGGGATAGTTATGGGTGGCATGACCGACAACATCACACAAAGCACACGGAGGTGTACGCTTTGGAGGCTTAGGAGGATCATGTGTTGTTTGGGTAGCTTTATCCTTAGGTTCCTTTTTGTGGGCTTTTCCCCCCTCACCCAAGGCTTTCACAATAGGAGTATATTCCTGTTGAGTTGGCTGAGGCACAGAAGCAAAGGGAGGGGTCATGGTGACTGGTTGGACCAAGGTCAAAGAAGTGTAAGGTTTGAGCTATCCAGGCGAGGCATTAGCTGGGGGATCAATGTACTAGACTAGGATCCCTAGGGTCATGTTGGGAAGGGTCAAGGTAGCCATAAAAGGTATAAAAAATACTCCATCACGGGGAGAAAGAAACGATATTTGACCGGAGGGGTAATGACCATGTGGAAAAAATCCTAGATGGTTAAGGCTAGGGGGAACCATTCCAGGAGGAAAAAGAGGATGAAGGACACCAACTGCAGATGAAGGGCCTTGAGGAGGAGGTCCTAAAGGCTAAGTCGAAGTACTAGGAGTAGTTTTCAAAGGGTGAGGCTGCTGACAAGTTGAACCAGACCGTTTGAGGTTGGACTGAGACGATTGCATCATGCAAAAATTCGTTGAGCTAGGGTCAGAGATAAGAGGGGGGAGACCAGGGAATGAACCAAGCAAAGAGGAATATTTATAGAATCTGGGTCAAACACTAGTCAGAGGTTCAACTACTATTTTATTTTCCACCAAAGAAATAATGGACTCTAGAGAGGTCTGAGACTTCGGTTCGTAATATGTCAGCTGATATATAGTGATGATATTTTTGTTGTGAGGAAATCACATCTTACGGTGAACTGTAGATGGGGAAATAGACATCACATAATAGTAGCTATGACCTAACAGAATGTTGTAGTCTAAGGGGGCATCAATGAATTCAACATGAACACAAAAAAATTTGCTCGCAAGAGTAATAGGACAATTGTGGAACATGCCAAGGGGCTGGGAAGAGTGGCCATCCAACGCACGAAGGGTGATAGTGGAAGGGGATAACTTAGGGGATCCGAGCTATTTCCAAACAGAAGTGGAAATCATGCAAGTGGATGCCCCCTTGTCAATGATACATCAGGAAACGTTGGCATTCCAGATCTTGACAGGTATTTATAAGGTGACGAATGTAGGAAGGGTGGGATGCTCTAACTTGTCAACATCGAAGACAATCAAACAATAATCTGAAGGATTCACAGTGCCCATAGCAGTTAGTAGAGATTTTTGTTGTGAAGGGCATGACTGGAGGACTTCCAGCATTGACATGGCTGTAAGAGATTGTGCCAAGTCATCTACTATATTGTAGGTGTGGGCGGATTTATCAGAAGTAGTGTTTCAGCATAACGGTCCCTTGGCGATCTTGGTATGTACCTCTGCCTTAGGCTGAGGGATATGTAAAGTACCATTGGATGTAGAAATTGGCTCTATGGGACTTGAAGATAGGGGATCGGTTGTGGACAAGCGGGAGGCTTGGTGTACTTGTGCGACCGAGTCTGAAGGTTGAGATCGATGGTATTAGCCTGGTCATAGTTCACCATGAGGATCTGGTAATCAGAGGTACTATATGGGGGAGGTTGAGTGGTCGCCTGACTTTCAGGGGATTGGGAAACCACATATCCTTGCTAATGGAAAGGATTGGTAAACACAACCAGTTGGATAGGTGAAACATTAGGAGGAATAAAAGAAGATGCTTGCTATCCTCGAGATGCTACTTGAGCTTCCCACATTTGACGCATTTGACATAAAAGGGGACAATCATGGGTATAGTGGCCATGGAAATTTCAACAAGAATATGGCTTATTCATGTGAAGAGGCCTGTCCTACTTGGGATGAGTGCCCTGTTACTAGGTTGCAGTGTTAGATGTAATCCCTTGGGGATTGTTTCCTAGATTACCTAGAGTGGGTTGGTTCTAATTTCCTTTCGTCTTCTTTTTAGAAGTGGGAGGATTAGTCGCACTCTATTGTGCATACACTTGACCCTGAGGGGGGGGGGGGGTAGTTGTTGCTGTGGAGCTTGAGAAGGCATGGGAGGCTGAGGTGTTGGTGCTAGAGGAGCTGGAGCATCGATCTGTGGATATGGATAGTAAGGAGGTGGAGAAACATTGTGGTAAGTAGGTTGGGTAAAAGCAGGCCCTAGCATCAGAGGATGCGGTTGGTCAAAGGCGTGAGGCATGCTGTGTCTTGGATACATGTTGCTAGGAGGGGAAAAAGTGCTAGTGGATCTGGCCTCTCCCTGAGGGAAACCATAACCCATAGGAGGATGAGTGTATGGATGTGAAATGGATCCAACGATATCGTCGGCGGCATGAGATGCCCTAGGTGCGTTGGCACCACAAGGTCTAGGGAGATCAGGTAAGATGGTATAAACATAATTGGATTTTGCATAGATCAGGTCATATTTTAACGCAATCTGGAGGGCTGCTTCCTTGATCTGAGGAAAGTTAGATGCGAAATATTTATCAATAGCGATAAAAAGAGATATGAGAAACCATTCCTTGTAGAAACGATCTTCGAAAATAGGGGCTCAACATATGTTCTTCCTTCTGCACCATTCTTGAATATGGTCAGATATGCGAGTGGCAGAAGTTTGAAAGAAAGAGGTCAAGAGTTCGGTACGGGTGTCATAGCGAAGGGGAAGCTAGAAGTAAGATAGAAAAGCCTTGGCAAGAGTCGCAAAAGTAGTATGAGAGGAGGAGGCCTAGTCGACATACCACTGGAATAATCAAAGAAGAACAGAGTCATCGGTGATAGAGTTAGATGAAAACCACATGTGGAAAGAATGAATATGGTTGGTAGGATTCTCTCCAACATTTCATTCAAACTTGGGGATGTCTGAAGGAAGCTTGGTTGGCATAGCAGGCCAACCTAGAACATGGTGTATGGAGTCATTAATCAACTGGCTGAAATCGGGAAGGCTTAGCCCTGCCTTATAAGGAAGAAAGGGAGCAACCAGAATAGTTCCTATTGCGGCACCACTAGTAGCTTTTCTAACATTAGAGTCGGGGCCACCACCAATGTTAGGTCCTGAACCAAACATGATGAAGGTGAAAGATGTTGGAGAGCTAGGGATAGAAATAGAAGGGGAACCAAATGAACTAGAATTAGAGTCGAAATGGGGACCCGACAGAGGACGAACTCGAACCCTACGCAGTGGGGTAAGTATTCCTAATGGAAACTGAGGATGAAGGGCTTGGAGTCTCGAGGATAAACGCCTTGGGGGTGAAATGATGGAGAAGATACATGTAAACCAATAAGGAAGAGATGTAAACAAGGGCAGAGAGGTTCAAATAAATTGATTATAATGTTTAAGTATTGGCCAGGCAATGTAAACCAGGCACCCTTCGCTTAAGGTGTGCATGTATGTGATAAGTGTGTTAATTTTAACTAAGCTCATACGTGTGTAGAGAAAGAAGAAAAAAGATGTTGTATAATTGTAAATAACTGAAAGTGGCAGTAAATGAAACTGAAAGTGACAATAAAATAAACAACTAAAGATGCATAAATTTAAACCCAAGGAGGAGGGATTCCCAACAACTAGTCTATGGGTGAACGAAATCTACTCAAAACAAAAAAATGACCAATGGATCTAAGGTCAAGAGGGACATGGATCTAAAGGTCAGATCTGTTAGAAAGAGGTGCAGATTACAACAAGAAACCAGAGGGAAAAATATTGAAAAATATGTGGTGAAAGGCTACAAACTAGAGGGAAACAGAGGGGACCCCAAAGGAAGACCAAAAAAAAACTAAAAAGAGGTGTTTTGGATGGATAAATAACCAATTTGAAATGGATCTGAAAGTGTAGGTTCAGATATGAAAAAATGGCTGAAAAACACTAAAATATTAGAAGAGCTACTTCAGCTAAACTCCTCCTAAAAAGGTGGAAGCATACTGAAGCCCTAAGGGGCTTGGTTCCTACTTAGACAAGTAAAAATAAGCAATTATAGGTCCAAACGAGTAAAGACAGAGGCTAGACAACCCTGAATAGTGCCCCAAACAAACCCAGAAAAATCATAGAAAAAATCCTACAAAATGTATAGGTCACAGGTTCTGACTTATTTTCCACTGAGGTCATAGTTTTTGGGTAGTTATCCGCTACCTCAGAGCCGAGGTCGCTGTTTTTGGGCCAAAAGTTGAAACCTACACTTCTGGCTGTCTCGGGAGAAAGTTTTAGAAAAGAGTGTCATCTCTACTACGACTGATACTTGTTACCTGCGCAAAAGGCCCAGAAACACACGGAAGTTAGAATTTTTACTATTTTAGGGTTAAAAAGGTTAAAAACAACATCAAGAAATGAAAAATAAGAAGCTGAAGAAAAACCCTAGGGGTTGAAGTAGTTGGTCATGTAGGGATGTGAAAAACAACAATGGTCGTAATTATAAACCCTTTTGGAGTCACCAGTTGTTAGTGTGAATTCTAATTGCAAGCGTATGAAAAAAAACTCACTTTAACTGTGCATAAAAAACAACCCTAACATCAAATGTGGTTGTCAATTTCCTTAGATATGCAATAGGTGATCAGAATAAATGCTACAAAAATCCAGATCTATGCAGTTAAAGACATTAAACAACAAAAATAAGCAAGAGTTGCTCCATGCATCCAATGGACAAGACAATATTTTTTAAAGAATTTTGTTGTATTATGACACCTGGGAAGGGAACATAGAAAGATGTTACTAGTCCCCCTCAATGGAATGGGTTCTTGTATGTCCTCAGTGCTTCAGATCTAAGATCTCTCTCTCTTGATGGTGCAGAAAACCCAGACAAAAATGGAACTCAAAGGGAGCTCAAGGGAAAAAATTAGAAAAATATGACAATGATGGAGGATCAAAGTCAGACCAAAAGTACAGATCAAAAGGTGATCTCAAGGCAACAAAAGGTAGTGAATGAATGGAAAACCCTTCTATTTATAACAAAATATTGAGTTAGTCTAGATATTGGTGCATAATTAAAATATTATTAACCAAATCTAGATCCAACTTTCATGGAATATTTTATTATTTTTGTTGGAGGGAAAAGGAATTTGAATTTGTTCAAATTCCTTTATTTAGAAATAATAAATCAATAAATGATTTATTTATTATTTTAAGAATGTGGTTAAAGAATAATTAAATAAATAATGATTTATTCAATTATTTATAAATGATTTAGTCAAATTTAACAAGGAAATTATTCAATAACTATTTAAATAATTATTCCTAGAAAATAATAAAATAAATAATGATTTATCTAGTTAATTTTCCTGTTTTGGGTTACCTATGACCAGGAATATTAATTAAATAGTGGTTTAGTTAGTTATCCCTAGAGGAAAATCAAACAAATAAGGATTTATTTAATTTTTCCTCATGGGGTTTCTTGTTTAGACCAGAAATAGAAATAATTTAATAAAATTTGGGTTATTAAATTATTTCTCATAGTGAAAGCAATTTTAATATGGTAAAATTGGTCTTACATGGTGTACTTTAGTCCATCTAATACTAACAGGTTAGATGACCAAAAATTCATGTAACAAATAGTATGGCTCTGCAACCTCATCGGTAACTCCTCGATTTGGAAATATAGTATCCCAAGTGTTAGCCCCTCTACATGCTGCTGTAACTTAGCCAAAGTCTCGACCAAATCCAAATCCCGAAGGACTTCTCTCCTGACAATGCTCTCTGCTAGTTCACCCGCCTGCTCTGCATGACCCACTAGTCAAACAAAACCCACATTTGAATACATAAAAAATATTTAGTTTAGTCTTGGAAACATCAAAAACACAAAATATGTAAAAAACCCAAAAAATAAAAAAAAACATGGTCAATTTTTTTTACCTATAGCACCCCATTGAGCACCGGTTGGTAAAATAACATCTGGGTCTCCACGGAAATCCATCCCTGCATATGGCTACTCCTCTATGATGATATGCTAGATATTTTCAGAGCCAAGTAAGTTTTGCAATGGAGAATGATACCGATGAATGACCAGCATGTCTGGCCATCAACTCTACCCACCGTTGCATCTGCGGATCCCAAGGACCAGCTAAACCTAGTGTCACATGTTGTGGCTAATTCAATGGAACTCTCTCCAAAATGAAAGTGATCAAGATCGATCCATAGCTAAAATTCTTCATATTTCCACTTTTCACTTTGGTCAGCAGTTCTTCCATCTGAAGAAGTAATGCTTCAGCCCAATTGAACATGGTCGGCTTGAGACACTCAAGCACATACTTTATGTTGATCTGTTTGTGACATTAAGTGTCACACTTCTAGATAAATTTGTGATAGTGAATAAGAGTGTTCACAAAGGCATATCACATACATCCATGATTTCTATCTTTCCATATTTTCTAGGATCAGTACCTGGCTAACAAAATTGTCGAATGTAGTCCTTCACTGTCTCACCTCCACGGATGGAACTCGCAAGGGAAATGGGGGCACTATGTCTCGAAAAACCTGTTAGAAAGTAAATTTCATCAACCAATATTGGGAGCACTTTATCCCCAATGTGAAATTCCTGTTGTGTCAGATTCCATGAGCGAATCAAGAACTATAATAGTTCCATACGTTGCCTCATCTCTAATAGTCTAAAGTACTTGAGCAACCCACAATCTCTGAGGGCTCTCACAGCGCCAGGATAATTTAGGGCAACTATATCCTGTTCCTCATGTTTTATTTCTCACCATGTAATCGACATTCTGATTCGATCAAATCTTGGAATCAAAGCATAAGCTTAGTTAGGATCCATTCCATGCAAAAAACTGGAGAAATTTTGGGCACAAAACATAATACAAATTTATAAATTGCGCCCAACTCACCCCTGTTCCTTAGATAGAGAATTGCAGAGCACCTGAGCTTTATTCCAGCTCCTCTGTAATGCACTTTTTGACATCCAAGGGTGCGTTGGTCCTAGGGCATTGCATATTTACCCTAGGAGCCCCAAAACCCTAAAATTTTTTGCATGAAACTGAAAAAGAATGCTACCTATATAAAGAGAAAGGTTAGATCTCTTACCTAGTCCTGACGGCACGAGAAATGGTCCACAGGATCTATTGCAATCAGCTGCTGAAGTTTGAGGGAAAACCTAGCTTAGAGCACTAAAAACTGAATGGTAAATGTGAAATAGTAAAATAACATGGTAAATTCTAATTTAAATAGTCTTTTTGATTATTTTAAGTATATTTAATGAATTGAATATAGTTTTTACCTATTTTTACCATTAAAACAAGTATTTTTTAATCTGTTTGGTGGTTTTTTGAGCAAGTTTACAATTGATACAATGAATTTTGACGTGCATGATCTTCAAATTAATTTTTACCACAGAGCATACTTTTATCTCTTTTTTGAATTTTGTTAAACATCCAAAAAAGAACCACTTCTGCATTCCTCTTTCAGCTCTTTTTAGACTCCAAAAATATGAAAATATTGTCGAGCACTTGTCCTTTCAAGCTCGTAAAAGGAATTAAAACGAAATCTACTAAGTATAATTTTAACCCTTTTCTGGACTGAGATAAATTATTTACGAAAAAGTAACACCCTAGTCGAACATGGCTAAGAGGTTCACTATGCTTTTTCAGAAAAAGTTTATGAAAAAGAACTTGTGGATTTTTCTTTTCATCCCTTTTCAAACTCTCTAAATATGAAAAAGGACCGATTTTTCACTATCGTTAGACTCGTTAAAACATAAAATAGTGAAGGACTTGTCCATCATGACAAGATTGAGTTTCACTTTCGCTAGGCTCATTAAAACATCACATAGCAATAGATTCACCCGAAGGGTGGAATTATAAATCAAGCATATGTTATCCTCCTCAAGCTTGTTAAAAAATATAGAGGTACTGGTCAGCAATGACTGGGGAAAATGGGAAAGGGATAAATCACTTTATGGTAGCAAGTTACTCTTGAAAATTACACTCATTCACTTCATCTCTGTGACTTTTGGGTTGGGTTATTTTCTTGATGGTCTATCATACCTATGGTATATCACACCATCCATCACTTTGGTTTTGTGTCAATGTTGGCAACTCATTCAATGTCACTGATATGTTCAAGATAAGTCACTCATTAATTCCTTATCCTTTTCAATACTCATAAACCTTCATTTCATGACCTCCATCACTGAACATTGCTTCAACAGTTACATTCTGTCTCTAAAATCATTACTCCCATTTCGTGCCATTTATGGGGGATACGTCAAGGCCCTCCTGCGATGAGTCTTTTCCTGTCGACATCAACTCATCATCTAGGAAGTTGACTTAGAAACACCCTTCCAGTACCTTGGACCTTTCATTCATCAAAGGCAAGTTTCTAGCTTCCAACAACAGGTTGACATCACTGGCCTTCGACCGAAAGACTTTGTATGGTGTTTGACATCAAATAATATATTCACACCATGCAAACTGTACTGTAGTACCTTGAGATCCATTATCATCATCGATGGTATCTCTCATGTTTGTTAATGACTTACATCATTCGCTGGTAATCAGACGGTGTCTTCCCATGTTCAACTTCAGATCACATATTTTCATGGTTAGACTCGTACTTGAGTGATCGAGTGAACAAGATAGAAGACCCTAGATCTAGTTCCATCCATCTGGGTTGTGATTTCAGGAGTAGTACCCCATCATCTATATGATGGTGTTTACACAGATGGTCATCCTATCATGGGTCTATATCTGTAGATGAATTTCTGATGTTATGATAGTTTATGTGTTGAGTATGGGTATGCCTCCCTTAGAAATTCATGTCCAATATGAAAAATATATCATGATGTAATGTTTTGTAATTGATGCAGGTCACCATCCACTTCAGATCCTACTCATCACATCATAAATCATATCATTCAACATTATAATTTTTGACTTCATGCTTTAGGGGGAAACTATTACAGGTCAATTTGGGTACCACTCCAAAAACCCAGATCAATAAAAATTAGAGTCTACAATACTCTAAATCAGTTGCTACTTTCCTTAAACAAGTGATCCCATTGTTGGTTTTCATCCATGAAAGTTTCACTACTTGAAGTTTAGTTGAAGTGATCTGTTGAACCATTAATGCACCCCTAGACTGTATTAAGTGCTTTGCAGAAAAATTTACTCCCATGCAATGCTGCATTGTAGATCATCTAGGCCCACTTGATAGTGCGTTGGTCAACTGGGAGTGAATTTTTCATATGATTCCGGGAATCTTCCCACCTTCAAGTGGCTTCTAGAAGTTGTTCTAGCTATTACACTATCTGATAAATTCGAATATGAACACCATGGAGCCATTAAACCACTTATTATCTTATTCCATTGAACAAGGAAACCTCTCCATCCATTTTTGGAAAAGCCATTCAATGACCAATTAATGCCAAATTACCTTCATTTTTTATTAATTGAGAACTGATCATAGTGCACAAGGGAGCAAGAATTTGAATTTGTAGAGTTATGCCGGTAAGATTGTTGAGTCTCAAAAATGTTCTCCATATTCATAGATATTTCCATTATGTCATAACCATTTAGCTCTTATTTCATAGTCATTTGACCTAAAACCCTACATCAAGTAACCATTTTCATAAATATATGGGTTAGGATCCTTGTTTTCCAAAGTTATTTATTTATGTATTTTAAGTGAATTTATGATTAGAAACTAGAAAATTAACATAGTTTCATATATCTATATATGTGTTATGAGTTTTGTGACATGTGTAGGTCAAAAGGAGACTTCTAGAAGACCCTTATGTGGCACTCTAAGGCCAAATTCTAATTTGGTTGGAGAAGATTATGGGCTCAAGAGGATATGTGTCTCACTTCCTTGTTGTATTGAAACTCTAATAGGATATGTGTCTCATCTCTTAGTTGTGTTGAAACTCTAGAAAGACAAGTGTCTTATCATTTCCTATTTTGATTGTAACTCTAGAGATGGAGGGAGAGATTCATGGACTCCCATTAATGAGATGACTCCTCATATTTTTTATAAATAGGAGAAGCTTTCTCCTATCATAGGTAATGAGGAAGTAATGAGGAAGTAATGAAAAAGTAGTAGAGAAGTCTTTTGTAACAAAGTTCAAGATGGAATGGGATGTAGATTTGTGAGTTCTTTTTAATAGAGAAATTCATTTCTTTGATGCTGTTTTGATTACAACTTTAAGGAGCTGAAGGACTTCACCAAATTGGTAGCAGAGGGCCCTTGCTATCCAAGGAGGCTTTTACATGTTTTCTAGATAAGTTGCTTTCAATTCTGTTTTGTCATATTTCCTTACTTAGATTTCTTTTTGAAATCATAGCTTTTAGCATAATTTTTCATGGCAGCCCGGGCATTTGCACATCTTTTTATAATGACTAATGACATGAAATCAATATTGTCCTTTTGCTAACTTATTTTTCTTAGCTTTTAATTCCAGCACTGTTTTGTTTATTTCAGTCTTGCACATTTGCTTTAGTAGTTAGATTTAGATATTAAGCTGCTCATGTCATTTTCAGTTACCTCCGAAAGCCACAGCTGGACTGATGGTGAGGGATTGAAGTATGAGTGTGTAGTTTGATATTAGTTTACTTTCTGCAAGTTAGATATATTAAATTGCTCATGTCATTTTCAGTTACCTCCGAAAGCCACAGCTGGACCGATGGTGAGGGATTGAAGTATGAGTGTGTAGTTTGATATTAGTTTACTTTCTGCAAGTTAGATATATTAAATTGCTCATGTCATTTTCAGTTACCTCCGAAAACCATAGCTGGACTAATGGTGAGGGATTGAAGTATGAGTGTGTAGTTTGATATTAGTTTCTTTTTCTGCAAATTAGATATCAGATTGCTCAAGTTGTTTATGGTTACCTCCGAAAGCCATAGCTAGACTAATGGTGAGGGATCAGAATATAAGTTGATGTAATTTGATTTAGATTTACTTTGTTGCATTTCTTGGATTTCTTTAAGCATAGTTTCTTTTGTATTTGGACAGCAGCAAGGATAATGGTTTTCATGATCAATAGTTCATTGTTTGTTTAATTAGAATAGTGACACATTTTCATTTCCTTTTAATTTTGTCATTGTATGTTTCAAAATCCTTTTGAAGTTTCAAGTTTGGAAAATCATTATAAAGGACATCACTGCCTTGAATATTCATAACCATACGTGTCTTTTAGAATTTCCATCTCACATTAGGAAACCAACCAAGATCAATAAAAATCCAAAAACGACAAAAAGTAAGAGATAGGTTATCTTGCACATATAGTGCGCCACACTTCGTCAGCTTACGAATCCCTGGTTGATAATTTATGTTAGCAATTTAGGACACACTAAATTGACCAAACAAAGATCATGACTCTTTGAGGTATTGTTTGCATGTAATGTTATGCTAATGGAGTGATGTTGCTGATGTGATGAGGATAGGACTGAAGCTGCAGCAATTTGACATCAAATCGATCCAACTGGTTGTAACTTCTCCTTCTACCTTATAATAAAGAGATTTGTTCCTTTCCTAATACACGTGTTCATGTTTTTATATGTGTATTTTAAAATTCAATCAATTCAGTTTGATTAATATGAATAGATCATATGCCTTTATGTCATTTTCTATCTTCTATTAGCCATTTTAGGTACCAATCAAGAAATTTTAGTTTGACTAAGAGCGATGGAAGTGACAAAAGGGAGACGAATAATAATGAAGGATCACAAGTAGGTGTTCTTCTCTTATATATTAATCTTAATGAAAAGGTCAAGTGTCTTTCATCTGTTTTTCTAAGTGCGACCATCATCCTTAGGGAAACTTATCTATTCGAACGTTTGATTTCCATAAAACAGTGCTAAAAAGGAGTTTTATTTATTATGACAAGTCTTTAGGTTGACCAAAATCAAAACCTGAAATGGAATTTACAAATGATATTTATAGAGAGAGAGGCACCAACTCCATCTCTCCTAAAAATAAGGATCCACTCTTCCTCACATTACATAGGAGTTATAGGACATTAAATATATATTCTACCGAAATATAACTAATAGGACATATGTAGATAAGGATAAATTAGAAGACAATTGGAACTATGTTGCTGAGTGTTCTCACATGTTGCCCCATTTTCTGCTGATTTATCTCTCCAATACCTTGGTTCTTTAATAACCACATGTCTTCATTAAATGTGATTTTTAACAACCTCAAAACCACTTATCAATCATCACTTGACATATCCATATTGTTATGAGTACTTTTCATCCTTGGACTTGCTCGAAAACTCTGCTGACATCTTTCAAAAATCATTTAAAACAAGCGCTACTGGAACTTCCGGTAAAAACCTGTAACTACACAAAAATTGTATTGCTACTAGAATTTATAGTATCTCTTTGTTTCTTTTTCAAAAATGCACAACAAATACTTGATAAATTCTGTGCAAACTTATAAATTCTAAATATTGAGCTTGTTCAAAAATATAATTAGTAGGAAAAAAGGAATTTCAGTGGGATTCGTTTTACCTCTCCTCCATATGAGCTGCAACTTCTGCAAGATTGTCCAAGTCTATTTGTTTTTCAATTTCTCCTTTTGATCTTGTGGTCTTGGTGATTGTCTATTTTGAAATGGTATTTTTCTCTTCTGAACTCTTATGGATTTTTCTTTTTTTTGATGATCCTGTTTACTAGTCTAAAGGGGATTTACCCTTATCTTTCTTTTTGGACCCACTAGACTCTGCAATTGAAGGAGTTACCATTTGTAATTCTTCAGATTACCTCTCTACATCTATGACTTCTGTTAGGAAACTTGGATTATGCAGGGCTTTAGGTTTTAGCCTAAATTCATTGCTATCTCTTGTGTGTCTTTTCCTGCTACCAACAACTTGTTTTGCATCTTTTTTCCTTATCTTGCTGCTAATATCATACCCTAAATCCTTCAGGAGTTCCTCATCAGACTTGGTGGGTTGATAGTTTGTAATATCCCAAATCTCGAACAGCTAGAAGGGCATGACTAGAAAATATATTTTCTAGTAATGGCTGATATAGGAATTGAAACCAGGACTTGGATCCCCTATATCAATGCATCTAAGACCTGAATCCAAGAGGAGGCTCCAAATAAATCCTTCTAAGTGGGATAAACAGATCTCCCACACTTAGATGTCCTCAAAAAATGCCCGATGAAGGGACTGCAGCAAAACATGAACATAAAATGGAATGACAGTGTTTTTATGGTAAGCCTGAGTGCATGAAGATGTCAATAGAAAATAAGTGTATAATATAGTAGCAACAGAGTACAATTATTGACGAATAAATCACTCAAGATAGGCAATGAGAGCCTCAATAGAACAAGTACAAGGAAATGAATCTACACTGCTACATGAGAAAAACCCTGACCAAAATAACACAGTTTATAGGAGACACTGCAACAAAATACATGATATGACAATGATAGCTCAAATAAATGAGGGGGAGCAAGCTCTCAACCCCAGAAAACACTAATGCAACAATAATACACAGTCCTTGGAAGGATTGGCTACAATATACATGAAAATGGAAAATCTACAGAAATGTCGGAGTTTCTGGGAAGCGGCTGCAACTCAATACTGGAAATAAATGGAGATGGTTGAAGATGATGCTCAATATGAAATAAACCTCCTCCAATGGATCTCTCAATGCAAGGCTGATCTCAGCACTGAATATCTTTCCCTCCAAGAAGCTAGTGCAACCCCTCACTGCAAGTGTGCACTGAAATAACGCAGTATGGAGGCTGTACTACACTATCTATGATGGGAGATGTTCGCCTTGATGCCAAGACACGCAAATATACTCTGGAAACCTTCCTTACTAATCTTCCTGAGGAATAGAAGCTCCCTCCTCTGAAAGATGAGACAAGGAATGGTGTTGTGGAACCCCTCCACTGTAACACCCAGCAACACTACATTATACTTCAGCAGAAATAACACAATGACTGAATAATGGCTTTGGCCTTGAGCCAAGATGTGGAGAAAATGAAGTGAAATCCTTCAAGAGGCCTCTCAAGAAGGAGAGGAAATCCTAAATAGGAATCCCTCGTGCTAAGCAGCACTACAACTCAGCTGAACAACTGGGACTACAAATATGTCTAAGAAGAAAAATGATCAAATGCTCCAAGATGTCTCACTATGGTTGCCTCATCCTCCTTTTCTGCAAGTGAATGCCTCTTTTCCCTCGACCCCACACATTAGGGTTTCTTCCACAAATAATATTCCTCCCTCTCAAACTATGTTGTCTTCTCAAGCATGCTACACCTCTTAGGCAGCGCTGTTGACTTGCTCAAACTTAACCTTGTCCTCATGCAAATTGCCCCTTTTCATACTAGAAGGTGCAAAATAAGTTGCTCTAATGATCCCTTTCACACTATGAGGGATTTTATTCCTACTCATGGGACTTTTACCCATTTTATTCATCTCCTATATGACAAGCAAAAATTAATATTCCAATTTGCTGCTTCCAAATTTTGGAATATTACAGTCCTCCCCTCTCAAAGATTGCTTGTCCTCAAGCAAGTGTAAGGATAGACTGAGTTCCTTTTTCCTCTCCCTATAGCATCCATGTATGATGATCTCCTCCAAGTGAAGTGATGCTATCTCATCAATCAATTCTCCACAATGCTCCTCCTCAGCATGTAAGTCAGCTATCAAGCCATCATCATGTAACGGTGAGATACTCAAAAGGATAACAAAGTGATGTCTAGAGGTCCCTTTGAAGAATGGGATCTAAAATATAATGGGAACTGTTAGATTCGGGCTTTACATCCCTCCGTCAGAGATCATTTCGCTTTCTGTATTTCATTTTTAGATGTCTCGCTTGATTCACTCAATTGCATTTTGCTAGGGAGCATGCCATAATCTGACGGAAGGGCCCTGTTGTTTATTTTCCTCATGTCATGTATCTGCTGGCTTGTGATTGATCATTAAACTCAATGTTTCAATCATTCATAGTCATGGATGGCAAAGAGTCTTTTAGGGTTTTTTAGGTCTAGGATTTTGTCGATTTAGTCTTCAAATTGCCGAATAAAACCAGCAGACGCATGAGAGGTTCCTAATCAGTTTCCATTGCAAAATTTCATCGTAAACAAGGCTTGAGAATGTTTCTTCTTCAAAACTCTGTTTTGAAGAAGAAATCATTAAATTTGTTTTTAAATATGTGATTTTTCAAAAGTTTTCAGTCATGAAACTTTCAGCGCCACCTTGATCCACTGCAAATCATCCTTGCAAGCAGACAAAGATTTTCATCATTCAAAAAAATCAAAAAGGAAAATTGCAGAACAAAGTTTGTTTCAAAATTGAAAAGTGCCAAAGTTCTACAATTCTACAAAAGTGGGACATTGTAAGACAAAATTCAAACCTGTGCCATTACAAGATATTTTTCCACCATTTAAATATCATTTGCACGTTAAAGATAAGAGAAAAGTGAAGATTGAATTTTGACAGAGCGAAGTTGTAAATTTGGAGGCAATTTGTCTGAGTTAATTGGAGCACAGCGCACCCACACAAGCGCGGCGCATAGAGCCGGATCCCACTATGTTAATTTGTAAGAGCGTGGCGCATCCAGCCTGCGTGGAGCGTTGGGCTAGAGCGCGACGCACAGGCTCAAAACTTTAATTTTTTTTGTCATTGATTTCCAATCTCCAAATTTTATTGGTTACTTCGTGTTGAGGAAGTTATTCCATTAGAGTTTGTTTGTTTTGAAATCAAGGTTCCCTAAGGTGGCAGTTGATACATTGGCGCCATTTAAAGGAATTCAGTTTGTTGCTTCTATGAGAAAGAGTTTTCCAGGAAAGATTGAATGATCCAAGGATTAGTTCAATGTTTAAGCTCAAAACAAGCAAGGTGATCAGGAATTAACCAGTCTTTTGTAGGGTAAAGGGCTCGATCCTAATTTCGTTGTGATGCTCAAGGAGAGGGGCCTTGACCCGACAATTCTAGCACCGCTGGAGAGAAGCAATCTAAATGCAACTAGAGATCACATAGATAACACAGACATTGATTTTAATACAATGGAAAATGATGTTTTGAAACAACTTTCATGGTCAGAAAGAGCTAAGGCAACAAAGATTTGAAAAAATGGATTCAAACCATTCGTTTTGTAGTGCAACAATTGTTTGAATTTGGCATTGCTTTTGTCTCCAGTTTTTTTTTTAGTTATTGCTTTCATTCGTTCATTTCAAACAGAAGGAGTGTCAGTTTTTATCATGGGCTTCTAAGTCTGGTGCAAAGGTCAATGGCTTTACATCAGATTCTAAAATTAAGAACAGATCCAAGGTTTATGTACTGACAAACCCACGTGGAAGCAGAAACACCGCCCCCTGGCATTATTGTCTCAGAGACAGATCTATATCTCTGTAGATTGTGAAGTAAGCCTAGCGAGGACTTAGTGTTAAAAAAAAAGAACCTGGTGACATTCACAGTCGGTTTTTGGTTAACAGTGCGGTTTTAAAGTTCTCTGAAAATTTTACCATTCTACTTTTTCATTATGATGAAGATGGACTGTACATGGAATTCCAGAAAAATATGTCAAACTTTTAATAGCTCTAGGGCCAGGCTTTGAGGGTAATCAACTATTTGTAATTGATGGAAATGGAAAGAGTCTGGTAGCCCCTTACCAGAGATTTTAAATCTTTTCCAAGTGAGGATGCTAGTGATATTCATAACAGAGAATAGAAGAGACCGAGGAAATCTGGATGAAAATATTTGACAGGCATATGAAATGTGTTCCACGAATATTCTCTACTCGTATCATCACTATGTATGAGCAGAAAAAAAATTTCTGAAAAGCTGCTTGAAGCGAGAATTTGATACGTCAAGATGAAAGCGCCCCAAATGTTGCAAAGGATGCTATTTATGAAACATTTGGTTTTTATTCAAATGGTAAATGTAAAGTAAAAATTCAAAGACCTAAAAATTAAAATAGAGCGAAGATATCTATCACAGCAGAGCAATAGGATTCGATTTCCTATTTATGAATTCAATTGCATTTCAAAGGGTCTACGCTCCAGATTTGGTATTTTAGCTGGTCATCAGAGAATTTCAAAGGGAACGCTGTTCTGTCTTCAGAACAGATGAAAGGCTCTTTTCTATCTTTATCATTCCAGTTGAAACAAACCCTTGTTTTTGGTCGATATGTTTTCTCATAGCAGAGTCTATTTATTGTATTGTAAAATCATTTGTAAAGGGGGGAGAGTTCTGGGATAAGTGTGGAGGAAAACTCAGTGCTTCACTGTACAGTTTTGGCTGAGGATTAATGAAATGATACAGCATTGTTTCCTGAGATTCATGTGGTAATGACTTTAGCAGGTGTTTCTTCTTTTTATTTTCATATGTATCTTGTTATGTTTTACAGTTCATTCATAATCATTTCCAATTTAATGCTTTTAAGTGAGAAGGGCAGAATCCAGTTTACTGCTCTGCCTTGGGAAATATTTTCATGTTTCTGTATAATTTCTTATGTTTGATAAGGATTAATGTATTATGCCCTTGTCAACCTCTCAGCAGTCTTTCCAGTCCATATAATTTCAATTTGATGTTAGACCTCTTGCCTATCTTGCCTCATGAGATAATCTATGTCTTTGATATAACTTCTCTGCTCATGCTGCTCTTTGTCCCATACAGCCCAGAAAACCCAGTCTTTCACCAAAATAACTCTTTCATATTTATTTACTAGCCTAAAATCAGCATTCATTATAGGTCATCTCAGGCCCTATTGAACATCGTTTACTGAATTGACCCGGAGAGAGCCCTCTCCTGTCCTCATAGGGCTAGCTACAAGGCTGAGCTTGGTTTGATGTTACCTTGAATCCTGTTTTCCTTCAGCCTAAGGTAGATTCGAGCACTAACATAGTGGTGACCATACTGGGGAAAAAATGGTTTGCTTGTTGATGTTATTTGCTTCATAAGTTACAAACGGAGTCTGAAGTCACGCCAGGTAGCTTTCAAAACGCTTTTGCCTTGCATTAGCAGAAGTGGATAAATGTTGCTTCAGTCGATCTCCGGTTTAGCTTGTGAACGTGACATTTGCCTTGTGATTTACCCCGGTATATTTTATCGTTCTGGACTTTTGGATGATTGAGTCTAGAATTTGACAGGCTGAATAGATTGTTTTTTCCTTTGATTTTTGAATAGATCAACAAACTGGCTTCCAGAAGACATACTAGATCGAATCCTGATCCAAATCTGCCTCCAGTGTATGAAAATCCCAATCTGATTCCAAGAATTTTCCGTCGAGAAGCTCCTGTGTTTCCTCTGTTTAAATCTCATTCATACCCTACTGTATTTGAATACATCGAAGATATTGAGTTTGATGATCAGTTCGAGTTATCCTTGTTTGAAACCAAATCTGAAAGTGCTACTAGTTCTACCGTCATAAATCCCAAATTCATTAAGTATCTTGAGGTTGAAAAAGCTAATCGATCCATTGATAATTACATTCTGAACCTTCAGAACCCTATTGTGGCAACGAATATTCCTGAGTTTATTGAATCTGCTTCTGAACTCTTGGTCCATCAATAGTTACATCTGATTCACAAGTTCACACTAAGGCTTCTTTTATTCCTACCATTCCAGTGCAACCATTGATATCTGATCAGCAATCAGCAGTAGTTCCTCCTCCATCTCCACCACATACACCTCGCACACCTACTGCTCCCACTCCACCCGTTTCTCCAAGACAGATCATAAATCCACCGAGAGCCATGGCTGCTAGATTCACACCTCTTGCTTTGCCAGCAAATTTGGATCCTATGCCCACTGATTATCAGAGTAAAATTCCTTTGTTTGATGGTACTCCTCAAAGTGTGCCCGCTCATTAGCATATTGACAGAATGACAGAATTTTTGGACCTGCATGAAATTGATGAAGAGAATGTCTCCATGAGACTGTTTGTCAAAAATTTTGGAGGTGAGGTACGTAAATGGTTCAGAGCTTTACAGCCCAGAAGTATTAATACATTGGAAGAGCTTCAGAGACAGTTTCTAGATCGGTGGGAGATGAAGAAAGATCTGCTGCAAATCACTTATGAGTATACTAAGATCAAGCGCAATCCTGGTGAGTCCATCCAAGACTATATTATCAGATTTAATGCGGTATATAATGCAATTCCTGATGACTTGAGGCCTTCTAAGAAGTCAGATTTGTTAAAATTCCCGGATGGTTTTGATCCGGCGATGGCCTATTCATTATGAGATAGAGATCCGCCTACTTTAGAGGACATGCAGAAGATTGACGTGAGTGTTGAAGAAAACTTGAATGATAAGAGAACTAGACTGAAAGCCGAGAAGAAAGTTGTGATAAAGGAAGAAGCTTCTACGTCTACAGATCAGATACTTCGTGAAATGGGAAAGATGTTCAAAAGGCTCACTCTTGATAAGCCCGAACCACAAGTTTGGAATCCTAACTTCCGTGGTCAGCAACAGCCCCAATTCAGGATTAAGCAACGAGAACAATGAGCATAAGAATCAGCAGTCCAGTAGCAAGTAAAGACACCTCTTCAGCAGAATTTTGTTGGTCAGGATTCAGATGATGAAGATGATGTAGTGGGGGAGAGTTCTGGGATAAGTGTGGAGGAAAACTCAGTGCTTCACTGTACAGTTTTTGCTGAGGATTAATGAAATGATACAACTCTGTTTCCTGAAATTCATGTGGTAATGATTTTAGTAGGTGTTTCTTAATTTTGTTTTCATATGTATCTTGTTATGTTTTACAGTTCATTCATAATCATTTCCAATTGAATGCTTTTAAGTGAGAAGGGCAGAATCCAGTTTACTGCTCTGCCTTGGGAAAGATTTTCATGTTTCTGTATAATTTCTTCTGTTTGATAAGGATTCATCTATTATGCCCTTGTCAACCTCTCAGCAGTCTTTACACTCCATATAATTTCAATTTGATGCTAGACCTCTTGCCTATCTTGCCTCATGAGATAATCTGTGTCTTTGATTTAACTTCTCTGCTCATGCTGCTCTTTGTCCCATACAGCCCAGAAAACCCATTCTTTCACCAAAATACCTCTTTCATATTTATTTACTAGCCTAAAATCAGCATTCATTATAGGTCATCTCAGGCCCTATTGAACATTGTTTACTGAATTGACCCGGAGAGAGCCCTCTCCTATCCTCGTAGGGCTAGCTACGAGGCTGAGCTTGGTTTGATGTTACCTTGAATCTTGTTTTCCTTCAGCCTAAGGCAGATTCGAGCACTAACAGACTGAGAGGGCTTTTACTAGTTATTTCATCTCTAAAGAGAGGATGAGAACTAGAGGCTTCCTGGTACTTACTCAGACTCTGCCTATAGCTATGTAAATATTTCTTCCTTCAGGAAGATATTTCTCAAGGGAATGAACTACAGCAATATGCAAAACATAAGCATGAAGAGAACTTGCTCAAACTTCTGAAAATGCCGGAGAACTCGTAGTCATCTTATTGAAATAATAGTAGCTGCAAATGTATACAAAATCTTGAGGGAAATGATGCTCAAGATGAACAATAGCAATCCTCAAGGCAGAAGTACAATAGTCACAGCTACACAAGTGAAACCCCAGCTATGACTGCGTAGTAACATGGAGACACAACAACATGTAAAATGGTAATAAAATGATATTACAATAATAGCTCAAGAAATGAGGGGGAGCATGCTCTCAACCCTTGAAAACACTACTATAACACTAATACACAATCCTTAGAAGGATTGGCTACAATACATGTACAAAATATGAAAATACAATAATGTCAAAGTTGCTGGGTAGCTGTAGCAACTCAAAATATACAATAGAAGGAGGAGAATGAATATGGCCTGCAAACTGAAACAACCTCCTCCAATGGATTCCTTGAGTGCAAGGCTGATCCCAGCACAAGAAATCTCTTCCTCCAAAATGGTGGAGCAAAACCCCACTTTAGAAAAACTTTGAGATAACGCAGTCTATGGAAGGGACTGCACTAATGAAGGTGGGATAAGCTTGGCCTTCTGCCAAAATATGAAAATCAATTCTATAAACCCTCCTTGTTGATCCTCCCAAAGAATAGGAACCCCCTTCCTATGAGAAATGATCCAAGGAATGGTGTTGTGGAATCTCCTCCATAGCAACACCTGCAACACAACCCAGTGACTGCACTATAGATGATGAAGTGGCTATGGCCAAATGCCTGAATATGGAGAAATGAAGAGAAATCCTCCTTGAGCTACTCAAGAGAGGAGAGGAAATCCTAAATAGGAATCCCTTGTGCCAAAGGCACTACAATTTAGTTGAACAGCTGGAGATTGCAAATAGACTCAAAGTCCAAATCTTCAATGATGCTCTCTATGGCTGCCTCATCCTCCTTATATGCAAAAAATGTCTCTATTCCATGGACCCCACCCTATTAGGGTTTCCTTTCTCTAGAAGTTTCCTCCCTTTCTAACTGAGCTGGCTTCCCAAGAAAGCTACACCCTCTTATGCTGCGCTGTTGACTTGGTAAACGTGACTTCATCCTCATGTGTTTGCCCCCTTTTCATACTAGGAGGTGAAAAAATGGCTACTCCATGGATTCCTTGCCACTTCATGTGGAATTTTATTTATGCAAATGCGTCTCCTTACCCATTTTATTTATCTCCTAGATAATATGAGAAAAAATTAATGTTCCAATTTATTTGAAAAAATTTGGGACATTATATCTAGTTTGATTTGTTTTTGCTCGCCTTTTGGATTTAGATCTTAGACAAGCTGATCTAAGGGATCCAGGAGCTGCAAACTCATTTAAGTGCACCGAATTCTTAGAATTGCGTTATTTTAGTAGGCTTGCTGTGCAATCCAAATTGTGGGATATTACAGTGGTATCAAAGCATCTTTCCTGGCACAGCCTGTGCATTCTTGTAGCCAATATTTCTTCAGAAGAGGGAGGGCCTCTCACTGACAGAGATTAGAGGTATCATAGGAGAAGACAGAAGAAAAATTATTACACCAAAGACAAAGCAAGAAAGGATGAAACCCATTTGTATATAAGAATAAAAGGAGTAGAGTTCTCTAACTTTCTTTCTCAAGATTTTCATGAGCTGGAGGAAGAAATTAGGGAAGTAAGGAATGAAAGACTAGTAGATCTCTTGAATATTTTTGCATATGAAGGAAGCCCCACTACTTCATTTGATGTGTGTGAGCATGCAGCCACACAATCTAATCTACAATGTTGCAACATGCATGCATTCCTTGCAAGAGGAGAAGAAGATGGAGAGACATCAGAGGAGGAGACTCTTGGTGACTACCTCCAAGAATATGAATCTCAGTCTACAAGATTCAAATAGCATCTAGGCTTCCCAGAGTTTTGTCAACTCAAAGAAGAAAGAAGATCCATGAAGGGAACTCCATTTCAGAACATTGCTGGAAGGGTTAATGATTTGTTACATGATTTTCCAAGGGCAAAGGCCTTACTTCAACAAGATAATTCTTCTCAAAAGGAAGACATGAGTTTCCTTTCCTCAATGAGAGATCAAGGAAAAGAATCTCTTATTGATGGGGCATACTCCATTGATGAGGAGAAGGAAGAAGTAGAACTGAAAGGTTCCTCCAGCATTGTGACAGCAGGAGGGAACCTATTTTTATTGAGAGATGGAGTTGAAGCTATTGCTTCCACTAAGAGGGCCCTTGTATCTCTGCAAGGAGGCCCCAAGGATCCGATACATGGAGAGAAAGAGCAAAATTTTTCTATGATGATAGACAAAGAGACAAAACAGTGGAGTAAATGTCTCCCAACACTACATCCAAGTTTTGGAACACACACTATGATGGATCAGTCCTTTGTGATCAAGGCACTTGACACCAAGGAGATGAAGGGTGTTCATGAGTTAATTACATATAAAGGGAGCACCTTAGACTGTGAGATCTTGCAGAAGGTGGGTGATGAAGAAGAAGATGGGGGAGTTGCTCCAACTTCTCCTTACCATGATACTTCCAAACAACAATTAGAGATGGATTTGCGTAGTGGAAGCAGTCATATGATGTTCCCATCTATTATTCACATGGGAATGATCCATGAGAGATAATTATCTTGTGGTATACCACCTGGTAGACTACGCAATTCAGATTTGATGAGAGATGTTTCATGCATTGATGCTCCTTTCATAGATCCAAGGAGGGAGGGAGAATTAGAAGACCATGCTTCAACGCTGAGAGTATGGGGGAGGTACAAGGAGAGGGAAAGAATTTTTCCCTTAACTTCACTATCCATTCTCTCATCCCATACTGCGCTGAGAGGAGATGTTGTAAGAATGAAGAATGACACCATCATGAAGCAAGGGAGGCAATCCTTGAATCTGGGGACAAGATTGTTTGGAGGATCCTCTTCCATACATGATGAGAGATGGTGGACACACATGCATACTTTGGCAAAACCAAGGAGGTTTTGGATATATGGCAGCCTTCCAAGGGGGGCTAACTTCCAAGGACTTCCCTCCTGTTTTGAGCATGTGCATGAGCAAGGGAAGCAACAAGGGAGGACTGGAAACCCTCCACCTGGTAACTTTGACATGGGAGATGTCAAGGAGAAGAACCACAATGTGGCAGACACTTCAGATGACACACTATCAGCACTACCATTGTTGGGCACCCTAGATCCCTATTGGAAATCCCAACTGTTGGTGGAGTATTCCAAGGATCTTCATACTTGCATGATTCTTGATGACTTGTTGCATGAAGGGAGCTATTCAATCCTTGATGGAGTCATCTATAATCATGGTAGAATCTTCTTTTCTAGAGCCTCCAAGCTCAAGGGGAAGCTTCTACATAGGGCTTATGAAGAGTTCCATATTAGCCACACTTATTCTATGAAGCTCAACAATATCATATTGAGGAGCTATTACTGGGAGGGCTTTGAAAGGGAACTATATCGACATTGTCAAATATGCATGGATTCTGTGGAGTTGGAGCAGCAATATGGCTCTAGGGGAGAGTTAAAACAACCCTCTCTTCCTTCCCTTGAAGGAGAGAGTAGATCTATGTACCACTCCATTGATCGGAGGAGAATTTTTAGTGAAGAGCATGCTCTTATTACATGTATTTTATATTCTGACTTCATGCATTCTTGCACCATGTTTTTGTAGGCCATGACTCCAAGGAGGAGTGTTATATATTTTCAATCTCTTGGAAAATATCGGGTCACAACAATTTCTGCACTTGGCCACTCTCTTGGTGGACAAAGGGAGATCTTGTTTCATGATGGGTGCTTTCCTAAGGCACCAAACATATCTCATACATTCAGCTATAGTGAGATGGAATGGGCTACAAGTAAGTGGTGGGAAAACCACTTACCACATATTTTTTTGATGCAGGCAGGAGATGCATTACGCTGGTTCCACATGTGGGACTATGACCCACCTCTATATGTGCACCTTTCTATTTGTTTGGACATTATTTTTCTCCCATATATTGATGACATGCTTGTACTTTTTATGGGAATATATGGAGGGAGGATGGGAGGTATCCATGTGGCTAATGGGCTGAAAATTCTTCATATGTCTTATGTTATATATTTTAGAAGGAACATTAGGCAAACCATGGGTGTCTCACATGAGATCTTGTTTCCTTGTGGGATGGATTTTGCACATCTCATATTGACTTTGGAGAAACAATTCATGGAGGTTTGGATTGGTGAGCATCTAGCTTATGATCAGAGCTTGATCTTTGGTGATGTCACCAATGGAGGAGAAGCATTGCAGCACTCACTTTATCAGTTGCTTGAGGACAAGCAACATTTTGGAGGGGAGGACTGTAATATTCCCATTTAGCCCAAGCTAACGGGAATATCCTATTTTGCCTTGTTTTATTTTTGCATTTCATACTGATGAATAAAATGTAAAGGAGGACATGTAAAACTCTTGAAAACCATGAATAAATCAATGCCTATGTAAACAGAGACATATCTAGGCCATGTAAATAAACTCTTGTAGGTGTGAATGAGTTTGAATCATGAGATTGGGTCAACCTTGACCAAATCAACAATGTAGTCTAGGTGCAATGAACCTCATGGATACACAGCGCAGTTTTAGATGGAGGCTCCACATGTGAAAGGGGCTAACTCATTGAGGTGGTTTAGGGTTTGACAAGGCTTTCATATTATAAAAGAAGGAGGAGGAAAACAGGAAAATGTTGTTGAGGATATTATTTTCTGAAGGTATTGTCTGTTTAGACACTCCTCTTTGGGTTTTCCTGTTTAGGATTCCCACCTCCTTCCTTGACCAGCTCTTGGAGGAGTCTTGTTTGTCTAGTCCACTATCCGGCATTTGGCGAAGTGACATCTTGCATCTACAGCGCAGTCCTGCTTAGGATTGGGTTGTCCATGTGAACTGCAGCAAGTGGAACACTAGATATGTTCAGATATAGCTTGTACTGGTGCCTCTTCTCAGTGAGTGTGTCTTTTAACCTCCTAGAAGAGTGCATTAGTGGGTTGAGCTTCAGATCCACACATTGGCAGTAGGCCAAAGCATTCTTAGAGCCTACAGCGCAGTCCCTCTTCCATGACTACGTTATTTGCAAGAGAAGAGTTGCAAGGTGTCTTGGCATCATTCTAGAGGAGAGATCTCTAATGATTGGATTCTCCCTTTCACTGTGGTGATCCATGGATTGGCCAACCAATCCATGATGTTTTATATCTGATCTGCTACATATGTTATGATTTAGAATTTTCTAAATAATTCTATAGATCTGTGACTTAGATCTCAGATCTACTCACCGTTGTTTATGTTTTGCTGAGATCCACAAGGGGAGTGTATAAAGGAGCTTATCTTGTATACAGATCTGGAATAGATCTATCATTTTGTGTACAGATCTTCTCTAGATCTAAGTTGTAATCTACTTCATGCTTCAAAAATGAAAATAACATTGTCAAGCTTATTCTACCCTTTCATGTTGTTGTAGCAACTCATTTTGAGGCTTTTGTCTTGTATATTCATTCTATTTCTGTTGTACACTATATAAGCTGCATTATAGATCTATTTTGTTGTTGTATAGCTGAAAGATGGACCTCCATGTTGGTTTCATGCTTATAAATTGATAAAATACGTTATTTCTGAAGCAGTCCTTTGCATATAGCTGTAGCCCCTCTCTTTGGGTGTTTTCTAGCTAGACTAGGTTGTGGGAGATCTGTTTAACCCACCTAGTTTGATTTTTATTTGCTCTCCTTTTGGATTTAGATCTTAGACAAGCTTATTGTAATATTCCTAAATTAGCCCAAGCTAATAGGAATATTCAATTTTTCTTTGTTTTGCTTTTCTTTTCTTTATGTGTGAAGGGGATTGAACTATTTGACTGGGTCAACATGACCAAATCATAGCGTTGTCTAGATTCATTGAACCTCCTAGATAAAAAGCGCAGATCAAGTTGGAGACTATTCATGTGAACAGGGCTAATTCATTTGAGATGGTTTAGGGTTTGCAAGGACTCTATCTTATAAAAGGAAGAGAAGGAAAACAAGAGAGCATTGTTGATGACCATATGATTTCAGAAGATATTGTATATTTAGACATTTCTTATTCTCTTGGTTGTTTAGCACTTGGGTGTTCCTGATCGGGAATCCCATCTCTTCCATTGAGTAGCTCTTGGAGGAGCCTTGTATTTCTTGTCCACTATAAATCTTTGGGCAAAACTTCATATTCCAACCATAATTCAGATCCTATTGAGGGTTTGATTGTTTTTTCAAGTTGCAGTAGTGGAAGCTAGATCTATTCAGATCTAGGAAAATCTAGTGCCTCTTCTCAGTGAGTGTGTCTTTTAACCTCCTGGAAGAGTGTATTGGATCATTGGAGCTGCATTTTCAGATCTAGGCATTAGGCCTAATCATCACTGAAGCTAACAGCACAATTTCCCCTCCATAACTACGTTATCTACAAGAGGAAAGTTGCAGGGTGTTTGAGCAACGTTTTTGAGGAGTGATCTCTAGTGTTGAGGAGCTTTCCTTGCACTGTGGTGATCCATGGATTGGGCATCCAATCCATGTTCCCTTCAGATATGATTTGTATATGATTCTATTTACTTCATAATTTCTGAATGTTACTGCAGGACTGCAACTTAGTTCAAATCTACTCACTGTTGTTCATGATTTGCTCAGATCCCCAAGGGGAATGCATTAAGGAGCCCATCTAGTATACAGATCTATATTGGATATATATTTTTGTATACAGATCTGCTCTAGATCTGATGTGTAATATACTTAGCTGTAGCATCAATGAAATAATGCTATCAAGCTTTGCAGTCTCAAATATGTTGTTGCAGCACCTCAATCTTGAGGGTTTCTTCATGTAATTCTTCTGTTTATCTATTGTACATTGTATGAACCATGATATAGATCTAATTTACTGATGTCCATACCATATTTCATCCATCACCTTCAGAAAATCACGTTGTCTGTGCTTCAGTAATTTCTGTAGTAATTAAGTCATGGGGATTGGGCATTTTTAAGCCATTTCAGGAGTGGGAGATCTGTTTAACATAGCTAGAGTCATTTTTTTGGGCTGAAATTTGGTATGTGAGTCACACATGACATAAGATACGATATTCCACCATAAATTTCCCTTATTTTTATGCTCATCACTAAAATTAACCTTTTTAGGGCATAAATTACTACTTTTCCCCAACTTTTGGCTCATAAAATGAAGTAAAGTTTGCTGATGTAGCTTGGATTGATGGATATGTATTTTTAACATGTCCTATGAGCTTTTTTGATGCTGCATATCCATTACTAAGTTTATATATTTCTTCAGTCCCTCATTGGGCATTTATCAAGCCATACTAGGTGTGGGAAGCCTGTTTGCCCCACCTAGAAGGATTTGTTTTTTATATCCTCTTGTATTTAGGACTTAGATACTCATATCTAAGGGATCCAAGTGCTGGTTCCAAATCCTATAGAATCCATTCCTGGAAAATGCATTTTCCAGTCATGCCTTGCTGACAGTTCCCATTTTGGGATATTACAATGGTATCAAAGCTGCTTTCTTGGATCAGCCTGTGAGTCTCAGCCCAAGAAGAAGAATAAGAGATCAATATGATGAAGAGGATGAGTTTACTCTCATTAGTTTTCAGATCCAGAAAGGACCTATCCAAGGAGGTTAAGAAGACAGAAGAAGGAGGAGAGGAAGGACCATGCACTTCCTACTCTCACAAAGCAGAAGACAAGAAGCATGAAGAACACTTGGAATCTGAAGTTCTAATTGAATATCTTTCTGAATACCAAGCTAAACCTAGAGCCTTCAAAGAGACTTTAGTTTTACCACAATTTATTCAGCTGAAGGAAGAGAGGAGACCCTACAGCTATGGGATGATGAGAGGAAATAGATTTCTATTGTCCACTTTTGATGGATCACTCACATGTGCAGCAGAGGCTTGGGTGATGAAGCTAGAGGCTTTCTTCTTGCTACATCTTGTAGTAGATAGAAAGGCTGTAGAAATTGCAGTGCTTCACCTTGAAGGTGAAGCAAACATTTGGTGGTTCAGCCATTTGAGCCATGCAAGGGTTTCTACTCTTGTTGAGTTTTCTCAAAGGATGATCAGGAGATTTGGAAAAAGGAGGGGGGAGCCCTCACCACCAATTGAAGAGGCATGTACCAGCACTGTTGTATCCATGGAGGAGTAGCCTTCATCTTTAGCGGTTTGGGAAGCCAACACATATGAAGAGGAAACTCTTGCAGCCCTGCAAGGAGCTTCCAAATTTCACTAAGGTATGCTTAAATGTCCATCTCTTGTCATTTCAGCAAACATTATGGATGGGTCCACATCACTGCATACTGTCAACTTAGAGCAGTAGAATTGCACTGCGCTGTACAAGAGCAGTGATGAAGAAAAGAGAAATCATTCGTCATGGGATAATTAACATGGTAGCTTCATTCATGAAGCAATGGAGGAAGGAATTGTAGATGGTAGACATCTTGAAGTGAGAAACCCTTTCTCCTTTCTAGATGACACTTTCTCAATGAGCACTCCCCAGCTTAAAGAGAAATTTCTACCTGCAGTATATCCAAGGCCTCTTTGGTTTTGGAAGGCCATGCATGAGGAGGAAATATAATGGAGAGATTTCATTGGAGGTGCACTTCAACACATCATGATGGGAGATTTTTTCCTACCACCTATTTGGGTCCTTATGGGATCAAATTGATCCTTGAGGAGATTTCATTTCAACATCCCATGAAATGCAAGAGCAGAAATCTGATTTGGGAGAATGATAGCCTTCCTTGGGAGAGTCCTAAGGAAGAACAAGATGGAAGGCACCCACATATGGATGGATGGGTGTGGATGATGAGAAAGGAGCTAGAAAGCTACTTGCAAATCTATGATATTTGACAGAAGGATGCAAGACTACGTTGGTTACTCTTGAAGGAGTTTGGTCATCATCCTCTTTCTAAGGGTGTGTGGAAGGACACTTACATCATATGGCAGCACAGAGTTTGGGTATATTGGAGTGATGTGATCTCCTTCATATATTTTACTATGTTGTTGCTCCATGATCTATATGATGATGGTGTGAGGAGGAAAATAGAGTTGTTGTTGCTTTGGTTGTTATTGAGAGAGTATGGGCTGATCTCATTCCATACTTTGCATGATGTTGCAAGAGTAGGAGATGGAACTATCATGGTGCAAAGGGGCTACTCTTTGGCTTTGGAGGATGAAGAGGTACTTCCACTTTGGGAGGGATCTCTCACATACAAAAAAATTATGTTTGATGATGAATTTGACATATGGGATGTCAAAAGGAGAAGCTATGAGATGACATAAGCTTCAATGCAAGAGCCAATAACACTGTCACTTGGGAGCTTGGACTATTTGATGGAGTGTTCCCAGGATCACTTCACATATGATGCACTATGGAGGCATGTAGGAGAGGAGTATGATGGAGTAGTGGATGGAGAAATCTATTACATTATTATGATCTTATTTTCTATGATTTTCCTAACTTGGATTTTCAAGCATAAGGAGGGAGATCCACATGCAGCATCGATGAGCTTTATTCCCATGCATTCTAATGCATACCATTCTTTATTGGATGAGTTCAATTGGGAGGGCATCCAACTGGATGTATATCAGCATATGGAGAGATGCATACCCAGAAGATGATGAAGAGGTTGGCACAACCACTTCCCTACTCATTTGAAGTGAGGGAGGACTTGAAATTGAGCCATTTCAGCTCAATGACCAAAGAACGTGATGGAGGATGTATATTTTTGCTTTATGATTTGTACTCCTTTATATTTTTGAGAAGCATATTGTACCAAGGATGGTATTTCATTCTTGTTTATTGTATTATGATGTACTTGAGGCCATTTGTAGCATTTATGTTGGCCATTTTATTTGTGGTTTGTGGGCGAATGCCACATGATTTATGGTGTGCACCATTGGCACCAAATTGTACTTTCATGATATCATCTTGTAAGATGAATGTGGCAGAAAAAAAGTGGCTGAAAAGACACTTGTTGCACTATGATATGAGGCAGGCAAGGGATGCATTGTGCTGGTTCCACATATGGAACAATATTCCACCCCCTGTTTGTCACATGACAACTTGTTTTCATTTGTTCATGCTTCCATATACTGATGATGTTATCATGATTATGGGAAGCTCTATTGGGGGAGTGGCACAAGAGATGAAGATTCCCATTGGGAGTATGATTCTCCACACTTCAAATGTTTCATGTTTCAGGAGAAACAATGGGCATACCATGATTGCCATGCTACACCTCTTGTCTTCTTATGGGAGGAACCATATGGAGATCTTGAGTTATTTGAGGAGGGACCTCATGGGTGATTTATTTGATGGAGTGACTTGGGTCATCTTTAAGGAATATTATATTTCAGCCCAAGGACAACATCATCTTCACACATATCATAAGTGGAGAGAGAAGCAGAGTGGGATGGATAGTTTTATCCCACAAATTCATCCATGTAGCCCACCTTCTTTGCAGGAGCTTAAGGTGGAAGAGATGTTTCACGAGTTACTATGTTAGAGGGTAACTCACTTTTTGTGGATGATAGCTTGGGGATGGAGCTTTCACACAGGGATGATGATTCCCAACATATTTCAGATTCCATGACTCAAGAAGGGCTCTAGATCACATCTTGTTGTTTCCATGTATGTTCTACTTTGTCATGATGAGAGCCATTTGGGAATTTTACCAAAGGTATGCTTATACACATGGAAGGAACAACTTGAGGGCATATTGTTGAGACGAAATCTTGTTCTTTGGAGGAACATATCATTTGAAGATGCTACAAGAAGAAGAGGAGAGGCTATTCAGTTCTATCCTTACAATTGCTTGAGGACAAGCAACATTTGGGAGGGAAGGACTGTAATATTCCTAAATTAGCCCAAGCTAATAGGAATATTCAATTTTTCTTTGTTTTGCTTTTATTTTCAAGTTGATGAATAAAAATGCAAAGGAGGACATGTAAAACTTCTAAATCTATGAATAAATCAATGCCTCATGTGAACAAAGACATATCTGGGCTATTTACATTAAAACACCCTTATGTGTGAAGGGGATTGAACTATTTGACTAGGTCAACATGACGAAATCACAGCGCTATCTAGATTCATTGAACCTCCTAGATAAACAATGCAGATCAAGTTGGAGACTGTTCATGTAAACAGGGCTAATTCATTTTATATGGTTTAGGGTTTGCAAGGACTCTATATTATAAAAGGAAGAGAAGGAAAAAAAGAGAGCGTTGTTGATGACCATATGATTTCAAAATATATTTTTTGTTTAGACATTTCTTATTCTCTTGGCTGTTTAACAAAGAATAGTGGGGTTTAGCACTTGGGTGTTCCTGATCAGGAATCCCACCTCTTCCATTGAGTAGCTCTTGGAGGAGCCTTGCATTTGTTGTCCACTATTAGGCTTTGGGCCAAGATTCATCTTCCAACCACAATTCAGATCCTATTGAGTGTTTGATTGTTTTTGCAAGCTGTAGCAGTGGAAGCTAGATCTATTCAGATCTAGGAAAATCTAGTGCCTCTTCTCAGTGAATGTGTATTTTAACCTCCAAGAAGAGTGTATTGTATCATTGGAGCTACATTTTCAGACCTAGGAATTAGGCCTTATCATCACTGAAGTTAACAGTGCATTTTCCCCTCCATAACTGCGTTATCTACAAGAGGAAAGTTTCAGGGTGTTTGAGACACGTTTTTGAGGAGTGATCTCTAGTGTTGAGGAGCTTTCCTTGCACTGTGGTGATCCATGGATTAGGCATCCAATCCATGTTCCCTTCAGATCTGATTTTTATATGGTTCTATTTACTGCAGAATTTCTAAATATTACTACAGGACTGCAACTTAGATCTCAAATCTAATCACTGTTGTTCATGATTTGCTCAGATCCCCAAGGGGTATGCATTAAGGAGCCCATCTAGTATATAGATCTATATTGGATCTATATTTTTGTATACAGATCTGCTCTAGATCTGATGTGTAATATACTCAGTTGTAGAATCAATGAAATAGCGCTATCAAGCTTTGCAATCTCAAATATGTTGTTGCAGCACCTCAATCTTGAGGGTTTCTTCATGTAATTCTTTTGTTTATCTATTGTACATTGTATGAACCATGCTATAGATCTGATTTACTAATTTCCATACCATATTGCATCCATCACCTTCACAAAATTACTTTATGTGCTTCAGTAATTTCTGCAGTAATTAAGTCATGGGGATTGGGCATTTTTAAGCCATTTCGGGAGTGGGAGATCTGTTTAACATAGATAGAGTCATTTTTTTGGGCTGAAATTTGGTATGTGAGTCAAAAATGACCTAAGCTACGAGATCCACAAATTTTGGCTCATAAAATGAAGTACAATTTGCTTCTGTAGCTTGGATTGATGGCTATGTGTTTTTAACATGTCCTATGAGCTTATTTGATGCTACATATCCATTACTTAGTTTATATATTTCTGCAGTCCCTTATTGGGCATTTATCAAGCCATACTAGGTGTGGGAAGCCTGTTTGCCCCACCTAGAAGGATTTGTTTTTGATATCCTCTTTGATTTAGGACTTAGATACTCAGATCTAAGGGATACAAGTGTTGGTTTCAAATCCTGTAGCATCCATTCCTGGAAAATGTGTTTTCCAATCATGCCTTGCTGACAGTTCTCGTTTTGGGATATTGCAGTGATATAAGGGATCCAAAAGCTGCAAACTCATTTCAGTGCACTGAATACTCAGAAGTGCTTTATTTTAGCAGGCTTGTTGTGCAATCCCAATTTTGGGATATTACAAAACTCCATGAGTTGTTCATGGATGGATTATGCTAAAAACTCTCTATAACAAAAAAGAATTGGGGGTTTTTTGCTTGCTAAAAATAGAAATAAAGGATAAAATAATTTAATTCACCCATTAGTTCGAGTGGTAAACTAATAAACATGAAACCACATAGATTATTTTCTTGGTCATCTCAGGGAACATAGAGGAGGGATAACGAGGGTTTTTTTTGTGTAATTGAGCATTTTATAGTAAGAAAGTATCAAATATTTTGGTCCTCTGGGGGAAGTCAATTTTTTTGTATATTTCCATGAGAAAATATGGGTGAAAAGGTTGCATGGAATTAGAGATTTGGAATTGGAGAATTTCTAAGATTGAAACACCATTAATGGCAAAGAGAAATTCTCTATTGTGGGCCACAATTTCCATTTGACTCGGAATGTATCTGAATTGAAACCAGGTTATAAAATCCGGGAAATAACAGGTTTGGGGAAATATGAATTGGGGCAGGAATGAGTCCCACAATCCCAATTCATCACTGAGGTCAAGATATTTTTGTTTGAACCAGTTATGGATTTCATAGAGATCAAACTCACAATTGGTCTCTGTGACTTGGTATAATTGGTTAACCAGAGGTTGGTGGTCTAAATAAATATTTGGAGGCATCATGGGTTTTTCCTTAAGCACATATTTTTTATTTGAAGACATAATTTAGATGAATGGTTTTGACTGTAATTACTTGGTGAATTGTCATTTGAACAACTAGATGAGGAGTTGGAAAGGATCCTGGTTGTGTGGAAAATATTGCACTCTGTGAGAGAGTTACAGTGTTTTGACAAAGTATAATTTTCAGTGAACATGTGTTAAGAAATTTGAGATACAAGGTTTTTATATTTTACTGTGAGTACCATTGTCAAATTTCTGTTACCATGGAATGGGTGGGGGAATTTTATTGTCGAACAATAAATTTCTGATGGGAAAGGATAGAGGGTCAGTTGGTGCTTAGGTATAGGGGAAAAGGTTTCATACGTGGAGATGCAGGAGTGGAACAGTAGGTTAGGGGCTAGCCGGGTGGTCAAGCTGTAAGTGGAAGTGGATTTGGGGGGAGCTTGGAGGGGGGTAGTGGCGGTAAAGGGTTTTAGGAAAGGGGGGTAAGGAATGGATGAGCGGGAAACATGTAGCAAAGGTAGAATTTGGGAGACCACCACTTCGGACCCCCCCTGTTGGATAACCATTGGATGAGCTTGGGGGGTGCAAAGTGGTGTGTCCACCATTGATCTAGGCGGGCCAGATCATGACCGTTGAAACTTATGAAATATTTATTACTAGACGAAAAAATGTCATTTCACACACTTTATTACATCAAAATAATTGTAATTAAGGCATGATTAAACTAATTAATCACACCTAAATCAAGAAACCAAAAAAATCACTTTATTACATGACTAATCATGCTTAAATGGTGCGATTAGTCTAATTAAAATTTCTATTTTTTCTCTAATGCTGCACTTAGACTAACAAGCCTTATTTTTATTTTTCTAAAACAACATTTTTTTATTTGTTTAAGTGGAATTTAAAATAACTCAATTAGTTGGGGGATTTTCTTCATTTTTTCATATTTTTTTTCTTTTATTTTATCTTTCACAAAATTATGTTTTTTTATCACCCATTTCTCTTTTTTTTTATGTTTTTTCCTTTTATATTTTTCTATTTTTCTTTTCTTTTTCTTGGAAATAATTTGAAAAATGAAAAATTATTTAGAACATCTTTAGAAAAATTAATATATATTTATCGATCTATCCTATAAAATATAGGACCCTAACAATGGCTCCAATGGGGATGGCATCCTCCTTGTGAGGTGCCAAGAACACCATAGACTAGTAGTCTAATCCATTCGACATATTTTCTCTATTTTGCAGCTGAATTGATTCACGGTCATTATTATAAATATGGCTGCAACTCATCATAAACTTAGGGCCTTCTCTTTAGGCTTCAATCTATGATGTTAGCCACCCACACTTTTCAGTAGAAAAATAAAATGATATTCACAATGACCTGAATGAAAAAGTTATCTATTGTTGTGAAAAATAGTGTTTGAGGAGTTTAACATTTACAGGTCCACTTGGTAGTTCTTCTTTGGTCAATTCCTTCTGTTATCACTCCACTGGATCTCTGAAGGCTGAGAAAGAGACCAACAAAGGTAACCACAAACCACTTTTACCTAATAGCTAGCCCTACTAGGCTGACAAGAATATCTCAATGAGATCATAGCCAAATTGAATTGATAATGTAGCTTTTAGGCTAGGTATAGCAAGATCTAGGGTCTAATTGATTTGGATTTTGTGTTGGATGTTGAATTAGGTCTAGGAAAAACTAGGCCAGGGCTCTGAAAATCAGATTTGTAGACATGTAATGGGGAAAAGTAGGCACAAAATTTAGAAATTTAAAGATATCTCGATGATATGGTAGACTAATAGGATTTCAAAACGAGCATGGAAATCATGAATTCGTTTATATTGGAAGAAAGTGAACATAAATGTGAAATTTTCTCCAAAACAAAGCATTGAAATAATGAATTATGCTTATCAAACTTAGGAATCAATCGCATAAGATAATAAAATGAAAGATGGAAGGAAAAATACTTTCAAACATATGATAACATAAGCAGAAACACTGCAAAAACACACACCACATGAATCCCACCACAATAGTTGTAAACTATGTCTATTATTTCTTGCCAAAATCACTGAATACACTAGGGTTCCAAGATAAATTCCACAACATCCAACCTTTGGAAATGATTAAAAAATATATCTTAGAGGAAAATACATCATAGGATAGCTCATTAGGTCAAAAATAATATTCAAGGCTCATCATAAATGAATTTGATGAGTCCTCACTGAAAGACTAGGATAGTTGAAACAATTTTCAAGATTTTAGACAAAGTTTAGGAGAGCTTATCTCCTCATTAATTACAATTTTCCTCATATAATTACAAAAGGTTGCATCAGTTGAGAGATTCTTTTGGTTTACTTTTAGCAGTCCAAACTGCATTCTGAAATCTTGGTTGAGTAGCCACACGTGTCTTCTTTCCAATGAGCCAGAAAAATCCAAAAAATATCCTGGGGAAGGCCTCCAAAACTTGTCTTTTTCAACCTCACTCAGAATGGTCACGCCAATCCAGATTTAGTGGCAGAACTATGAAAAAGGTGAGGTTTTATGAGTTTTTTTTAATCAAATTTAGAAGATATGATGGAAAACCCACTTTAGATTTAGCATGTACACATGAATATCTACCCTTCCATGTAGAGAAGAGCTCATTTGGGTGCACAGAGAAAAAAGGTCGCACCTTAGCACGACCTTTCTGTGTGTCATTTTTTGCAAAATTTTCAAAACAATTCAAACTCCAAAAGTTTTAGAATGTCTTCCTTAAATTCTCTAGATGATTAGCTAAACATTCAAGGATTTTTTAGCCACCAATTTCACTTCTTACCCTATTTTTCTTGTCTTCCTTTATTTGTCTTGGACCTCTCAAAGTTTTCTCTTTAATTACTCAGATTTTACTTGTGCAATATGATTTCTGGTTTGATATCAGGAAACCATGCACTTTTGAATCTTATTGTCCCTATTTTCATTCTCCAATATTTTTTCCAAGCGAGTGTTGACCTTGTAAAGCCAAAAATCCTTGTCTTCATTGATTTCTTTATCCATCCTCTCCTAAAAAGTTAGCAGCTCATCTATAGGATTTTTTTCTTTGTTTTTCTGTAGTGCCTTCTTGAGACCCATAGTTCTTGGTCTCTTCCTCTTCATTTTTTGTTCATGTTCATTAGGTTCAACCACTTTTTTTCCCCTTTCCTATTTATTTTCCTCAGAAAACCTCTTCTCCAAAATAAATTGATTTGTCTTCAATTGTTTGTTTTCCTGCTCAAGAAATGATATGACAAATTGAGCCCTTGCTAGGTTATCTTGGAGCTCTTTAATCTGAGAATCCTTGTCTTTGATTTCCCTCTACAATTTTTCCTGGTCATCATGATCATCTAGGTCAACCAAATAAAGCTCATGTTCCTCCTTATCATGCATGTAAGTCTCATGCAAAGTTGATGGTGATCCCTGTGGTGAGATAGGCTTGGCCCCTTCCTCTTTCCGAGGCCCAAACACAAGCATCCTTCCTCTCTTATAAGTGAGAGTAAACTCAGGCCTGTGCTTCTTTGAAATATCAGCCTATTTTCTTGATGAGACAAGCCCCATTTGCTATGCATAAATTGACCCTGATGGTGTTGTTTTGCTACGAGAAACAATGGGACTAATACCAGGAGCAATGTTTAGTTTATCCATGAATTTTTACTAGGTGATTTTCTTGGCTAAAAGCTGATGCATAACCAAAATATTGATTAGGCTATGATGGAATAAATTGGTGATATGAGGCTGTCCCCTGGTCTTAACCTTTTCATTCATCTTCACCACACTTCTAAACAAAAAGTTGGAAAAATTAAGTGCTTTTGTAGAGGTGAAGTGCATAAGCATACTAATATGATACCTATACATTCTGGAAAACCTCCCTTCACAAGTAATGTATTTCATAATGATTCTCATTAAAGGGGCATACTTGTCACAAAGAAATATGAAAGGAATAACATGCTCATGAACAACTCTGAGGTTAGATTTTAGGAACATTCTATAATTATCAAGTTGTAATTCCATGCCCTTAAACAAAATTTCACCCTGATTTGGAATACTTGTGGTTGAAGAAGTGATGTCTACTGAAACACTGAACTCAACACCTGCTATAACAACTTTGTCTATGTGAAAATTATGGGCAAAGAGGCTAGTCAAAGGAACATGAAAGCCAACCTCTGTGATCATCTCACAAAACTTCATACAACTAGTATTTAAAATACATTTTTTAACAAATGGAGAAACATTGATTTCATTTAGACTGGTGCGCTCAAATATTGAATGGTGTCCTCCCTTTTTCACTTTATGCTTACTCTCTATTTCAATCTCCATGAATTATTTTTGAAGGATAGACATTAGCCAATTTTAGGGTTTTTGGATGATAGGTCACAGTGGTTTTGAAAATAGAGGAAAGGTATTGAAGGTATGGAAGTTTCCTCAAGTGTTTTTGACGAGACAAAGGGGAGTATGAGATCAAAATAATATGGTGAAATTTATTTCATGAGATGAAATGGTGTGGTAATGATTTTTTTAACTGTGCAACAGAAACTTAGCAGAAGCTATGGCTTTTATGAAATCAATGGTACATAGGTAGTGAGTGATAGGAAGTGTGTAGGCTAGGGTTTTTATAAAATATAAGTGATAGTGTAAGTGAATGAAAGCTAGGTTTCCTTCACTTTGAAAAATGGAGAATGAAAATTGCTAAAAAATTTGCTGGAGAAAATCCCTGAAAATAAATCACTTTATCCCTGATGAAATTTATTTAAAATATGGTGTAGATGATCACTTACTATTATAGCAGATTTATGGACTTTTGAACAATATTTAGAAGCTAGAAAAATTTTGAATTTCGCCCTGAAACCATGAAGAAACTCTACATTTCGAAACCATGGAAATTCTGTAGAAAGGTCACGAAAAGGTCGCACCAGACCAGAAAGGTCATGAAAATGTCGCGCCAGACCAGAAAGGTTGCGAAAATGTTGTGCTAGACTAGAAAAGTCACAGAAGGGTTGCACCTCTCTGAAATTGCAAAAAAAAAACCCTCCTTTTCTAAAAAATTTCTGCATCTCTTGATTTTCACAGTGATGTCAAGGGGAAAAAAGGACATGAAGAGTAAAAATAACTTTACTTTAGCTCCTCCAGAGGCCGTTATATTTTTCTTTTGATGTCTTAGTAATTAATGAGGTAGGATGGCCCACCTCACCAATTTACCTTTGCCTTTTGAACTTTAGGATATTTTTGAAATTTTGGAACCTTAGAACCATTATTACATATAAAAAGATAAATTACATTTGAAATCGAAATTTATTGAAAATTCTTGCCTATTACCACTCCTCCAATTGTTGAATTTTACACATGAAATGGTTGTTTGGTGACCTTGAAACCCTAATGACCTGTTGGATCAGGGTCTCCCACACTGATGAAATCTGGTCCAATTTTGTATTATTTTGATTATATTTAGTCTAGCACAAGGGCGATAGGGAGGATAAAAGCCCCAATACGTTGTAAGCGGGTAAATAGGTAAAACTAGGAGTCCTCAAACCGTGGTTTGCAGACCATGGTAAGTTTAGGCTAAATTGGTATAAATAGTAAGTCTTTTTGAGTCGATAGGTAGAATATGAATAGAAGTGAATGCTAAGTGTGGATTGTTAGTTCTGGGTTTCAGGTATTTGGGTCGGACTCCTGTTGGCTATGTGCACAGAGATCCTTTGTCCTGCTGTGTGTAGACCCTGCTAGCTGTGTGCACAGGTGGGATTTTGGGGTTATGTAAGAATCTGCTGATAATATATGAGAATTATTGCTGGTATTTGGTTCTGGATTTATCTGTTATATGAATTAGCGCTCTGTGTTAAAGCTGTGATAAGGTACGAATGATCTGTGTTATCTTCTGTGCTTATTTATTGTATATGTTGTTAGTGTCAGTATTGGCATACTTCCACCAGGGATCAAAACACATTTGCATGTGCATCTTAGGAGTCCCAATCTGAAGAAATTTTCAATCATTCCATTAGGTCATGATATAAAATTTTTCCACTGGTGGTTTTCCTTGTTAGGTCTGTGTTTCAAAGGTGTTTTCCATAGTATTTTCAGTGTAAATTCATGTTTTGATTCTATTCATCAGAAAGAGCCTAGAAAGAGCTTTCCAACGATATATCATACTCCCAAAACTGACTTCTGGATTGGAATATATGCCTAAGTGAATGAAAGCCACTCAAAAGCCTAAACTTACCCCTTTTTCTCATTTAGGCCCTTTGAAATTTATAATCTTTACTTATTTATTTTCCCTTTATATTTTCATTGCCGCATCCTACAAACCTCTGATGCGATTGACCCTGAAATCTCCGATCGGATCGCATCGCATCACTTAAGTCCATCGCTGATTGACCCTTCCCCGATTACAAACCTTCGATGTGATTACATCGCATCGCAAGTCTGATCGCATCATCGCAATTCCATTTCTCCGATGTGATTGATCCACCCCCGACCATATCCAGGTCATTGATATTCTCAATGATCCGGTGGCCCACATTCAATCGCAAGTCCGGAATTGCATCGCAACTTCACAACGGTCTCACAACTCATCACCCTGCTCTTCCAATTTCCCGATGCGATTGATCGCATATTGCCCATCGCAATCGGTGAATCCCATTATGTATTACACCCGCTCCCCTTCCCAATTATGATTGCGATTTCCCCTTTCCCCCTATACACTATCGCATCGCAAGTTTCCAATCGCATCATTCCAATACACCCCTCCCCCTTCCGATTTCAATTTACGATTGTGATCTGCGATCACGATTTGGGCCCACCATCCTTTCCTTTGCTATTTTTCACCCAAAAAGGGGAATTTTATTCATTAAATGGAAAATTTAATTTTTATTGGTTCCAAAGGACGTTTCTCGGCATAAAAGGGATTTTCAAAAAAGAAAAAGAAACAGTCAAGGTCGAGAGCTAAATACAAACACAGAGATCATTACAGCATGACAGCAACGATAAAAAAGGAGAAATGGTTCCAAATTTGTCTCCCTTCTCCTCTGTTTCAACAACTGCAAATCCTCCAGATGGTCAAAATGTATTGTTTCTCCTTCTTTTGAGGGGCATATTGTTGGTCTTTTTCCTATGTTCAGATTTTGGTTTCTTGGCTATTGAAATAGCCCCTCTTTCTGTGGATCCGGTCCCTCAAATTCTATCTATTTAATGTAATTCTTCATCATTTGTAAAGGGCGAGAATAAAGTGTGGAATAATTTGGAAATATTAGGGGACGCTCTGCGCTCCATTTGTAACAGTTTGGCCAGAAATTAATAAAGAAATGCAGCACTGATTTATGGGATCCTTGCGATATGTATTTTAGCATTGTTATTTCCTTTGTGTTCATCTGTTAATTGTTATGTTTTCCATTCATTCACTCATATCTCTGGTTGAATGCTTTCAAGATAGATAGGTAGAATCCATTGTATAATGCTCTTCCTTGGGAAATCATTCAATACTCTATGTTTTCTGATAGTTAAAGATCCATCTCCTATGCCCTTTTCTTGCCTTCTCACCGCTTCCACATTCCATCATTATTTAAACTAAGTTGTTAAAATATTGCCTGCCTTGCCCCATAAAATACCCTGTATCTCTGATTTAATTCCTCAGTTTCAAACAGCCCAACCCCATCTGTTCATACAACCCAAATTTTTTTATAAAAAACATTCCAAGTATTATTATACCTAGCCTAAAATCAGTTTGCAGTTATACTTCATTGAAGATTTTTCACGGAGAGAGCCCTCTCTTGAACTTGTAGGGCTAGCTACAAGGCAGAGCGTGGTTTGAGGTTACCCTAATTTGTCTTATTTTAGCCTGAGGTTCAAATTAGGTGCTAACATTTACTGGCGACCATACTGGGGAGAAAAAGGATCATACCTTCCTTGGGAAAGAATGACAAAGTTTAGATTTGATTGTTGATGGTGAACAACAATCAGATGCATATGAAGGCTGAATCTTTCACCCGGCGACTCCAACTTGATGTAAAGACTCCATTGGAGGATCCACTGTTCCCACAGGAAAATGGAAGGATCTTACACAAAGTTTAGGTATTCAAAGTGGAATGGTATTTAGGATCTAATCTGCTTTCTTGTAAATTACTTCTTTGCTTTTCCTGAAACTGTCCTAAAAGTTTTTCAGAATTTGTTGTATGATAAAGATGATCAAAATCTTATTTCTACCTATTAAAAAAGTGTAAATACTGAGTTTTCATTTGATCTTGGCCTCCATCCTTTTTCTAAATCTTATGATGACCATGTTCAAATTGATGAGCCTAAAGAGACCAAGACTAATCATGTAGCTCCTGTATATACTCCTACACCTTTTATAGTCTTGGATAGATATAAACCTCTCATCTTACCTCCTATACTCCACGCTTTCCCTGAAAATTATTACCTATATTTGCCGAGGTTTGATGGTGAATGTGACAACATCAATGTTGAGAGACATATGCAGAACTTTGAGACTTTCCTAGAACTTTTTGAAGTTGATGAAGAGGATGTTAGTATTAGGCTTTTTGCTCTTTTTTTGCAAGGCAAAGTTAAGAGTTGGTTCAAAACCCTGCTTGGTGCTAGCATCTCAGATTTCCAGTAGTTTTTCAAAATCTTCCTCGGCAGATGAGTGGTCAAACAAAACCATTTCTTGATTCTAGAAGAGTATGCCCAGTTGAAAAGACAGTTAGGGGAGACATTACAACAACTTTTTTCTAGATTCAATTGAGTGTATTATTCGATACCTGCCGATATAAGACCTCCCCCTGGCTCATCTCTCTTACATTACCCGCGTGCCTTTGATCCAGAAATGGAATTTCAACTGAGAGAAAGGAACCTTGCAACACTTGAAGAGATGCAGAATAGTGCAGTAGATGTAGAAGCTAATCTACTGATCAGAAGGGAAAAGCTGAAGAAAGAAGAAAATAATAACGTTGCAGAGCACCTGACATCTTCAGAGGTAAATCTCGACCTTTTGGTAAGTGCAATGGAAGAGATAATGCGAAAAATCACTACAAGGAATGAGTATGATGTTCAAGAACAAGTGGCTGATCCAAAACATTCTCTCTGTTATCCTAGTTTTCATCAATCTGACAATGACTGTTTTAAAGAGCATCTTGGAGAAGAGAGATCTATTGATATGACATGTATGCTTGATGATGTGTTTTATTTTGATGATTTTCCAAAGTTTGATCAGTATGATGATGATGATTATTTTTTCCAAACAAAAGCTAATCTTCCAGAGCAATCAACAGTTGGTTTGGGGGATGAAGTTTAGTTTCTATAGCTTGAAAACAGTAATCATCTGATGCATATAATCCATGACAGTGATAAAGAAGGTCTAGAAAATTTGGAAGTAAGTGAAGGATCTTTGCCTCTTTGTTTTACCTCATTCCAGTTCATCAGAGATAATTTCCATGCAATCAGAAATCAACAGTCTCTCAGTTGTAATGTTGGGATTGAGGTAGATAGTGAAATTCTTGAGCAAGTTGTTAATGAGAAATCTTCTCCTAAAATGGTTGAGGAAATAATTTACGACATAAAATCCTCCTTAGCTCCAGATTTGCAGCCACCGAATGCAATTGAAGGTCATATTACAGATAAAGGCTTGGAAGTTGAAACATATGATCAAATGATGCAAGATGATTCTGTACCATTATGTTTTGAAGTTCATTTTTTAAAGTAGAATTTTCATAATATCTCTAAAGGAAAGGATGAGAAATCTATAGAGTGTCATGCAGTCTCCTTAAAATAAAGAGATGTGTTGCAACATTCTTTTCAAGTTTTTTATGACCCTATAGCTGATGTGTTGGATGATATTTGCAGTAAAAGTCTTACTCCATTGGCTAACCATGTGCCAGAAAAGAGTGTTGACAATAACTTTATTCGAAATCCAACTTCATTGTCTTGTTCACCAGATGTTTCATTACAAAGCTCATATCGATATTTGCAGTCATATGAGGAGTGTAATGAAAAATATTTTCCTTTTTTTTTTTACCATCAAGAGAGATTGGTTATTCACGAGTTTTAGGATCCTTTTGTCAACTTGCTGCAGTCATCAAAGAAAGAAAGCATAGATGCTAGGAAAATTTTAAAACCAAGGTATGAAGATCATCTAGAACAGAGCAGTAATGTATTAGATGGGATGGGAATCAATAAGTGTTCTTATGAAGATCCTTTCACAGTATTCTTGAGGTCAACCGGTTGAATCATGCTTTACAAATTTATCAAGATTCCGTCTGATTCCAAGTTTCCATGGGAGTTGCCTTTCAGTTCTTCTCTCTTCTTGTTCATTAGAAAGCACTTGGGGAGAATTCAAATAGCAGCCAAGATGCTTACATGTTTGCATTGGTTGAATTGATTAGGTGGTGAATGGAATAATTAGAGTATGTTTTGGTGAATAAGCTCAATTATGATCATCTTTTCCAGTCTGTCAATTGTGTTTTATGTAAGTCTTAATTCAGTTTTTGAAGTAAGTTTTTAGCTATTCACTCCATGCCCAATGGATAAGGCTACTAGGTCTACGGTGTTCTTAGCACCTCCAAGGAGCTACCATCCCCATTGGAGCCAATGTTAGTGTCAGTATTGGCATAATTCCACCAGGGATCAAAACACATTTGCATGTGCATCTTAGGTGTCCCAATCTGAAGAAATTTTCAATCATTCCATTAGGTCATGATATAAAACTATTCCACTGGTGGTTGTCCTTGTCAGTTCTATGTTTCAAAGGTGTTTTCCATAGTATTTTTAGTGTAAAATCATGTTCTGAGCATGTTCATCAGAAAGACCCTGGAAAGAAATTTCCAACGATATATCATACTCCCAAAACTGACTTCTGGATTGGAAGATATGCCTAAGTGAATGAAAGCCACTCAAAAGCCTAAACTTACCCCTTTTTCTCATTTAGGCCCTTTGAAATTTATAATCTTTACTTATGTATTTTCCCTTTATATTTTCATTGCCACATCCTACAAACCTCCAATGCAATTGATCGTGACGTCTCCGATCCGATCGCATCGCATCACTTAAGTCCATCGCCGATTGACCCTTCCCCGACTACAAACCTCCAGTGCGATTACATCACATCGCAAATCCGATCGCATCATCAAAATTCCATTTTTCCGATGCGATTGATCCACCCCCGATCATATCCAGGCCGTTGATATTCTCAATGATCCGGTGGCCTGCATTCAATCACAAGTCCGAAATCGCATCGCAACTTCGTAGCAGTCTCACAACGCATCACTCTGATCTTCCAATTTCCCAATGCGATTGATCGGATATCGCCCATATCAATCAATGAATCCCATTATGTAATACACCCACTCCCCTTCCCGATTGAGATTGCGATTTCCCCTTTCCCCCTATACACTATCGCATCACAATTTTCCAATCGAATCGTTCCAATACACCCCTCCCCCTTCCGATTGCGATTTGTGATTACGATCTGCGATTGCGATTTGGGCCCACCATTCTTTCCTTTGCTATTTTTCACCCAAAAAGGGGATTTTTCTTCACTAAATGGAAAATTTCATTTTTATTGGTTCCAAAGGATGTTTCTCAGCATAAAAGGGATTTTCAACAAAGAAAAAGAAACAGTCAAGGTCGAGATCTAAATACAAACACAGAGATCATTACAGCACGATAGCAACGATAAAAAAGGAGAAATGGTTCCAAATTTGTCTCCCTTCTCCTCTGTTTTAACAACTGCAAATCCTCCAGATGGTCAAAATGTATTTTTTATCCTTTTCAATGGCATATTGTTGGTATTTTTCCTATGTTCAGATTTTGGTTTCTGGGCTGTTGAAACAACCCCTCTTTCTATGGATCCACTCCCTTAAATTCTGTCTATTTAATGTAATTCGTCATCATTTTTAAAGGGGGGGAATAAAGTGTGGAATAAGTTGGAAATATTAGGGGATGCTCTACGCTACATTTTTAACAGTTTAGCTGGAAATTAATAAAGAAATGGAGCACTGATTTATCGGATCCTTGTGGTATGGATTTTAGCACTATTCTTTCCTTTGTGTTCATCTGTTAATTGTTATGTTTGCCATTCATTCACTCATATCTCTGGTTGAATGCTTTCAAGATAGATAGGTAGAATTCGTTGTATAATGCTCTACCTTGGGAAATCATTCAGTACTCTATGTTTTCTACTGTTTGAAAAGGATCCATCTCCTATGCCCTTTTCAGCTTCTCACCAGTCTTACACATTCCATCAGTATTTAAACTAAGTTGTTAAAATCTTGCCTACCTTATGCCATAAAATACCCAGTATCTCTGATTTAATTCCTCAGTTTCAAACTGCCCAACTCCATCTATTCATACAACCCCAAAAAAATTATAAAAAACATTCTGAGTATTATTATACCTAGCCTAAAATCAGTTTGCAGTTATACTTCATTGAATATTTTTCACGGAGAGAGCCCTCTCCTGACCTTGTAGGGCTAGCCACAAGACTGAGCGTGGTTTGAGGTTACCCTGATTTGCCTTCTTTCAGCCTAAGGTTCAAATTAGGTGCTAACATATGCTATCTGGTCTACTGCACATACTGTAATTTATATCTTTGTTGGTCGAACTCACGTGGATGCAGACCTAAGATCTAGATCTGTAATACTGGGTACACCGGTTATCTATTCAATCCTGCGAACTAGTCATTGTGCATGGCTTGGCTTACCTGCTCTCTTTCTAGGTGAGAAAACCTGGTTCCAGCACCCTCCCATACTGCTTCTGGTGAGACTTTGACCTGCGCAAGCAGGTCACTGCTGAAAGGGCCAGTAGCATAGGGATTTGTTGGCAAACCTTAACATGCAAACTTGGGTCAGGACCCCCCTAAAGCCAACAAATGGTTATGTTGCTGGGACCAGGAGCATTTTGAAAGAGCAGTCAGATAACACCAGAATTCCAAAAAGAAGGTAGATATGGCTGTGAATTTAAAACTACCTACCTTCAAGGGTGCGGGTGATGAGGATATGGATAGGTTCTGCTTTGTTGTTGAATCAGTATGGATGGCCCAAAACATCACAAGTGATTCAGTGAAGCATGCCCAGCTATATTTGGCTTTCAAGGAAAGAGCTCTATATTGGTATATGGGATACGTTGGACAACATGCAAATGCAACTATTGATGAGATCAAAATGGCACTGAAGTAGCAATTCAAAAGACCTAAATCCTATTCAAAGATAATCAACGAACTAAAAGACATCAAGCAAGGATCATCTGAATCTGTATGGGAAGCGGATCAGAGGTTAAAAAAAGCAATCAGGGAAGGTGGGTTCTAGTATGATGACCGAAAACACACAAAATGTTTCATTTCTATGCTGCTACCTCATTTATGGGTACCTGTGGGACAAAAATCTATCAAAACACAGGAGAAAGCACTGGAAATAGCTATGAAATTAGAAGCTTCCCTAAGGGATGACACCCAGCTGGGGGTGCAGCAGATAAAAGGCCAGCTAGAGTGATGCATATGGAAATTTAGAATCTACGCAAAGAGCAAGGGCCAGAATCCAGCCCCAAGAAATGGTGCACCCACTGTCGAGTAAACGGTCACACGAAGGATAACTGCCCATTACTAGTTGCGTATGTACGAACAGGAGCGCCTAGCCCTTTACAACCTAAGGAGGCCATGTAATCCAGTAGAGCAATGATATGGTGTGAGGAATGTCACGTTTCTGGGCTACATGACACTAGCCACTGCCCTCGTGCTACCACACATGGTCCAGAAGTTAACCAAAAGTGGTGTCGGTTATGTAGAACTGTTGGCCATGATGAGAAGACGTGTCACACATATGACTTACTAACTGACCGGGGAAACATATTCAGGGTTCAGTTTGATCCAGCCTCACCTAGGTCCCCCACAAGAATAGGAGGATCCCCAGCACGAGGAAGGGAAGGAGGCCAAGGAGGCAACGTAGGCCGAGGACAAGGTCAGCTGATTTGCTACAATTGTGGGGAATTAGGCCATTTTTCGCAAGACTGTATCAACCCAACTTGGTAGATGTGTCAATATTGTAGAAAATTGGATCATTCTATTTAGGAGTGCCTGATTCTATTGAAAAGGGTTCAGGAAAATAACCCTATGAAAAATATGTAGAGGGTGAAAACAGAACCCTGGGGGGGCAACACCGGCAACTGCCTTAGTCCAAAAGTGGTCGATGGAAGCCGCTGTGGAAGAAGAGGGATACCCCTCAAAATAACTAGGCCCTAGCACGAGTAATGATTACGAAAAAATAAGAGTACCTAACATGGAGCAGGGAAACGAGGTCAAACCATTATTACAGGCATGTATCAAGTTTTTGCACAACCAAAAAGCTATGGAGAGTCTTCAGGAACTGATCAATGGGTGCGCAGAGAAGACCACGCCTATCACACAAGAACAAAATGTGCACAAATTATACGCACATAAGAAGTGAACAGGTCGAGAAATGTGGCTAATGGTGCAGATTGGAGATTTTGAGATGGAGCAAGTTGTTCTTGACTTAGGATCCGATGCGAACGTGCTTCCTCAACAAACTTGGTAGCGCATGGGCAAACCTAAGCTCGAATGTTCCACTGTATAGCTACGCATGGCTAATCAACAAAAGATAGTGCCACTGGGAAAACTATCAAACATCGTTGTGAACATTGCTAGGGTTAGGATACGAGATGACTTTGAAGTTATCCAAACAGTAGAAGATGCAGACCCCTACCCAGCATTGGATTGGGCAACTGAAATGGGAGGCATCATCAACCTGAAGAAGAGGAGTATGATATTTGAGAATAATGGAATACAAGTAATTATCTCGTTAGACCCTGCAGAAGGACAAGAATATACTGAGACAGTGCAAGGAAGCAAAGAGGGAGATTACTTATATAGGGTATCCACACAGAACGATAGTACATCTTATGAGAAAGAAATTAATAATGGGTACATCTCTAACTCTGAGGAAGAGTTAGAACTCCGGCAAAATCAGTTGCAGAGCACATCCACACTACGATGCCTCCACATTACCAGAGATATCAGATGTATGACGACGGAGGTAAGAGAGCTGCCTCGGTTTGATGGTTAAGGAGATGTGGAGGAAGCCCTGCGAAGCACCGATCACGTGGCATGGGGTCCCTCACAACTGATCGTCACACCTAACATGCCTACCAGCTTCCAAGACGCCGCTCTAGAGAACAAGCCTGTGTTGGGGGAGGACACACCTCCTCTCAGGATGATGGAGTCAGATATAGTTGAAGTCCTGAACGCACTTGGGGTTCAAAAATTAGTTGTTGACATCGGCATGTCTAGTAAAAAGCAGAAATTACCGTTTATAAGGACGATTAAACGACAATTAATGAAGAAAATCTTGCGGATTCTTATCCATTCTCCAGATGGTAAGTTCCGCATAAGATCTACCCAACCGTTGAATAATCATGGAGGCTATAAAATAGCCAAGCTAACTCAGTTTATAGTCCCTTCTTACTCACACTCCATAACCATGACTTCTCTCTCTGCTGCGACCCCCATGTTTGGGAAAACCACCCCTCCTCCTACAAATTACCCTCCAGAAACTGAATTCGTATTCCAAGCATGAACAGTGACTCCTAGCCCTTCTAAAAATTTTGCACCAGTAGGTCATGAGGAAGAAGATATAATGGAGATTTAATTCGAGGGAGAAGACATACCTATAACCTCGCTTACAAGGAAGGGAAAGTAATCAACCCAAGAATCAGGACAGCTCCCGTCGGATGCCAGAGGAGCTACGGAAAAACTAGAACATCCCCACAGATGCCAAAATCGCCCTACTGTCTATATACGCCAAAAGATGCCCAACCGGCTAACCCCATCGACTGGCTACCTCCAGTCGTTCGACCACGCAAAACATCAAAATACACACCAAAAAACCTGAATGGTCTGGAAGCATATCTCCAATCTCCCCTGACTCTTGGAGATGTTCCTATGATTAGTGACCTTTGCAAAAGCCTCCGGGGAGTCAAATTTCTTGATCATGACTTGGAAAATCCTGAAATTTTTCCTGAATTGACCCTGGCATTATACTGTGACACAATCAGCATGCATGAAGGGGTCACGGTCATCCCCTAGTGCTGGGTGGCTGGCCTAGCCGGATCCGGAATCTTGAACCTCATGTGCATGCCCCACTTTGTCCATTACACTATCACGAATCGGGTGGCCCACCAATTGCTCGCACTAATTCACGATGGTTGTTTATGGATTAGGGATAGAGTTCCCATTGATCCTGTGCTAATCAACTAGATTACGGGTCTCCCTATGACCGGTTCGCACCCCATGGCAAAGGTAGGCAAGAAATACGAAGCAGAAACAGCCGCCGAGGTGCGTCAAGACTACCGAGTGCTCAGAAATACAACGGGGTTCATCATCGAATCCGTTAATGATAACACTACACGATTAGACACCCAGATACTAGCTTGTAAGTTAATGCGGAAGTGTCAGCTCACAATGGTTCCTATGTATGTCATCAAGTTAGCTGGTCAGTGTGCAAAGGGGGTTTTCTACAACTGGGCACAACACCTGTGTGATGAATTCCTGATCAATGTTCGCGACTTCCAGGTCCTCAGAAAACCTTTTCATTTTTCTTGCCTACTACTTCTTATAGCCCTCATCACCTGGAAAACCCTTAAAGGAGCAGTCATCCCTGAGCTCAAACCTGGTATGTGTGAAGGAGCTCATTATGCCCATCTATGGGAATCCAAAGATGTGCAGCACTCAGAAGACAACCAAGTCTTTTGGGTCCTTTTTCAGAGTAGCTTGGCAGAAGAAATCAACTTGCGACCCTGGCTATCCCCCATCATATATGACAAATACAAAGGGATTTCCAAATTCCAAGCTACGATGAACCACATTCATATCTTTAGCCGTATGGATAACACCTAGACGATGCTTCCCTTTATGGTATCGGATGAGGACGTCGAAAAGGTGATTACACAATGGCCACCTGCGTGGAAGCTAGGCTTCAAACACCCCCCAAGGAACGTTGAAGTGCTCAGTAGCGCCTCAGGAAAAGCTACAGGCACAACATCACTGAGAACACTCCACCAACTAAGCACCCACATAGGACTACTACAAGCACTATAGGCAAGCCTCCAGATATGATTGAAGGAAGTACCAAATGAACAAGCGAGCTTGTAAAATGAGCACAGAAAAAGCACCAGGCTCAATGCTAGGAAAGAGATGAGATGATCACCTTAACGAAAGGCGATCTTGAACAAATAGCAGACGCTGTTACACTGGCCACGGAGGAGAGATGGGCAGCTCTTGCGGAGAAAAAAAATCTTATAGTCGATACCATTCAGAATGAGCTTCACGCTCTACAAGGTAAGACAAATGACACACAGACTCCTGTCACTCGAGGCTAGGACCCCTCGCCTTCGAGTGAACTTGCACTAGTTACAGAGGAAAGGCATATTTATGTGATCCCCAGTGCTGCTCTTATCCTGGATCCGTCGGACCTGGTGCTGCATCTCCCAGCAGGATTAGGCATACAGCTGAATCTCACCCAGCTACCGCACAGATCAATAAGGGATATCCACATGGTGGTTTTCCGTGAAATTTACCATCGAGATGAACTAGTACATCAGCAACTATGTACGGCTGAGTAGACGATAGCCCAAAAAAATGCCGATGTGCTTCTCGTGGTCTCCCAGCAAGCTGAACTAGAAATAGAGATACACCAGGTGTATACGAACATAGAAGCTGACGTATCACCCGATGCCACCCCATGAACTAAAATTGAAGCACTGGTGACCGCATTGAAGGCTTCCCGAACAGAGCTGTAGGCCTTCAAGACATAGATGGAGCAGCAAATCCACGATCTTCAGGCCAAGTTGCAACCTGAGACGCCTCTGGAGGTAAAGGCTCAATGGGCTGCGTTAGTCACGGCTGCCACGAACACCATTATGGGACAAATTTCTCAAGGTACGCAGTTACTGGAGATAGCCTTACAGCTATGGACGAGGGTTCAACATGATCTGAGCCTGCGAAAAGTTAATCAGGAGCTCCATCAGAAGGAAGAAGAATGTGAAAAAATCAGGGCTACCATCGCCGCTCCGATCCCAGCATAGTGCATCGCCGGTCTAAAGACTAGTGAGGTCCTCCAAGTTGAGATTGAGGAACTTTGGCACCAGAAGGACGCCATCGAGAAGAGATTGAAGCCATGGTCTACTGAGGCCCTTCAACTCTCTCAGGATGCAGATACTACGGTAAAACGACTCACTCAGACATTGGAGAGTGTCACTGCTATAACAGAAGGTCCAAAATCGCAAAATTTAGTAGATATTGCGCAAAATACTGTGGTGCATAGCCTAGAAGTCTTGACCCCACTGGTTGCAGTTGTTGAGGCATTACGTGCGCAGGTGGAGGCTCCACCACTACAGTGACTCGGCAGGAGTCACAAGATTGTGTTGGGGGACTGTTGGAGTAGGGTCTCCCACACTGATGAAAGTTGGTCCAATTTTGTATTTTTTTTATTATAGTTAGTCTAGCGCAGGGTTGATAGGGCAAATAAAAGCCCCAATACATTTTAAGTGGGTAAATAGGTAAAACTAGGAGTCTGCAAACCACGGTTTGCGGACCATGGTAAGTCTAGGATAAATTGGTATAAATAGTAAGTTTTTTTATTCAAGAGGTAGAAGATGAATAGAAGTGAATGCTAAGTGCAGACTATTAGTTCTGGGTTTCGGGTATTTGTGTCCGACTCCTGCTGGCTGTGTGCATGGAGATCCTTTTTTTTGCTGTGTGTGGACCCTGCTGGCTATGTGCGCAAGTGGGGTTTTGGGGCTATGTAAGAATCTGCCAATAATATATGAGAAGTATTGCTGGTATTTGGTTCTGGATTTATCTGTTATATGAATCAACGCTCTGTGTTAAATCTGTGATAAGGTACGAATGATCTGTGTTATCTGCTGTGTTTATTTATAGTATATGCTATCTGGTCTACTACGCGTACTGTAATTTATATCATTGTTGGTTGAACGCACGTGGATGTGGACCTAAGATCTAGATCTGTAATACTGGGTACACCGGTTATCTATTCAAGCCTACGAACTAGCCCTTCTTCCATAGATCTGTGTGTTGTGCATGGCTTGGCTTACTTGCTCTCTTTTGGGTGTGGAAACCTAGTTCCAGCACCCTCCCATATTTCTTCGGGTGATACTTTGACCTGCGCAAGAAGGTCACTGCCGAAAGGGCTAGTAGTATAGGGGTTTGTTGGCAAACCTTAACGTGTGAACCTGGGTCAGGACCCCTAAAGCCAACATGACCTATTGGAGACTCTTAACTGAATGGAATCATGATGGAGATGACTAAAATGATGATGAAAACCTCCGAATGATGATGCACTCAGCTTATTTGATGACATGAAACAACAATTTAAAATTTTGGAAAGAGTGGAAACAGTCCTGGAACTAATGCCAAGTGACCAAATTTTTTCTTGAAGACTTATTGAAATGACAAAAATTTGACTTAGGGAACCTATTAAGACATGATAAGAATCCATTTGATCACTGGTGAAAGGATGCAAAGACTGACACTAACATTGGCTCCAGCTGGGGATGGCATGTCAAGAACACCGCAGACCAAGTAGCCTAACCATTAGGCATGGAGTCAAAAGCTAAGAATGAGACTGAATACTGAAAACTTGACATAATAAACTGACTAAAAAATAGATTGAATTGACTTTGAATAAACTTTGAAAACAACAACAAATCAATGGAACTTTATGGCCTTCACCTTAGTCTCCAAGCTCTGATGATTCTCAGCTTCATACTTTGCAGAAAAATTAGACAGATATGTTTGAATGTAATTGGGAAATTTTCAGAAATCTGCACCAGAAAAGGCAATTCTTAAGGAGTCTACCATTGATTGGTCCTCCTAAGAAATCTTCTCCATTCATTTCTTTCAATAGGAAAGCATGTTGTTCTCGAGAGGCTAAAATCTTATATGGTCCTTTCCACAAGTTCTCAAATTTACCGTGCTTAGCGTTTTCCTCGTTTCTAGCATCCCAACGAAGGACCACATCTCCAATATTGAAATCATCCACCTTTGTCTCGCGGTCATATACCTTCTTTATTTTTGCATGAAGCTATGAGGTGTTTTGAAAAACCTTATCTCTTGTTTGTTGAAGATCAATCCATCTGATTGATCCGGAGCTGCACATCATTATCTTCACTTCCTACTTCTTGTAAAAATTTCATAACTAGGACTGCAAGTGACGTAGGAAAAGGAGTATCTACTCCATATACCAACTAAAAATAAGACATTCCTATTGATTTATTACTACTCGCCCTGTCCATCCATAAAGCATTAACAAGATTTTTATGCCATTTCTTCTTGTTTTCCTCCAACATCTTCTTTATGATATTAATCAAAGATTTATTAGAAGATTCTACCAATCCATTACCTTGCAGATAATATGAGGTTGAGTGCCCCAATTTTATGTTGTAATTGTCACAAAACTTAATCATTTTCTTTGACTTGAATGCAACCACACTGTCTGTAATGATATTATGAGGACATCCAAAGCGAGACAAAATGTTCGTCTCCAAAAATGAATTATAAGTAAATATATAGCTTGCATTGTTGGGATCGCCTCGATCCATTTGGTGAAGTAGTCGGTGGCTGTTAAGATCCATTTATGTTGTGCAGTTGATGTAGGGTGAATTTCTCCAATAAATTAAAGTCCCCACTACTGAAAAGGTGCTTTCATGGATATAGGTTGCAAAGGTAATGGGAGAAGCTTCCTTTTACCTTGAAATATCTGACACTCATGGCAACTCATCACTGTTTTATATAAAAACGCAAAAAGAGCTGGCCAATAATATCCAACCCTCAACACCTTATTGGCTGTGGTTTTCCAAAATAGGTGACCTCCAAAATATCCCTTATGAATCATTTAGTACCTCTTTGGCTTCATCTCCTACTAAACAGTTCAGCAAGACACCTCTCGGGTCTTTCCAATAAAGAGCGTTGTCCAAAATGTAGTATTTGTAAGACTTGAAATTGAATGACCTACCCTTACTTTTAGACATGCCTGGAGGGAGATTAAGTTGCTGAAGAACATATCCAATGTCAGAATACCAAGAAAATGAGAGAAAAATATCAGATACCTATATGAGTGTGCCATCATCTTCTTCATTGGACAAAAATGAAATGAGGTTGATATCAAGAGCATGTAAATTTGATTTAGTCATGAGCTTGGCTAATCCCTGACCTTTGATCAGCTTTGTGGGTTTGATCTCGAGGTCATACTCTAACATAGCTGCTATCCACTTCCCTCTTCTACCTTCCGAATCAATCTGCATAAGAACATCCTTCACTACTGCATTGGGGACATACGCTAGAATATGTGTGTTATCACTGGAAAATCGGACAAGCAAATATGATATTATTAAATGTCAGGCAGAAGGATTTACAGGGCTGAGGCACATTAGAGAATCTGAAATTTTTTAAAAATATCTAAGGTCCAGAGGAAAAATCAAAATTTTCACTCAAGACACTAGCTAAATGTGCCTTTGCACGCATTTTTCTTTGATAGGTGTGCCTTTGCACGACTTTCCCTCAAAAACCCGTGTAGACCTAAGAGTGGAGGAAGTCACTTTCTGGAACCACAAGGCACACTCTAGGAAAATGATCCCACACTTTAGGTCGCCCAAGGATATCTTCCTAAGCCTTCTTGGGACCTCAAGGGAGCACACAATGGAATCAAGCCCCTCTCTTTGGTCACCATCCATTAATATACCAAGAGAGGAATGGAGAGTTTGAATTCATCTATGTAATATTCCAAAATTAGCATGCAACTAATTGGAATATTTATTTTTGTTTTTATCACCTAGCATCTTAATAAATGGGTAAGGAAGCCCATACATATTAAAAATATGAATTAAATCCCTCATAATGTGAGAGGGGATAGTCATAAGAGCTGGATTTCACACCCTCATGTGTGAACAGGGTCATTTTCATGTGGACAAGGTCAAGTTTGACCAAGTCAACAACGTTGGAATAGGAGGTGGAGAACACTCTGAGAGACAGCACAGTATGAATGGGAGGAGGTTTCTTTGGTAAAGGAAGAGTGGTACCCATGGTGAGAGGGATTTCACTTGTTTAAAAGGAGGGCAAGGCAGCCATTGTTATTCATGTCATGGATTATTGATTTTATGGTCTGTTTAGAATTTGTGCATTCTCATGTTGTTTAGCAGAGTTGCAGTGCTGCTTAGCACAAGTATTTCCTGTTTAGGAATTCCTTCTCCTTTCAAGAGAGGAATATTGAAGGAGCTTGCTCTTCATTTCTCCACATTCAGGCTTGAGGACAAGCATCCTCCTGCAGCTACAACACAATTTCAGTTTAGAGCTGGGTTGTGTTGCAGGGTGTTGTAGTGGAGGTTACTGAACACCACTTCCTGTGCTTATTTTTCAGAGGAGGAAGTCTTCTTTCCTTTGGAGGATTAGTGAGGGAGCATTTGAGGTGATTCCCATCATCTCTAGCATCAGGCCAACCATTTTCCATCATCTATAGCGCAGTCCCTCTCATTGACTGCATTATTTTAGTGTATATTTACAATGAGGGTTGCAGTGTTTGTTTGGAGGGAGAGATATTTAGTGTTAGGATCATACTTTCACTTGGAAGATCCATTGGAGGAGGTTGATTCAGCTTGTGCATCATCTACAACCATCTCCATCTATTTCTTGAGTTGCAGCTGCTACTCAGCCCTGCTACTCTAGCATTTTTTTCCATTTTTTATATTTCAGGAAATCCTTCTAGGATTTTCTTGAGATTGTTTCCAGGGGTTTAGAGCTTTTCTCCCCCACTTATTTGAGCTATACATTTCCATATCCATGTATTAACATCATTTTTTAGTAGTTATATATAATATACTGCGTAGTCATAGCCTGGAGCTTTCTTTATGTAGTAGTGTTCTCACATTTCTTGTGCATGCTTTCTTGAGGCTTGCATTGACTAACTTGAGTGACTATTTCCTCAAGATCTTGCATATATTTTTCTACTATGATCTAATAAGATGGCTATTTAGATCTTCTCATGTATTAGCTATTAATATAATGCTTCTACTCCAATATGTGTTCTTACATTGCTGCATCTCCAGCTTTGGAACATCCTATGGTGTTCTTATTGTTGTACAGATTCCATCTTTTGGGATATTACAGTTGTATCGGAGCTTAATCTTGGCTCAGCCTGTGGAACTCAGCCAATATGCTATCAAGAGAAGAGAAGATGAAGACTCCATTATTTGGAGGAAAGAAGGAGGAGAGGCTCTCAAAGCTTCTTCCTAAATCTGTACAAAGTATTCAAGGAGATCTCAAGAAGATCAGAAGGGAGATGTGCATAGAATCTCCAAGAGGGTTTGAATCTGAATCAAACTCTAGAATTTCACATCACGAGTGTGAGCATGCAACCACACACAATGATGCACAACACAGTCATATGCCCAAATTTTCCATGAGAGAGATGGAAGAAGATGGAATGACTAGGAGGGAAACTCTTAGTGATTTTCTGCAAGAGTATGAATCTTAAACTCAGAAGTTTAGAGATCATGTTACTTTTCTGGAGTTTTGCAAGATCAAGGTGAAGAGAAGAAAGAATTATAATATGGATCGATTTCTTCTATCTACTTTTTATGGTTCACCTACATGTTCAGTTGGAGCTTGGGTGGAAGAACTAAACACATTTTTGCAGCACCACCAAATTTATAAAGATGAAGCCATAAGAGTTGCAATGCTGCATCTTAGAGGTAAGGCCTATGCATGGTGGATATTTGAGTCTTTCTCTTTGAAAAATGAAAATACTTCTTCTTATGCAAGGTTTATTAAGACATTGATGGAAACTTTCTGCAACACATGTGGAGAAGTTAAACAAACATAAACAAACAAAAACCTTTCATGTGATGGAGAAAACTATAAACTTAGATCCACTTCAGAAACCCATGGAGGAGACTGACATCTTGTAGCATACCTTGTTAGAGGAAAAGCCTCTATCTCATATTCCTGAACAAGAGGGAATGGAGATCTCTTTTTCAAAAGAGGATCCAATTCTTGGGAAGTTTCCCATACATGTTGATGAGGAGGAAGGCAACATCGTTGTCATGTCTAGAGATTATTTAGCACCTCATGCAGAGGAAGAGGGATATATTGCTCCAACTAGAGGGATTCTTGTATCATTGCAAGGAATTCCCCAAGATCTCACATGTGGATATGAAGACACACCTCATGATATACATGTGCCATTGATGAAAGGGTGTGAAACTATCGAGATAAAAGGAGGAGATAGGGAGGATGACCAGCATCATGTGATGAGGAGCACACATCCCTTTCCATTTCTGGAGGTTGATGCACCTAAGAGGGAGACTGGATTGTGCAATGAGGGCAAGGAAAAGTTTTTCAATTCATATATGTAGTCTACTCTTGATGATGATGTCTCATTGCATGGAGACATTTCACCAAGGAGACCACCAGATCAGCAGATGGTGAGAGATGCTTCAAATTTTGAGGCACCACTCATTGATTACAGAAGAGTGGAGACCTTGGAAGAGCTTGATACAGCACTGAGAGACTTAGGTGGACTCAAGGAGGAGAGAGGCATTCTCTCAACATCATCTTTACCCACTCTCATTTCAGATTCTGCGCTGTGGCAGAAGCAGTAGGGGAAGGATAGCAGCCTTCCAACTTGCATCTTTGGCATGGGAGATGTCAAAGAGGAGGATGACCATATGACAAATGCTCTTCATAAGAGATCATCAGCATTGTCACTATGGAGGATAGATCTATATTGGAACTCCCAGCTGTTGGTGGACTTTTCAAAGGATCTTTTCACTTGCATGATATTGGATGACCAGTTGCATGAGGAGGAACATTCAGTTAGAGATGGGGTCATCTACTACCATGGTAGGATCTTCTTATCTGGAGCTTCCAAGCTCAAGGAGAAGTTGCTACAAGCAGCTCATGGATATTTCCTTTTCTGCCACACTTATTCTATGAGAGCATACCACACCATCATGGAGGGGTATTTTTGGGAAGGCTTTGAGGAGGAGATATATCATCATATGAAGAGATGCATGGATGATGTGGAGATGGAGAAGATACATAACTCTTTGGAAGAGTTAACACAACCACCTGTTTTCTCTTTGAGGATGAGAGGAGACTCATTTATGAGCCACTCCATTTACATGAGTAAGACATATGGTAAGGGCATTTTTTGTTTGCACAATGACTTGTATAATGTATATATGCATCCATTAACCATATATGTGCAGGATGTTGCTCCAAGGAGGGACATTCTTTTTTCTAGACTTCATGGTCTACTTGAGGCCATGAGCAGTATTGATGACCACTCCCTAGGAGGACTTGGGGAGGAGATGTATTGTGGATAACATGCTCACTTTGTGCCATACATCATTCACTTTCTCCAAAAATATGAGGAGAGTGGGACAGCAAGCAAGTGGTTGAGAAACCACACTTTTTGTCACTCTTTATTGCAGTTGAGGGTCAAACTGTGTTGGTTACATTTGAGGGACCATTTTCCTTCTCCCTTGCTACATATGGCAGCAAGTATGGTTCTCATTGTAGTTCCTTATGTTGTTGTTGTTCTTATTTTGATTGGGAACATGATTGGGGGAGTGGCACATTGGTTGGATGTGTCCCTTGGGGGAGATATTTCCCATATTGTTTGCATTGCATGTTCTAATGGGAGCATGAGAGAGTATGTGGCCACAACAACAGAACACTTGTTTCCTTTTGAGGTGAGCCATGGGATTGATTGGATGCCATATGATGGTGATTTCCAACTCATCATATATGGAAGGATTTGGGCCAGCATGTTTCATAACGTTGGGGAGGGGATCCTTGATGATCTAGCTTCCTTCTTGCCACTTGAGGGAAACTTTATTGCTGCCCAAGATCAACCAACACTCTACACTTATCATAAGTGGAGAGAAGGACAGCGTGGGGTAGGCTCCTATGTCTACCATGTTCAGATTTTCATCCAACCTACTTTGCATGAGCTCAAGGTGGAGGAGCATTCTCAGGAGTTGCCATGTTGGGAGATGACTCACTTTGTATGGATGATTGCTTGGGGATGGAGGATCCACTTGGGGAAGATTTTTCCCAACACATATCAGCCTCCATGCCTTGGGAGAAAACTTATCAGTTCTATCCTTGCAGTTGCTTGAGGACAAGCAACATTTGGGGAGGGGAGGACTGTAATATTCAAAAATTAGTATGCAGCTAATTGTAATATTGATTTTTTTTTATCACCTAGCAGCTTAATAAATGGGTAAGGAAGACCATGCTTATTAAAAATATGAATAAAATCCCTCATAATGTGAGAGGGGATAGTCATAAGAGCTGTATTTCACACCCTGAAGTGTGAACAGGGTCATTTTCATGTGGACAAGGTCAAGTTTGACCAAGTCAACAACGTTGGGATAGGAGGTGGAGAACACTTTGAGAGACAACGCAGTATGAATGGGAGGAGGTTTCTTTGGTAAAGGAAGAGTGGGACCCATGGTGAGAGGTATTTCACTTGTTCAAAAGGAGGGCAAGGCAACTATTATTATTCATGTCATGGATTATTGATTTTATGGTCTGTTTAGACTTTGTGCATTCTCCTGCTGTTTAGCAGAGTTGCAGTGCTGCTTAGCACAAGGATTTCCTATTTAGGAATTCCTTCTTCTTTCAAGAGAGGCATCTTGAAGGAGCTTTCTATTCCTTTCTCCACATTCAGGCTTGAGGCCAAGCATCCTCCTTCAGCTACAATGCAGTTTCTATTTAGAGCTGGGTTGTGTTGCAGGGTGTTGCAGTGGAGGTTACTGAACACCACTTCCTGTGCTTATTTTTCAGAGGAAGTATTATTTCCTTTGGAGGATTAGTGAGGGAGAATTTGAGCTAATTCCCATCACCTTTGGCATTATTCCAACCATTTTCCATCATCTACAACATATTCCCTCTCATTGATTGTGCTATTTTCAGTGTATATCTGTAGTGAGAGTTGCAGTGTTTGTTTGGAGGGAGAGTTCTTCAGTGTTAGGATCATCCTTTCACTTGGAAGATGAATTGGAGGAGGTTGATTCAACTTGTGCATCATCTACAGCCATATCCATCTAGTTCTTGAGTTGCAACTGCTACTCAGCCCTGCTACTCCAGCATTTTTTCCATTTTGTATATTTCAGGAAATCCTTCTAGGATTGTCTTGAGATTGTTTCCAGGGGTTTAGAGCTTTTCTCCCCCACTTATTTGAGCTATACATTTCCATATCCATGTATTGACATCATTTTTTAGTAGTTATCTCTAATATACTACGCAGTCATAGCCTGGAGCTTTCTTTATGTAGTAGTGTTCTCACATTTCTTGTACATGCTTTCTTGAGGCTTGCATTGCCTAACTTGAGTGACTATTTCCTCAAGATCTTGTATAAATTTTGCTGCTATGATCTAATAAGATGTATATTTAGATCTTCTCATGTATTAGCTATTAATATAACATTTCTACTCCAATATGTGTTCTTACATTGCTGCATCTCCAACTTTGGAACATCTTAAGGTGTTCTTATTGTTGTAGAAATTCCCTGTTTTGGGATATTACAATCTATAAAATGCCACCAAGAGATGAAATAATGGAGATAAAATTGTTATGCTTTCCAATTTTTTTTTGAAGCAATCCAACAGTGTGTAATCTAGAGCAGAAGTAGAGAGGGGATTCAGTTGTTGGCCATCCAACAACTCCAATCCTTTGGAGTAGAGAGAGAGACCTTGCACCAAGTAGCTAGAAGGTAAAAACATCCTTGCATCAGATCTTATAACTCCATAGTTCTAAGGGCCCCTTGGCAATTGTATAAATTTACTATCTTTCTCCTTAATAGCAAATAATAAGAGGGGAAATTGATGCCACTGTTAGTATTATTGTTTTTTCTAACTCTATATTAGCGTTTTTGTTTTTGTTTATTTAAGTCTTGTTTTCTCTCTACATATGCATACTATATAATTATTTGGTGTGTTTTGTTTTAGAGCATGTTTAATAACCTACTAACTCTTCTTTTTATTTTCCTATGAACAAAAGCTTAAAAGGCAGCGACTACTCCTCTTAATCAATTTTGGATTGTTACACTCATGCCCCAAATCCACCAACACAAGATTTTCGACTCCACTGATTTTACTTTTTCTAGTTAATGTGGTTGCGCCTGTTGCAGGGACCTTTTCTCTGCTCTAGAGTTTGGATTGGACAACCCCTCTTCTCTTCTTCTATGCCCATTCACCCTATGTGAGAGGCTGAAGTTCAGAAGCTCCAAAAAATCTGTTGCAGGAAATTTGTGCACATTTTAAATAGATAGACGCGCCCAACCGCACACATTCAACACTGACCTGCAGGATAGATTTCACGCCTGTGTGAGACATTTGCGTATGAAAAATAGAGCATAAAATTTCTATTATTTTCCTTCACTTCCTATTTGTAAAGTGACTACTAGCCCATAGAAAAACTACCAACACTGTGTGAGGTGTCCCATGACTATTTAAAACTCACAGTTGGCTGCATTTGAGTGGTGCATTAGTTTTAAGTTTCAAAGTTTATTTTTTCCAAAAAAAAAAACACATAGTTTAAGTAGGGGGAAATTTACTTGCAATCTGAAATTTCTTATATTCTTCAAACATAGACACCAAAAACACATAGGTAATTAGCTGGAGTAAGTGGCCCTAGTCCACACATGCTTAGCTAAATTTTTCATTTTTCCTAGTTTAAAGTCATTATTTTTAGTTTAGTTTTTTGGCACTAGGAGTTGGGACCAGGATTTAATTATCCTTAGAGAGCAAGTAATATATGTTTCCTTTGCACCTTTTGGTGACCCTAGGCAAGCATATGAAAGATCTCTTCTGATAATTTTCCATCTCCCTTTAGTTGATTACTTAGATTAACTAGGCAACATTGTAAGCGGCCCATATCCACACATGATTTGCTTATAGCAAGGAAAAAAAAAACGTAGATTAATAGGGAATTTGTAAAGGATCACCGCATATCCACAAGTTAAAACTATGTGATTTTTCACTTCTTTCTCACGCACTTTCAGAACATAAGTGAATCAAAGCCACCTTAAAACTAACCTAACTAAACTCATTAAATCTCCCCAAAGGGGCAACAAGAGAAATTATAGTTTAGGTTAGGACCAAGGGGGTAGGCATTGAATAAGATGCCTTGGTCAGTTTACATATTGAAACATAGAAGTTGAATTTTTAGGGAGCTTTAAAATCCATCTATCTGCCCACAGAAAAGAAAACCCGAGTGCCACAGAGACCCGATTCAGAGGGGATTAAGCTTAAACCCAATGCGTGTGGTACTATTTTGGGCTAGCTAACCCGTCTAATAATCAATACTGGTAGCTGATTTACCAAGAAGCTCAAGACTCAAACGCTCACATGGGACAATGGTACTTAGTGGCCAAATCTAGGGCATCCTTCCCTATAGGTGATGATGTAGGCATCACTAGATCCTCTACCCATTACCTTGGTCGATTCTTTAGCTGCTAGAAGGAATCACCATTTCTTTGGGGACATTAGCCCCAATAACCATCATAAGACATCTTCGCAAAGCTCAGTTACTATTGAGAGTGTGAGGACATATAGGTCTCTAGGATTTTGAGTATCATGCACAAAGACAACCAAAACCATTTTTTGATTATTTGATCACATAGAGATAATATAAAGAGAAATTAAATTTTATTTTCACGGTGTTTTATGTATGTGGTCACCATTTTTTCTTTGATACATCACCTCTCATAGAACTAAATATTTTTTCATAAACCATACTTAGTCGAAACCATAACGAACCCAATGGGACCTCATTGACCTAGACATATTTTGGACATCCCCTCATTACCGAGAGGAGTGCCAGGTATTTCTCCATTTAGTCATCAAAGACGGAACACTTCCACCCTTATCGGTTCATCATTTATTGGGGAATATTTAGATGGAACCCTCAACAGTCACCCAACGCCACACCTGTGGACACCCCCATAGGGTCACCACATTCCACTCCTCCCACAACCCCTAGGGGGCAGAAGAGCGCTACCCATTCGGGAAGCGAAGTGAACTCATAGCCGGGTACGTCACAAATAAACCCTATACCTAACTAGAACAATGTGTCTTCACAGTTTTCAATGTCTCTCAACTTTAAGTCATCATTCTTAGCATCGTTAAACTTGCCCAATCTAACCAAGTTAACGAATGACAATATTGAACACAACCCAATATGGCCCCCCATGCCCATGAAGCTCCCTTCAGACATTCCAAAGTTAGAAGGGAAGCAAGCGAAAGACCCTGAAAATCACATTATGACTTTCCAAATGTGTTGTTCATCAAACATCATCATTGATGAAACTATTCGATTGAGACTCATTAAACGCACCCCAACCAGACTAGCTGTGAAATGGTATGTGGAGAAACCATCTGCTACACATGGAACTTTTAGCGCCCTCGCTATCATGTTCCTTACCTATTTTTATTTACCCATCCACCACGATTCTGGGATGGAATTACTGACTCACTTTAGGCAGACACCTGCCATCCATATCTCATACCATCTCCACGAAGGGCGACGACGTCATAGTTTGTGCAAAGCCAAACTTGATGATTGATTTTTTCTAGATGTGTTCTTGAAAAATATCACTGCAAAGATTTCAAAGGATGTGGAAACCAAAAATCCCACATCCGAAGAGGACACCATCAGTAAGGCCAAGCAGCTCAAGCTGATTTATACGCAGTTAGTATATATTTCCAATATCCTGCCTAACGCCCCACGCCTGCAAACTTACAAAGAATTTCCAAGCACGTCGAACTACGCAGACGGTTTGATTGGGTCATTGACACAAAATCATGTAAGCAGCAGTGTTCAATACCCCACTTATACATATTATTCTAACCAGAATATCCCGCAACCTGGCTACCCGAGTCATCATGCACCTTTGCAAAACATGACCAATAGGGTGTAATTGTACCACCATTAGTAAGGAGGTCCATATCCTCCAGCTTAGGAGACCCAGTACACAACTAGAAATGATGGTGGAAGAGTGTTACACCATTTTTTGGTCATCTAACCTACTATCATTAGATGGACCCAAGTACACCACGTAAGACCAATTTTACCCTAAGTAAAATTGCTTTCACTATGTAAAATAACTTAATAAAACACATTTATTAGGTTGTTTATGGTCTAAACAGAAAACCCCAAAAGGAAATATTAAACAAACCTATATTTGTTTGATTTTCCTGGTCATGTTTAACCCAAAACAAAGAAATTAATTAGATAAATCTTTATTTATCTTATTATTTTCTAGGAATAATTATTTAAAACTTATTTAAATAATATTCCTTGTTAAATATGACCAAATCACCCATAAATAATTAAATAAATCATTATTTATTTGATTGTCCTTCAACCACTTCCTTAAAATGATAAATAAATCATTTATTTATTTATTATTCACAAATAAAGGGATTTGACCCAAGTCAAATACCTTTTCCCTCCAACAAATATAATAAAATATTCCATAAAAGGTGGATCTAGATTTGGTTAATGTTATTTTAATCATGCACCAAGATCTAAAATGACCCAATATTTTGTTATAAATAGGAGGGTTTTTCCTATCATTCTTCACCTTTTGTTGCCTATTAGATCACTCTGGATCTATACACTTGGTCACATTCTTCATTATTTGCTATGTGAGCTCCCTTTGAGTTCTATCTTTGTCTGGGTTTTCTACACCAACAAGAGAGAGAGATTATAGATCTGAAGTGCTGAGGACTTCCAAGAACCCATCCCATTGAGGAGAATTGGATACACCTTCTTGTTTTCCTCCCAGGTGCCCTTAATACAAAATTCTTTCAAAAAATATTGTTCTTGTCTTGTCTATTGGATGTATGGAGCAAACTCTTGATTTTACTGCTTAATGTCTTTCTATGCATAGATCTGGTTTTTTGCAGCACTTGTCTTGATCAACTAACTGCAGATCTGAAGATATTGGTAGCCATATTTGATGTTAGGGCTATAAGTTATGCATAGCTAAAGTGGTCTTTTTTTGTACGCTTTGACAAAAGATTCATACTAACAAAGAGCTGTCCCCCAAGAGCCATTCACAAACCGGGGACAAAGACAACAATATTCTCAGTCCCCAGCACATAACCAACCCATGAATAATAACACGCAGGCGAACTTTTTGCAACCTTCCCAAGCACAACTGTGCCAATCATATAGTCAGGAGAATCCTAGATATCGTCCTAATGTAGCAAGGGAAAAAGGAAAAAACAAACCAAATGGAAATCCTAGACAGGGGGGAAACAATCAACAATTCCCTTAACGATGTCAGGCTAGAGGAAACTCAAATTGAAATCAAAACTAGGAGCCAAAGAACTCCCAAGGGCAGAACAAGAGGGTGAATCTTCGGACCAACCACTCTTGTTCAATTTTTTGGTGAATACGACCATTACACTCACCACTTCCTTGATCTCCCTGAGCTAAAGAAGCTTCACGGTAACCATGGACAAGGGGAATCCTCACAGAAGACAACCATCATACAGGAGCCTTTCCCCCATCAAGGGATAGTTAGCACCCAAGATCAACAAAAAACTCTCGATGATTCTGGAAAAAACAACCATGAAATCTACATGGCTGGCGAAGATATTTTTTTCAGACACGAAACCAAAATTACGATACCCCACCAGACACTAATTTGTCAGGGGCTAGCATGAGTGCACCAACATCACCATTGACCATATCAAAGATACCTATTGAAACTTTACCAAAGATAGCAAGGGACCAATTAGGAGAATAAGAAACCATTCCAAAGCAGCCTATAAATATATCATTGTGGATGATTTATCCCAATCCCTCGCTACCATGTTAGCTATGGAGGTATTACAATCATGCCCAAAACAAAGGAAAGCCTTAGTTTCTGCATTAGGTGCCATCGACCCTGCCGATTTGCACCTAATGGCTTTCAATTTAGATAAAGCCACCCCTAGGCTTCCTTTGATAGTTTCCTTTGATATACCAGTGTTAGTTAAAAACATCACCATTCACCGATATATCATTGACGAGGGTGCATCCACATGCATCATGTCAAAGAACGTTTGGTAGAAGTTAGGATCTCCCGAGCTAAAGCCATCAGACATCACACTTAGAGCATACGACGGGCACCCATCAACTCCCATCGGTCTCTACCAAAATGTCTAAGTGTGCTTTGTCAGCAAGATGGTCCTTATAGACATTGAAGTCTTGGATTCTCAACTAGATTACAATATTCTCCTTAGCTAGAGTTATATGTATGCCATGTTAGCCATAGCCTCGTCCATCTTTCGAACTATGATTTCCCCCCATGAAGATCACATCATTACTGTAGACCAATTGACATACCACGACAAGCAACCCACAATAAATACTAATATTTTTCTACCCTATGTAGACACATCTGTCGAGATGCTTATGCGGTACCAAGAATATGGCCCCAGCCAGTTCAAATCGTTGTCCATCCTTGGTTCATTCCTAGGAGATCCCCTTGTTATACCAGAATCATCATCTGATGTCACAGAGGCTGCAGTGTGCATGATGTCCTCATCAAGCACTGAAGCCAGCTAAGAGGTAGAGACAAGAAATAACAACACTGAGTCCTTGGCCATGCAACCTCTCTAGCCTATGCCGCCTCCCAAAATCCTTTCCTCTATTACTTAGCTATTTTTGTATCACAAAAAGTATTGGCCACTGTGGTGTTACCAAACTTATCATTTGCAATTCCATTTTGGTACCTTGTACCACCTACCATGACAGGAGCCATGCATATCACCTCTACAGGGTTAATCCCCCTCAGTCTTGAGGAAGCCCCATCTGTAAAGGAGACTGCCGCAAACATCCCTTCGAAGGAAATTCCCATCGCAAAATCGATGGTTACGACCAAAAACACCTATAAAAAATGGAAGAAGATAGAGAATCCCACCATTCAACGTGAATTACAACCTTGCACCGTATGCAACATAGTAGGCCACCCTACCCACATCTACCCAGAGATAGATGAGTTAAAACCACTCCTTAGCTCTGCGACAAATATTGTGGCAACAAGTTCCTATAAAAAGGAACCAACATCCAAAAATCAAGGCAAGGCATTGCTTACCAATCACACATGCGTTATCTACAACCATTATGGGCATTATACCCATAATTTCCCAGAAATTCCGTGATACAGGGATGCCTTACATGCCATCAAGAAATCCTATCAAGAGGATCCCTCAATCTAGTCAACTGGAGATGAACCACGCATCATTTTATACGTTCAGGAGGAACTCCAGTCACCTAAAAGACTCTCTTCCATCTTCCCCCTTCCTATCATACTTTGCGCATTGTGTGACGAACATGACCACTTCATAGACGAGTGCGCAACCCTGGAACTCATCCATAGGTGGTATCTAGTAGAGCGCATATGTTATGTTGGTTTGCGAGCAACACAGTTTACATGCATGATATGTGTTGGCAACCACATTTTAGAACAGTTCCATTACATCCCTCGATTTTTATTAGCACTCGCTAATTTGCGCTCAGCCATATTTCACCTCTCCTAAGAAGACGACTCTAACACTAAATTCATGAATAGCTCCATGACTCAAGAGGATGTGACGAGTAGATCCATCCTATTCATGTCAGTTGAAAAGTAGCGAGTTGGGGAACCCTTCGTCACCCCCAATTTCCCTCCACGTAGAAGACCAACATGTGCATTATGTAACACACACAATCTTATGGTTGCCACTTGCCCTAAATTAGAAGCACTATGCTGCAGGTACTTGGTCACGTCATCAAATGAATAGGATGGGAACCCCCATGTTAGGATGTTTTTCCTTGTGTGTCAAGGCAACCACCATGAGCAGCGTTATACCTATATCCCGCAAGCACGCCCTCTAATCTACATGATACATCTATTAGAGACGAAACACTAAGATATTATCAATCCAAAACCTAACAACCACGATGGATGGTAGATCACCCACAAGAAGTCTACTCCATACCCATTTTTTCATATTGGGCAGGTTAGGAAGGCACGCCAACCAAGCATTACCCAATTTCAACCTAGGATAACATACGGGCTATGCAACAGAATTGGCCACCAGGTCAATCAATGCAAAGAACTGAAGCACCTTGCAAACAGGTTTCACATGGTATCTTCCCTCTCGCAAAGACATCTCTCTAACCAAGAGAAAATCACGCACTTCTATTGCCGGATTTGATCACACTTTCATCATACAATAAAATGTGATCATCTCCCAAAGCTTAGAGCGGCAAGTGCGGCATTAAGTATACACTCCCCAAGAGTGTTAGACATACCCAAGCCAAAATCTCGGACATGGAAATAGATGACCCTCTCCCATATGTCTGATCCCTACCAAGCGTCCACTTCTGGGACGAAGAGTATTGTTGATTCCCACACAATCTACTTAGTTGGCACAGTGGTAATGTGCACCATTTTCACTGATCGTAACCATGAACCAGAGGCATGCCCACTAATGGATACATTTAGGAACCTCTGTACCAGGCACAACTTCCATCTCTCGGAAAGTGCCCAGCCTAACAAGGAATCTAGCCTTGCGCTCACGTAAGCTCCCATCATGGAAATTCCTCCCCCACCAAACATTGATGACACAATACACCATATACGATTCATATCATCATGTATCGGGACCATGACTTGGGTTTTCTGCTCATCTATTATAGGTGTTGATTCAACTAAAACTACAAGAGTAGTTGTACCAATGATAGTGCAAACCCAATCCGTATGCACTCTGTCAACCGCTTCTCGTTCCACCACAGTGACAATGGAATCCTTTTTGTGTCTGGAAACGAGCTCCATTTGGACTGAACCTTGTTTGCATAACCTGATGCAGAATTTATCCCCCTTAGGATCCCTATTTCATTCAGATGAGGACATACTTGAAGCCATGATGGAGCCAGATTATCCATGGGATGCAATGCATCACTGCTCACATTTTCTCCTAAGAAAAGTGTTCATTCTTGACAAGATAGAAGAACAAGATATTTATGCGATTGAATCGAAATATTTCCTCCCATCAGGGAAACTTGATTGGTTCAAGAACCCCATCTCGGTGCCCGATGCGTTCAAGGAAGGAAAAATGTCAAACATTTCACCTACCGTCAAGGTGAATATATCTCAAAATCCTAGAAAGATCGAAGAAATCTCACTGGGACAACATTTTCACCAGAAGAGATAACCTCTTATACCCAATTTCTACAAGAGTATAGAGATATCTTTGCATGGGACTACTCAAAGATGCATGGGCTTAGTCCTACTATTGTAGAACAGCAGATTGACACTTGGCATGACGTACCACAAATACGCCATAAACAGCATCAACTTCACCCATCCAAGGTGGAAAAAATAAAACGAGAAATCGACAAGCTTCACAAAGCCGAGTTTATCTAGCCCATTGCTTACACATCTTGGGTTTCAAACCCTGTAATATTCCAAATTGGAAATAGAAACAATACAAGACATAATAATGTAAAACACAAAAAATATGATCATGAAATGAGAGGGATCAATATGCAGCCATATTTTTGTTAAGATATCAGCAAAAATATACAAAAATATCTTGAGGGACAATCCACTCAAGCAATAAGAACAAGCCTCCAAAGATCAAAACATTCAGCACATGAGTTGCTGAAACTGTATATAATGTCAAAGAGTAGTGACAACGTTGTCTATATCAGTGTAGATGCTGCTATAAACATACTTAAATGATATATGGCTGATAGAAACAAAATAAATTCCCAGAAAAGAAGATGTAGGCTCTAATACATGATTTCTAGCCAACCCGGAAAACATTGCCAGAAATACCAAAAAATATACAATGTGACAAATAATCCTGGGGTTGAGATGTCAATGCAAACTATATATAAATAAAATGAGGCTATGAAAGATCTTAAATGATGATTTCCTCCTCCAATAGTATTTCTAATTAGAAGGTTGATCCCTCTACTCAGAAATAGACCCTCCTAATGAGCTCAATGAACACTCCCAACAATTTCCTCCAAAAATAACACTGTTTAGAATTGTGACTACACTGTGAGGGATGGTAGATGGTTGGCCTAATGCCAAAGATGTGAAAATATGCCCAGGAGCCCTCCTTGCTGATCCTCTAATGGATAGGCTACCTCTCCACTGAAAAACAAGCCCATAAATATCTCTATGTGATCCTCCTTTGCTGCACCCTACAACACAACCCAGCTCTAAACAGAAACGAAACTATAGCTAAAGGAGGTAGCTTGGCCAGAATGATAGAATGAGGAAATTTAGCTCAAAGAACCTCTGCTTTCTTGAGGATGAGGTAGGGATTCCTGATTAGGAACACCCTTGTGCTAAATAGCATAACAACCCTGCTAAACAATAAGAGGAAGAAAAAGTATAAACAGACCAATATCAAATGATAATATAAAACATTAATAGAAATGGTTGCCATCCCCTCCATAGATATCATGTGAGCCTTCTCACATTGGGTCCCATTCAAAATTTCCACCAAGCTCATGCAAGTTTTCATCCACTAAAACTGCATTGTCTCATCATAAACGCCACTCCTCCATGACAGCGTTGTTGACTTGGTCAAAGTTGACTGAATCAACATGGTCCAATCCCTGTTCACACCCAAAGGTGCTTAATCCAGTTGCTTATTCTTCCTCCTTTCACATTAGGAGTGTTATTATTCCTTAAAAATGGGTTTTATGGGCCTTCCCAGCCATTTATTCATCTACCTAGTGATAAAAGAAACTATAATATTCCATTTAGATGTAGGCTAAATTTTTGAAATATTACAAACCCTGTTTCCGTCATGAAAAAATAGGGCAACATACATGTTTGCATCGATTTTCACAATTTGAAAAAAGCTTTTCTGAAGGACAATTACCCTACCCCATCCATAAAACAGGTCATCGATGCTTGTGTAGGCACGAGGCTCTCTCCTTCCTTGATGGATTCTCTGGGTACAATAAAATTCAAATCTGCCAAATCGACCGGTACAAAACCATTTTCACTACTCCCTGGGGCACATTCGCATACAAGGTAATTCCATTTTTCCCAAAAAATGCGGGGGTCACCTTCGAGAGGGCCATGAATTGGAACACCTTATCCTCACCTACTTGGAAGACCTCACCGTTCGATCCAAGAAGCATTTAGACCATCTCGAGGATCTGCAAATAGTATTCCAACGATGCCAGAAATACAACCTACACTTGAACCCCCTCAAGTGCATCTTTTGCATCACAGCAGGAATAATTTTAGGTTTTATCATGTCCCAACAAAAAATTCGAGTGGATGCCCTCAAGGTCCAAGCCATCAAAGAGGTACCTCCACCTCGAACCCTCAGGCAACTACAAATATTGCAAGGAAAGGCCAATTTTCTAAGACGTTTCACCCTAGATTACGCCACTTGCACTCAAGATTTCTTGTGCCTCCTTTGCCTGGATATCCCTTTCAAATTGGAGGACTACGCCTAATAAGCGTTCGACGCACTGAAAGACACATTGTCTTCAACACCAGTGATTAGTCCCCCAGACTACAATAAATATTACACCCTATATCTATCAACGTCCAAGACCGCTTTGGCTGGAGTATTGATCCAGGAGGGCCTATATGGGAAGGAGCATGTAATCTACTACGTGAGAAAAACCTTATCAAGCCTGACATTAAGATATGAAACCAAAGAAAAGACTGCCGAATCACTAATTCATGCAGTCCAAAATCTTCGCCACTACATCATCTTAAATACCACAACTATCGTCACAGATATTAATCCCATCAAATATATTCTCACCTGCCACCTAATGAACCAAAAATACGCCCAATAAATGTTCATTCTACAAGAATACAACTTACAGTTTCGCTCTCCCAAGAGAAAAAGGCGTTAATCTTAGTAGATTTCATCACGTACCTCCCAAGTCACACCAAAGGATCACCAGGAAATGATTCGCTACCGGGCGAACATCTCTTCCTGGTAGCCACCGATGACCCTTAGTACAGAGATATCATCCTCTTCTTACAAACCTAAAAGTTTAGACCCCATCTTACTCGAGACGACCGTCGGCACATTCACCATCAGGCCCCTCAATACCACCTTATGGGAGATGTCTTATATTGACGGGGCATCGACACCATATTACATCGATTCCTTACCCATGAAAAAGCAGAACAAGCCCTTAATTACTGCAACAACAGAGCTTGCTGTGGCCACCTTTCTGGAATGGTCATTGCCCAAAAAGTCCTACGATCAGGATATTTCTGTCCCACTTTATTTCATGACTGCATTTCAACAGTCAAGAGGTGCACACGATGTCAACGCTTTGCTCATAAGGAAAGAGCCCCTCCTGCTCCCCTGCACCCTGTTATCGTTGTTGGTCTCTTTTGTAGATGGGGGATCAAATTCATGACTTGCAACCCTGCACCGTTGGGAAATAAAAAATACATCATTGTGGCTATCGATTCTTTCACCAAGTGGGCAGATACTATGCCCAGATACGAAAACACCGCAAAAATCGCTGCACGATTTCTGTTTAACCATATCATTGCTTGGTTTGGCATACCCAAAGAGTTAGCCTATGACCATGGGAAACACTTCAAAAAAGAATTTTTCTAGGAGCTATGTCACCATCACAGATTCACACATGAATTTGCATCACCATACTACCACAATTTCACTGGACAAGAAGAATTTGTGAACAAAGTCCTCAAAACTATGTTACAACGTATGGTGAATAACCAAAAAAAAAATGGCACCACATGCTTTTCTCCACCCTGTGGGCATACTGCACAGCCATGAAAACATCCTCTAGTTTCACACCCTTTCACCTGGTATACAGATTCGAAGCTATGATTCCCATAGAATGTGAGATCCCGAATTTACATGCCGCCATCAAACTCATCGATGACACCCAACCTCTAGAAAAGTGTCTAGTACAACTAGAGTTCATCGACGAAAGCTGACAGCAGTTGCTGCAACACAATGAGGCCCAAAAAAATGGGTAAAAACATCGTTCAATCGCCACATCAACCCTTGTTCATTTATTGAGGGAGAGTTAGTCCTCCACTACAATGTCGCAAAAGAAGCCCTAGGGCCAGGAAAATTTGGAACTTTGTGGAAAATACCCTACATCATAAAACATTGTCTCCTCAAGGGGGCATACATATTGACAGAACCAGAAGGAACATGCCTCAGCAACCCCATCAACAACCTTTACCTCAAGAAATTCTACCCACAAGGGCCAAGAGGGCCCACCCCTAGAGTAAAAGTACACAGACCAAACACTTCAAATATTTGACCAAAAGACTTGTCACAAAATATGCTCTAGTGTCACAATGGATTCTCAACACAACCATTACTTTGGATTCGTTGATGGAGCATCGCGATGGTCTAAAAGTTTAGCAGCAGTTGCCTAGGTCATCTATAACCCTGATCGATCGCCATTCTTCACCAATGGTGTATGCATAAGCTCAACGACAAACAATCAGGCAGAATATGACGTCGTCATCAGAGTTATGTGTGATGCCCTCAATCAAGGCATACACCATTTTCATATCTACCTCGATTCCCAGTTAGTGGTATCACAGTTAAACCAAGAGTTTGAGGTATAGGATTCACATCTGTTTAGAAAATATTTTTGTGCAAAAAGACTAGGCCGTCAATTTGATCACATTACATTCACACATGTACCAATAAATCAAAACCAAACAACTGATCGCATCTCTAAAAATATCCTAAATTGGAATGCATCTCCGATAAATCATCATATATAAAAAATAAAAAACATAGAAAATATAGATATCCATTAGCACAACACATAATCCATAAACAAATATTAAACAGGGGACACACCATGTCGAGCCGCAAAAAATATCTCTCTCATATATACCAAAAAATATGTGCTTGAGTATGAAAAATATTATGTCTCTAACCCGGAAGTCAGCCCAAAGATACACATATACAAGTTAAAAAAAACAAGGGAATCATCCTCATAATGGGTTCTTTCCCTGTGTACAATAAAGCCTCTAGGGCGGTGCCCCCCCAGGTGGGGTACCTGGACCCTCGATCGCTCCTGATACCAGTACTGGAGCTGTTGTCAAAACAGAGATCGCCACCTAGTGCAAATTAAACTGATAGACCCTCTCCTAGGCCATCAAAGTCTCTAGCCATACATCGTCAAGGTCATCCACAAAATGTTGAGTAGGCATCCCCTGGGTCAAGAGGTCCACTCGACCCCATGCATCCGTCAAAAATTGATCCCTAACCTCCAGAGAAGCCATTTTATTTGTCACTTCTGCGAAACGAGCCTTTGCCGCCTCGACGCGAGTGATTGCAGCAGCGCACTCGACAGAAGCCGAGATACTACACTCCCCCGAGGGACCATCCTCCCCACCAGGTGCTCCACCCTGAGGCTGCGCCAGAGTCCCTCCCTATCCCCTCCCTATATATGGAACACCTCGAGGCCTCTGGATTAGATCATCTCCCACCAATCAAGCCACGGGATGCTCGACCTCGCCAACATCTGCAAGAGTAACAAAGCTATGTCAGCGTCATCATAATACACATATAAAGCATAAATACTCATGTAAATGCAGAATAAAACACAAAAAAATACCTGTTGGCCCCCATACATACCCAAAAGGAAGACCCATGTCTGGGTCTCCACAGAAGTCCATCCCCGCATAAGGGAAAGGTAGGAACATATGTGGATTTTCCTCAAACCAAGCCTCTGTGGTGGTGTTTCAATAACACACCACTTGACCTCCATGACCTTGATGCATCGCAAGGGCCCACCTCCTCATCTGAGGCTCTCAAGGACCACCAATAGGCACAAGCACTGTAGGCCTCAACAACACCACATAATACTAGCATATGTAAATAGCTTCAATCCATCTCGGAGGACCTTGGAGAGCTGAGCCAACATCCCATCATGACAATGATAGGTGGAATAAAAAAATTGAACAGCCCTCAGCTGGTGCAGAACACCAATTTATGGGCCCGACGTCCGATTGAGCACAGATGACCCCGATAGTCTCACAATAGTGGTCAGAGCACATCGCTCGTCCAAGTCGGTCACCAAGGCTATTTGAATACACCCCTCTGTAAGAGGCATCCCACCACAATGGCCCGTCGAGAACCGCTGAAGATCCACACTCCCATGGGGAATCAGATAAGGAAGTGCCTCACCCTGAGGCAGTAGCCTGGTCACAAAATAGATACCCATCTCGAGACAGATTTTCAGGTCACACCCTTGCAGCAACATGACCTTCCGTCACTTGTTCCAGCATCAGATCAGGTAACGCAAAATATGATCCTATGATTGTAAGAGGTAATTCTCCATGAACTTGGGAAGACCCTAGCGCGCCAACTTCTGGCATGCATTGGAATCACCTACCAAAGCGACCTCGAGGCCAGGCCAATCCCTCTCCCTCCACAACATCCTATGTCATCAAACATGCACACATCAATGACATTAAAAGCACCAAAAAATTGACAAATTTCCCAAAACGTTTTCAAAAAAAATTCTTTGGTTAGAGATACGTGCCTTTTTTTCCCACAAACATGGAAATGGCATGCTTAAAGCCATTACAGGCACGATAATTTCACACACAACCCTTGGTTCTGCGTGAAAATTACGCACTTGTGCCTTGATCGTGTAATATTCCCAAGTGGGAAATGCAGCAATATTAAACAGTTATGCAGTAAAAATAACGCATATCATCAAAGTAAGAGCAGGAGGCCAATATGGAGACTCTTATTTAACATTTACAACAAAAAATTAGATGTACAATATGGCCCATAAGGTGTTCAACAGAAAATATAGGTCTTCAATGAAATAAATTTCTTAAAAGAGGTGCTGCAACCATGTATTAAGACTAAAACTGCCTTGACAATGTTATTTTATGGAGATACAACAGCTGTTAATTACATATTATATCTAGAGAAAAATAATGCATGAAAAGCCAGATCTAGGATAAATCCATACACTATAAAGACTCTTCTTCAAAATTTCCTTGGGGTTTTCAGCAATACATGAAGTACATGGAGTAGATATGAGATCTAAAGCTGCAGATCTACAGAAATCTTCAGAGATTCAGGAATGTTCAGATCTAATCTGATATATACAATATTATGATCCTCTCCAATGGATCTCAAAGGTGAAGGGTGGATTGTCACTCCTCCAAAAATTTGTGCCAAAATACCCTGCAACAGCACCTACATAAAAATGCAGATCTGGAATTAAAACTGCATTGTAGGGTTTAAGATATGTTTGGACACATGCCAAGATCTAAAAATTGTGTTCAAGATATTCACTACTCTCTTGTAAATGGAATAGAGGACTTCTCCACTGAAAAGGAGCATTCAAATGGTCTAGATATGAGTATATCTAGCCCCCACTTTCTATAGCTTATAAATCCAACCAAACCCTCTACAGGATCTGCGTTGTAGTTGCAAGAAGAATCTCACCTTCAGCCTGATAGTGGATAAGAAATGCAAACTCTTCCAAGAGGCCTCTCAAGGTGTTAGGTCCCTATAATTTGCTAAATTGATTGAGATACAAATGGACAGGGGTAACATCAAACAAAGATTTGGAATCCATGGACCTAGCCTTCTTGGATTCGGAGAGGGATCTCTCTAGTAGATGCAAATATGTGAACTTTTTTGCTGATTAGAGTTGACTTTAGGCTAGATGTTAAGTGCAAGGTATTTTGATTGTTTTTGGTTGGGTATGATGCTCAGATAGATTTAGATAGAAAAAAAGGGAGATTGTTAAGTAATTGGGCAATGGAGTCTAACAAGGTCATGATAAGTTCATTAATGGTTTCAAGAGCATTTGCAGGGCAATTTTAACTTGGTTGGTGGATCTTTTAAGGTTGTGAAGGGCCATGAGGTGAAAATTAAACTTGAGAACAATAAGCTAATAAAGGTCAAAAACTGAATCCTTTATGTACTTGTAAACTGAGAGAGTTAGAAGATTTATGAGTATAGCAAGAGAATCAATAGTCATAAGAAAAACCTAATCCATTTGATTTCAGACTGAAAGCAGACAATCAACCAAGACAAACATTTAGATAAAACATAGAAAGGCAAGAAACTTATTTAACTTTCATAGATTTCATCATTAAGAGTAGAAAAAAATTTAAGATGCACAAGTAGCTATAACCATAGAAGGATAGAAAACCCTGAACATCTAAAGTTATAGCTATGAAGGTTCCTTGAAACAAATTTATCTAAGTAAAGGCGAAGAGCATGATTGAAACAGACTTCTTTGATAAACCTAGGCAAAGATGCTTTTAAAGAGATGATTCCAGGAACAGAGTATTTCAGTGGCAACAATATGCAGGGCTAGCCTTGAATCATACCTGACACTAACTGATCTAAACCATTCAAGAAATGGACAAGCTAAGAACTTCTTAGCGAGCAAGAGATGGATTCCCTAACATATCTCAATAGAAGAAAACATTGAGGCAGTGAAGGACAAACAGAATTAGGGTGCCAACAGAAAAAAATTCTTAATCTAAATTTTTTTTCCTACTGCAAAATAGAAAGATGGAAAACATAATGGACAACTAGAAAACATTAAAATAATAAAACTTCACCATCAAACAAGCTTATGGATCCTACAAACAGTCTATGTCCATCAACAAGCAAACCAGGGCATGCATGAGCTCTAAGACATCAAATTGTTATAAAAAACTCCAAGAGACTATGTAATGCTCCAACATAAGTCATCAAAATACAAATAATAAACAAGAGCCTCATTCTCTATTTATGGAGCAAAATGAGGAGGTGGGAACCCTAAGAAGCTTCCAGAAACCCTAATTTAGCCATAACTGTCATAAATGTGCTTAATGACCATGCAAGGCCCAAGACACATAATAGATAATATAATAAATGAAAAACATCAAAACATAACTCCCAAATCAAATCAAGAGTGATTTGTCCAAAAAAATTATTAAAAAACCAATTTTTCATTAATTAGTGTCTTTTGTTGACTTTTTGGCAAAAGGTTGTCTTTGTGCATAGCGCCATTTTAGCAAAAAGTAGGGTCTGTTGCAGTTGAGTTTTGGACCCCTTCTCAGCATCAGATGTGGCCTCGTGATGGCTTGTTGGAAAGCTTGATTAGTATAATTTCAAAAAATACTTGATTTGTGCTAAACAGGTTCCATTTACCTTCTCAAAAATTAAATCTCCCATGACTTATTTTTGTGCAACGCCAGGCCTAAAAAGGAGGCAGAAAGGTCAATTTTTAGGTGTTTTTTGACGTTTTGAGGGGGGGAAAATGCTCCAATTGACCTGAAATTTTGTGGGTAGACTTTTGGTGATGTGAAAAATCCAAAAATGTAAACTCCAGTAGCTGAGGAAGCCCCAATTTTTTTCGTAGTGCCTAGGGTGCTACGCTCCTAGGGGTCAAAATTTGGGAAAAACAAAAAGTTTCCAAATTTTCCTCAAAATTGGTGTGTAGACCCCTCAAGGGGTTTTAGATACCTGCTGAGAAGCATCAGCCAAGATCCTGAGGCTATCATGCACTTTGGTCCTTTTTAGCTCTTCTAGCTCCATGATGGCTTGCTTTAGTTTAGCATTAGCAAGCATGCTCTTCCTTGCAGTGTTTAACCATTTTCTTCTGTAAGGCAAGGCCCCTCTTCACCTCTTTGAAAAGTTTATGCTCCTTTTTATAATAGTATATGACCCTTTGTGCCCTCTCAAAGTCCCTTTCCCATCCTTGAAGCTAGGCATCCTTTTCTAAGAGGAGCAACTTAGTACTTATCCCTTGGTCCTCATTATCACTGTCTCGATCAACAAAAAGAGTCCCTTGAGAAGTATTTTTGATCCTTTTGCTCCTTCTTACTTGTACCTTTTGCTCAAATTTTTCCATTTTTTCTTTTCCTTTGTCCAATAATTTGGTTGTTTGAGAAGAGATGGCCCTTTGACTTTTAGAGGCAGCAAACACATTTCTTCTCCCTCTGTGATATGTGCATGTGAGAGGGGTAACAATGGAAGTTTCAAAGGCAATGCTATCATCATTTTGACCTTTATTTTTCTTCATATCTTCTACACTTGCCTCACTCTGATTTTATTTTTCATCCATGGACTGATTTTTGTCAAGACAGTCATGATTGTCATGACTCTTTCCTTGACTATCTGGTGTACTTTGATGGTTTTCCTCTTCATCATGCTACTCTTCTTCATAATTTTGCTCACTACTCTCATCTTTGTGGATGCCTTCACTAATTTCATCATTTCCATCATTGCTTTCTTCATGGCTACTTCCCTCCTCTTCACTGTTTTTTTAATTTTCATCATCTTCTTCTCCACTGCTCTCTTCTTATCCATCATTATCTGTCTTAGTTTCTTCCTGATTGTTGCCTTCTATTTGTTCTTCACTAGGGCTATTGTCATCCCCCTCACTTGGAAATTTAGGGGAAGAGGTAAGAGGTGAAATTATTTGTGGAGAAGGCACATGGGGAGATGATGGATGTGTGGAGGTAGATGGTTGTGAAGTGGAAGGCAAGTTCTGCTAGATGAAGGCCTGGGGGTCTGTAAACACATCATGTGAGATGAAGGTTTCCCAAGATATTCCTTGCTGCTCTAGCTGGTATAGGACAATCATTTTGATTAGGGAGTGGTGAAAGAGGCTTGGCATTTGATGGTCATAGCTTTTCTTCTTGACAAATGAGGCCATTTTATCAATGCTTTGAAAAATATAGTAAGGTAAGTACCTCATCTTGACCCTGGTAAAAAGCATCAGCAGCCTTATATGATATGAGTAGATCTGGGAGTATCTCCCCTCACATGTGAAAAAACTGATAATCTGCCTCATCAATGCAGCATACCTCTCTAGCAAATGGGAAAAAAGGGAAAACAACCTTACAATTTTGTTGATAGCTGGGTTTCAAAGAGGGCCCATAATAACTCAACTCCAGCTTCTTTTGTTTGAACCACACCTCACCAATGTCTGGTATACCTGTTGCTTTGGAAATGATCTCAGATGAGAGCTCAAATTGTACCCCTGTTAGATTGACTTGATGGTTTTGTAAGCTACAAATGAACAATCTAGTTAAGTCTGAATGTTTGCTAACTTGCTTGACCCTCTCACAAAATTTGTAGCACCCTACATCCTGGAAGCATGAAAGGATCATAGGAGATGAAGTGACTGGAGTGGTGTCTAGGGGCTCAAATATTTTTTCTTTTCCTCCATGATGTTTTGGCTTGGTGGGATTATGACTCTCATCACTACTCGTGTGACTATCTCCCTCGGACATGATGATTGGTCCAAAAAGAACAGTACGACCTTTGGACTTTTCTTGAGGGTTTTTGGTAAAACTAGGTGCTCTTAGTGGTTTTTAGGTCAACTCTTTGCAAAACGAAGGCTAAGGTGAAAATGATTTTTTAGAGCTTGCACTTGGGTTTAGAGGTTAGCCTATAGTTACCCAATATTCTTTTTGTACTAAAAACCAATTTCACTTGCAAACCCTAGCTCAAATACTAAATAATTGATCTTTATATAGTCTAAGGTTTGGACTAACTTTGACTATGGATCACTTCCTTGTTTTTAGAAAAAAGGAAAACTTGGGAGGAGAAAAAGTTTCACCAACCTTAGGGTCTGCTTGCAGAAGTTTTGAAGACGAAAATTCAAATTTTGGAGCTCTTTGAGACAATTTGGAGAAGTCTGGTCAGAGCGTAGCGCCTATGCGCAACGCTTGTGTGTAGCACTGGCAGACCGAGCGGTGTCCTGGGTGCTTCCGGTATTTTCTGGGCCTGTGCGTAGCGCCGGGCTAGGTGCGTACTGTCGGGCTCTGAGCGCGTAATGCAATGTATTTTTACACTGCCCGCCTCCCTCCTGTGCGTAGCGCCCGAAAATTTTACAATTTGGCCTGAAAACCCTGAAAAAAATTATGACAACGACTTCTTCACTTTGGAAAATGGAAAATGATGCATGGGAAAGGTTCAAGTGACCTTTTATAGTTGTTTTGAAAAGTAATTTAAATGAAAAAACCCACTTTTTCAAAGTTGATGTCCCCAATATCTTTAGTGTGCCTTTTGACTAATATTTGTTGTGAAACACACTTTTGACACTTTTTGGCAAAAATGATTACTTATTCCTCTGTCATATTTTGCAGAACAATCTTTTTGACATGGAGGCCTTTGTTTGGGGTCTATTGCTGAGATGCAAACAGGGCCACACTTGATTTTTGGGCCGTTTTGACAATAACTTATGCCCAACCTTTGATATTATTTCAAAAACTATGTTTTTTACCCTTTGGTAAGATGATCCCTTTTAAACTGATACTATTTGTCTTTTATTTTCTTAGTGCAAGTGAAGAAATGCTATTTTTGGAAAAACCCTAAGGGGGTGGCTTCTATCCTTGAAATCTCTGATATGGTTTCTTGCTTGTCACCACTATTTTGTTAATCAACCAAAATTGAACCCTGGTTCTCTTTTACCTATAGGCCTGTTGCTTTTGTCTTGTTTGTGTTTTCCATCCTGGTGATGATTACATCTTATTACCTTACCTCTTCTTATTGCTGGTGGCCACCTTGGCTATTAATTGTAGAAATGTGAACAAGGGCAGTTGTCCCTAGCAGTATTTTTGCTCTAAGCCAAGGAGGCTTTTCTTGAATGACTTTGGATCAAATTTCTTGATTTTATTCCTCTATGAATACAATCTCTTCATGCAGGAAGGCATAACTTGTTGGGCACCAAATCCATCCGATGACTTAGTGAAACCTTAGGTGACCTAATGGGGACTTTCTTGGACTTGCACTTTGGACAGAGACTTAGACTTTAGGGATCACCAAGTACAAGATAAAATCTATGATAAGATTAGTGTATTGAAGACCCAAGATCCAACATACTTGACTATCCAAAGGGCCTGTAGAGACAATCAGTGTTTGAGAATCTTATGGAAGGGACAACAAAGTTATTTGATTGGTAGGTTTAGGTAGTAGTGGGGAATTTTGTAGGTAAAAAAAACAAAGGATTTGGGCCAAAAGGCAAGACATGGTGAAAAAATGGGTGACAAGTTAGGGTTAAAATAAATGGCTTGAGCCCATGATGGGTCTTCTAAGAGTGGTGGGTCAGTCATGACTAGATAGGATGATAAAATAGTGAAAGTTTTATCTTAGGATGATGAAGGCAGTGAGATTTCTAGAACTCACAATGTTTATGAACTTTGTTTCTAGAAATCTAGGACCAATACTTTGTCATTTTCAGATAGTGAAAATTATGGATGACTAACAGTGGCTCCACTTAGGGAGGGAAACTCCTTCTCAGGAGGGGTCCAGAACTTCAGATTTTTTTGGCTTTTGGAGACCAGTGCCTCTTCCATTGGGCAGATGTGCTCTTTCCTCATTTGCTGATTTTTGTTTTGAGTCTGTAATATTTGAGATCTGAAAAGACATGATTCATATCAGCGTCATCTCTACGTACCCAATCTACTTGCCTAACATTTTTTCTTCCTTGGGTGCACTTGAACTGGCAAACCCTTGACATTTCTCTTTTTGGGAACAAAAATCAAACTATCTAATTGTACCATGATTTCTTCCAAAAGTTTAGACTAGACTGATGAACTCTCTTTATTTTCTCTACCTAAACTACTCATTTGTTAAGATTTAGTTGTTTGACAAACTTTATTCTCTAGGCTACTGACATGAAATTGAAAAATATGGCTAAATCAAGATTAGATAGCCTGATTTACCATAGTTTGTGGCATTGGAACAAGCTGCACACAAGTGTTATTTATGTACAGAAAAAATTTAGGAAACATAAGAGCAATATATGTCATTTGTTTAACATATCTATATTCCTCTTTGGTTCAGATTTGAGCATGTGGAACCAACATCTCTCATTCTTAATCTATCTTTTGACAAGTCAAGCTTGAAAATTTTGACCTACTCTTTTTCACTAACTTATCAACCAAAAATTTAAAACATGTTCAGCCATGATTAGGCTAGATGACTGAACAAGGCTTTTTTTAAATAAGTAGTGGAATTTATATTTGCACACTTTCAGAATTATTATTTTTTAGGTATGGGGTTGTACTTCTCTTTCACAATCTGCCCTCTTTTTCTTTTTATATAGTTTTTGTGATTTTTTCTTTTCATCAGACAATGATATGTACAATGAATGAGGAAAAAAAACTAGGTTTCTTAACAAAAGTAATGTCTAAGCATCCTCCCATTGACAGGACCCCCAAACATTTCAGTTCCATCAAGCTCTTGCAAAAAGAAAGCATTGTTGCCTCTAACTGACTGAATTATGTAAGGGCCTTTCCATAGATTTTCAAACTTGCCATGTTTGCCCTTGTCTTCCCTTCTTGAATCCCATTTCAGAACCATGTCTCCAATCTAGAAATCATTTTCTTTGGTTCTCCTATCAAAGATTTTCTTGATATTGTCCTGTATAGGTTGTGTCCTTTTGTAAAACTCCTCCCTTGACTGCTGCAAATGAATGGTTTGGTTCAACCTCCTCTGCATATCATTTTCTTCTGATTGTACTTCTTGAAGAAGCTTCATGACTGTAACTCCCAAAGAGGTGGGGAAAACTGCATCCATGTCATACAATAGTTGATAGGGATACATACCAATAGATTTCTTGGTGGTTAGTCTATCAGCCCATAGTGCATGCACTAGTTTGCCATGCCATGATTTTTTATTTTGTTCTAAGAGCTTCTTGATGATGTTTACCAAGCTCTTGTTAGAGGACTCAGCTATTCCATTACCTTGTGGGTAATAAGCAGTGGAATGGCCCAGGGTGATGTGATATTTGTAATAGAAGTCCACCATTTTCTTAGATGCAAAGGCAACAGCGTTATCAGTGATGATATTTTTAGGACAACCAAACCTGGACCAGATGTTGGTTTCAAGGAATTTCATGATGACTAAGTCAGTGAAATTTCTAGAAGGGATGGATTCTATCCATTTGGTGGAGTAATCAGTGGCAGTGAGGATCCACTTATGTTGGGCAGTTGAAGTAGGATGGATCTCTCCTATGAAGTCCAAACCCCACTGCTGAAAAGGAGCTTCAACACTAATGTGATGCAAGGGAAAATGTAGGAGATTTCTTTTGCCATCAAAGATTTGGCATTTATGGAAATTCATGACTAGTTTTTGAGTATCGGGAAATAGGGTAGGCCAATAGTAGCCAGCCCTAAGGATCTTGTTGGTTGTAGTCTTCTAATAAAGGTGACCCCCACATTCTCCCTCATGTAATTCATGCATGATTTTTTTTACATCATCTTCAAGAAAACATTTAAGCAGCAGACCAGTAAAACTCTTCCAGTACAACACTCCATCTAAAATGAAAAAAATTAATGCTTTTTGTTTTAAGAATCTAGCTTTGGTTTTTGAAAAAGAAGGGGGAGCATTGAGATAAAGAAACACATAAATAATATCAGCATACCAAGATGAATTTAAAAACATTTCTTCAATGTATGGTGTTGTAAATTATTTAGTTTCTTCTAGCACAGCAACCATATTTATGTCCAAAGCTTGGAAATTTGAGTCAGCCATAAGTTTTTCAAGTCCTTGTCCTTTAATCAATTTAGTGGGTCTGATTTCTAAATCATATTCTAAAATGGTAGAAATCCTCTTGCCCCTTTTACCATCAGGGTCTTGATTAAGTATTTCTTTGACAACTGTGTGTGGGACAAAAGCTATGATATGTGAATGAAAAATATAAACTCCAAAAACCTTCAAAGCTTTGATTAAGGCAAAGGTTTGTTTCTCCATAATGTTATACTTTAGAGGGGCATCCATTAAGGCTTTTTTGAAGAAATCTATGGGTTTTTCTTGCCGCATAATGTTCTTTTGTAATAGTACTACTGCCACAGTATGTTCAGAGGAAAAGGAAAAGATGTAAAAGTCCTTGGTGAAGTCAATGCTGATTAAGACTGGTGTTTGTGTGAGTGCTTGTTTTACCAGCTCAAAAGATTGTTTTGCTTCCATACTCCACTTCACTCCTACTTCCTTTTTCAACATATTTGTGATATTTCTTAGGAGCTTAGCAAGGTTAGGGATGAATCTTCTTAGGAAGTTGATCTTTCCAATGAAAGATTGCAGCTCTTTAATGTTTCTAGGATGGATGATTTGTAAGATGCTTTCTATTCTTTTGGGATCTATCTTGATTCCTTCCTCATAGATGATGTGACCTAAAAAATTTCCTTCCTGAAGGCCAAACAAAGTTTTCTTAGGATTTAGGGATAGGCCATACTTTCTACACTTTTCAAAGACTTTTCTCAAGTGGACTAATTTCTTTTCATTAGTCTTAGAGTAGACAGTGATGTCATCAAGATATATGACTATGGAGTAACCTATGTCTTCTGAAAAAGCTATGTCCATTGCCCTTTGGAAAGTAGCCCCTGCATTCATTAAACCAAATGGCATTTTAACATACATGAATGTACCCCAAGGTGTAGTGAAAGCAGTTTTGAGTTGGTCACTTGGAAAGACTAGAACTTGGTTATAACCTAAGAAGCCATCTAGTAATGAGATTATTTGTGAGCCAACTACTTTTTGGAGTATGTGATCCATTTTAGGAAAGGGCTATTTTTTTTTCAAGGAGGCCTTGTTCAAACTTCTGAAGTCAATACAAATCCTAATCTCCCCTGTCTTCTTCGTAACTGACACAAGGTTGGACACCCATTCTGAGTATTGGACAGGGACTATGATCCTGACATCGTACATCTTTTTGATTTCTTTCTCAACTGAGGGTAACAAGAGGGGGTTAATTCTTCTCAATTTTTGTTTAAATGGTTTCTTATTTTCCTTGAGAGGAATTTTATGTTGAATGATTTTGGTGTCATAGGATTTCAAGTCTTCATACCCCCAAGAAAACACATTTAAATTATCTAAAAATCTCAATGTATTTTTGTTTTGTGTGAGGTGGGAGAGTTTTGGACAGCTTGATTATTTTGGGCTCTTTCATCCCTCCAATGTTACATTCTTCTATATTTGTTTTAGTGGTTTCCATATTGGGTTTTTTAGCTACATCATTAAAATCAAACAACTCTTCTAGTGGTGTAAGGCCTCTTGGCAAGGTGTCATCTTTGTACTACAAAATTTCAAGTTCTCTTTGATCTGATTTATCAAATACTTCTGCAACACACGGGTTTTTAAGGTGGTTTATATCATCATCAAATGGCAGCTCTGTTTTGGGAGTTTCATTTTCAGCAAAATTATTTCTTTCAAATCTTAAACTCTGTTTTGTGCTTGCAAATTCATTTCTGGATTGCATAAAACCATCTATATGCTCATCACTATTAAACACTTTCCAATGGTTCAAGTTGTCCAGTTTAGTAGGCCTATTCTTTACTTTGATGAGGCATTGATTATTTTCATAAGGTAAAGAGCAATTGATGGCAGCAAAGGCAAGTTCATTGGCAAGGCAGTTTTGGGCCCTAGGGATGAAAGCGAGCTCGTACTTCTCAAAGGTTTTGAGAAGGTCTAGGGAAGCATTCCTATATTCCATTAGTCTAGGGTTATTTGCTAAATATTCTCCCTTAATTTGATTTATGATCATTTTTGAATCTCCTTGAACCAATATTTTCTTAGCTTTGAGGTCTTTGAGTAGGTGTAAACCAATAAGGAGAGCCTCATATTCTGCAACGTTATTGGTGCATTGGAAATCTAGCCTATAGGAATGGCCTTCATTTGTGTTGTGGATCCAAAACCCTTCTCCTGAGCTAGACTTACCATAAGAGCCATCAAATCTCATATGCCAAAGGGTGTCAATTTCAGTTTTGTCAATGTTCTGCACTTTAGGGCTACTAGAGTTTTGGGTGTCATTTTATTGGTTAGAGGATTGGCTTGGTTGTTGTGAGGGGCTTAGTTCTCTCTCCTTGTCATTCACTTGTTCACTTATGTAATTTTCATTATACAGGATGAAGGAGTCAAGGTCTGAGTGAATGGAATAAACTGGTGTGTTATTTGGCCTATGTATGTTACTCACCATGTATTTCATATGGGATTCCCAGTAAAATCTTCTTGTTTGATTGAAGACTGGGATGGTGGCATAAGTCATTTCCATTTGAAGGATACCCTGGATTTTGGCCCCCCATGATCTAGATAAAATCATGCCATACTTTTGGGGGATGACAGCCACAACTATATCCATGACTAGACTCTTAGCGGAGATCTGTGCCAGATTGACACACAGATCCTTGATTAGGCCTAGACACTTAACCCTACTGGAATTAAAAGAGTACAATTCTTTGTAGGGCTTTGTGATTTCTAATCCTAATCTCTCCATCACAACCTTTGGCATGAGGTTATGTGAGGCACCAGAGTCTAACATAGCATTATGCAGAATTTTTTCATGTATGTTCAGACTTACATAGAAAGGAGGGACAACTCCTCATCGATATTTTCCCTCTACTTCGGGACCAAACAATAGCTCTGGTTTATCATCAGTTAAGTTTAAAGTGTCGATATCATTCCCTATATTTAACACTTTGAAAATTTTGGATTTATATACCTCTTGGTTTACCAACTGAGTGACGGGTATGGTTATCTTGATTTTAGAAATCTCCCCCTCGAAGCTGAAAGGTGCATGTGTTATAATTGTATTTACATCAGCTTTATCAACCATAAACTTTTCTACATTTTTTATTTACTGATTCTGATTTGATGGTTTGGACAACAATGTTTTTTTAGGGCTACTAGTTGAAGTAATAGGGTAGCTTGAATCATTACTAGGTTGGCTAGTCTTTGGCTTTTTTAGGTCAGCTTTCTTAGCCATATTATTTGTGTTTTCTACTGTCTTTTTAGGAATATGTTCAGAGGTATTTCTTATAACAGTGTTTGGCTGATTTTTTTTAGGAACATCTTGATTCTTTTTTCTCCTAAGGTCATATTGCCTATGGACTTCCATAATGGCATTCTCAAATCCTAGTCTATAGTCTTCAGAATATTCATATGATTTCTCATTTGGTTTTAAAAGAAAACATCCTCTATTCTTCTTCGGTGAGGAAGGTTTTGTCCTCATCATCCGAACCTATGACATTTACATGGTCTTCTTCCAATTTCTTAGGCTCTCTTTCCTCTTCATCTACATAGTTTTCTTGGAAAGGAGGTCTGATTTGTTGGTCACTCTCTCTTTATCTGACTTGAGGAGGGTCTCCTCTAAAATTTTGACTCCTATTCCTATTTTGAAGACTGGATTGATTTTCCCTAGGAGGTTTTCTCTCATTTAAACTGAATTTTTCCATCATCCTCTCCATTTTCCTAACTATGGAGTCAAGTTTGGTGTCAGAAGAGGAGGTTGTAGGTGTTGTGTCATCCTTATAAGTCACCCTTTTTTCTGATCTCATCCTAGCCCTTTTCTCAATTAAATTGGCCTATACAATCATAGCCCCTTTTTGCATGTCTTCTAGTGTTAGGTAATCTCTCACCCTTAGTTGATAGGCCATATCAGCATCAAAGCCTTCGGGATATTTTACTAATGCTAAGCCTTGGGGAGGTTCTATGTGAGGTGGGAGGGCATTGTAAACACTGTTAAACCTAGTGGAGTAGTCATGAACACTTTCTTCCGGATTCCTTTTAAGATTATTATACTCAGAAAGAATTTGAAGGGGGTTCTTCTTGATTTCCCATTTGTTCACAAAGGTTTGGTAGAGGATAGGGAGATCATGTATGTTGTTGTGAGGTAAGTTTTTAAACCATTTCTTGGGTTCTCCCCCTAGGCTCTGAGCAAAAATCCTCATCTGTATGGTTTCTTATTTTATCTCCATGTAGTCAAAGGCATCGTTAATTTTATCTACATGCTTTTGAGCAGTGATGGATTTAGTCCCCAAGAAGTGAGGGATCTTGGACTGATAGTCATTTGGAAAAGGTAATAGTGGTTGTTGTAGAGCTAGTGGAGCATACCAGGCTGCCATGATGGGAGGAAAAGGAAATAAAGGCTGATTTACAAAGGGAGGATTTGTGAGAGGTGGAGTAGGATGGAGTGGGGTGGTTTGCACAGTGGTGGTATGAATGGGTGTAGCTGAGGTACTTGGACTGGAGAACTGATTCTGAGTGGATTTGAGATGAAAAGGGCTGAAGTCATGGAGAAGATGAAAGTCAGGTGGAGTGGAAGGAGAAGCTTCTCTACTGGAGCTTTGCTGCAAATCTATGGGGTCAAGGTCAGTTTGGTCAGCTCTACTTTGTGACATGGTCCTGAATAGATTCTTGGTATGGTGCAAGTTAAACTGAAGATCTTGTGAAATTGTAAGGTGTTCTAGTGCAGAGCTTGCTCTATGAATGGTCCTAATAGTGGGTGAGTTTCCAGCTTTAGAAGTTTGCCACAAAATCTTTTCTGGTTCATCAACTACGGTAGGAGGATTTGGGTCCAGGTGTGATCTGGTATTGATCCTTCGTGAAGCCAGATATATTTACTCGAAAATAAAGGACGTTGAAGGTTTGGGACTGCTTTTCGAAAGGCTGACTTCTCTTAGTGTTTTCTTTACTCACACAAGGTATAACTAGGCCCTAAAAACTGATTTTGACTGATTTGACACAATCCTAGAAAAACCTATGGGACCAGTGAGATGAAAAAACGCCTATTGGAGGCTAGTGGAGTCGCCAGGTGGATATTTTTGAAATTTTAAGGATATGTATACAATGGTCCACCACCAATTTTTGATAAAAATCAATCTAGGGAGTATTTTGGGCTTTTAAGTTTCTTTATGCAGCCTTAACATTTCAAGGAGTATCTTCTAACTGAGTCATCATCTTGCTAGGATAGTGAAGCAATTAGTTTCTACTCTTGGCTATGAGTTGATTTTTTAAGTCAAACTGGGGATGTATATGAGTCTGTAAGAGTTTTTCAAGCTACTATGAACTCTATCCCACCATGATCTCCATTATGTTAGGTCCCCGTAATTTTCTAGATTGATTGAGATACAAATGGACAGGGGTAACATCAAACCAAGCTTTGGAAGCCAATGACCTAGCATTCCTGGATTCGGAGAGGGATCTATCTAGTAGATGTAGAGATGTGAACTTGTTTGCTGATTAGGGTTGATTTTAGGCTAGATGTTAAGTGCAGGGTATTTTGATTGTTTTTGGTTGGGTATGATGCTCAGATAGATTTAGATAAGAAACAAGGGAGATTGTTAAGTAATTGGGAAATGGAGTCTAACAAGGTCATGATAAGTTCATTAATGGTTTCAAAAGCATTTGCAGGGAAATTTTAACTTGGTTGGTGGATCTTTTAAGGTTGTGAAGGATCATGAGGTGAACATTAAGCTTGAGAACAATAAGCTAATAAAGGGAAAAAACTGAATCCTTTATGTACTTGTAAACTGAGAGAGTTAGAATATTCATGAGAATATCAAGAGAATCAATAGTCATAAGCAAAACCTAATGCATTTGATTTCAGACTAAAAGCAGATAATCAACCAAGACAAACATTTAAATGAAACATAGAAAGGCAAGAAACTTATTTAACTTTCATAGATTTCATCATTAAGAGCAGAAAAACATTTAAGATGCACAAGTAGCTATAACCATAGAAGGAGAGAAAACCCTGAACATCTAAAGTTACAGCTATGAAGGTTCCTTGAAACAAATTTATCTAAGTAAAGGCAAAGAGCATGATTGAAACAGACTTCTTTGATAAGCCTAGGCAAAGATGCTTTTAAAGATATGATTCCAAGAACATAGTATTTCAGTGGCAACAATATGCAGGGCTAGCCATGAATCATACTTGACACTAACTGATCTAAACCATTCAAGAAATGGACAAGCTAATAACTTCTTAGGGATCAAGATATGGATTCCCTAACATATCTCAACAGAAGAAAACATTGAGGCAGTGAAGGACAAACAAAATTAAGGTGCCATCAGAAAACATTTCTTAATCTAAATTTTTTGTCCTACTGCAAAATAGCAATATGGAAAACATAATGGAAAACTAGAAAACATGAACATAAGAAAACTTCACCATCAACCAAGCTTATGGATCCTGCAAACAGTCTCTCTCCATCAACAAGCAAACCAGGGCATGCATGAGCTCCAAGACATCAAATTGTTATCAAAAACTCCAAGAGATTATGTATTGCTTCAGCACAAGTCATCAAAATCCAACTAATACATAAGAGCCTCATGCTCTATTTATGGAGCAAAATGAGGAGGTGGAAACCCTAAGAGGCTTCCAGAAACCCTAATTTAGCTATAAATGTCATAAATGTGCTTAATTACCATGCAAGGTCCAAGACACATAATAGATAAGATAATAAATGAAAAAAATCAAATCATAACTCCCAAAACAAATCAAGAGTGATTTTTCCAAAAAAAATACTAAAAAACCAATTTTTCATTAATCAATGTCTTTTGTTGACTTTTTGGCAAAACGTTGTCTCTGTGCGTAGCGCCATTTCAGAAAAAAATAAGGTCTATTGCAGCTGAGTTTTGGACCCCTTCCAGACATCGGATTTGGCCCTGTGATGGCTCGTTGGAAATATTGATGAGTCTAATTTCCAAAAATACTTGATTTTTTCTGAATGGGTGCCATTTACCCGCTCAAAAATAAAATTTCCCATTACTATTTTGTGCGCAGCGCCAAGCCTAAAATGGAGGTAGAAAGGCCAATTTTGAGGTGTTTTTTGACCTTTTGAGGGGGAAAAATGCTCCAATTGACCTGAAATTTTGTGGGTAGACTGTTGGTGATGTAAAAAATCCAAATATTTAAAATCCAGTAGCTGAGGATGCCCCAATTTTGTGCGTATCGCCTAGGGTGTTGCGCTCCTAGGGGTCAAAATTTGGAAAAAAATAAAAAGTTTCTGGATTTGCCTCAAAATTGGTGTGTAGACCCCTCAAGGGGTTTTAGATACCTACTGAGAAGAATCAACCAGGATCCCAAGGCTTTCATGCACTTTGGTCCTTTTTAGCTCTTCTAGCTCCATGAGGGCTTGCTTTAGTTTGGCATTAGCAAGCATGCTCTTCCTTGCATAATGTTTAACCATTTTCTTCTGTAAGGCAAGGCCCCTCTTCACCTCTTTGAAATGTTTTTGCTCCTCTTTATAATATTTGTTGGAATCATGATTGCCGTTAGACCAAAACCCTCAGGCATTAGTCTCCGCTACAATCGCCAGAGTTAGGATCCACAAGAGGCGGTTAGTCCATGTCACGAAACACACGGGGAGCGTTGAACCCAATGTCCAACAATCTCCCCCCCAACGCGAGCTGGGTGAGTTTAAAACTCGAGACCTGTCGCTCTGATCCCACTTGTTGGAATCATGATTTCTGTTAGACCAAAACCCGCAGGCATTAGTCTCTGCTACAATCGCGAAACACACAGGGAGCGTTGAACCCAATGTCCAACAATAGTATATGACCCTTTGTGCCCTCTCAAAGTCCCTTTGCCATTCTTGAAGCTGGGCATCCTTTTCTAAGAGAAGCACCTTAGTACTTATCCCTTGGTCCTCATTATCACTATCTAGATAAAAAAAAAGAGGCCCTTGAGAAGTCTTTTTGATCCTTTTTCTCCTTCTTACTTGTACCTTCTACTCAAATTTTTCCAATTTTTCTTTGCCTTTGTCCAATGTTTTGGTTGTTTGAGAAGAGATGGCCCTTTGCCTTTAGAGGCATCAAACACATTTCTTCTCCCTCTATGATATGTGCATGTGAGAGGGGTAACAATGGAAGTTTCAAAGGCAATGCTATCATCATTTTGACCTTTAGTTTGCTTGATATCTTCTGCACTTTCCTCACTCTGATTTTATTTGTCATCCATGGACTGATTTTTGTCAAGACAGTCATGACTGCTGTCATGAATGTCATGAATCTTTCCTTGACTGTCTGGTGTACTTTGATGGTTGTCCTCTTCATCATGTTACTCTTCTTCATCATTTTTCTCACTACTCTCATATTTGTGGCTGCCTTCACTAATTTCATCATTGCCATCACTGCTTTCTTCATGGCTACTTCCCTCCTCTTCACTGTTTTCTTCATTTTCATCATCTTCTTCTCCATTTATCTCTTCTTTTCCATCATTATATGTCTCAGTTTCCTCCTGAATTTTTCCTTCTATTTGTTCTTCACTAGGGCTATTGTCAGCCCCCTCAGTTGGCAATTTAGGGGAAGAGGTAAGACGTGAAATTTTTTGTGGAGAAGGCACATGGGGAGATGATGGATGTGTGGAGGTAGATGGTTGTGAAGTGGAAGGCAAGTTCTACTGGATGAAGTCCTGAGGGTTTGTAAACACATCATGTGAGATGAAGGTTTCCCAAGATATTCCTTGCTGCTCTAGCTGGTATAGGACAATCATTTTGATCAGGGAATGGTGAAAGAGGCTTGGAATTTGGTGGTCATAGCTTTTCTTCTTGACAACTAAGGCCATTTTATCAATGTTTAGGAAAATATAGTAAGGTAGGTTCATCATCCTGACCCTGGTAAAATGCATCAGCAAACTTATATGATATGAGTAGATCCGGGAGTATCTCCCCTCACATGTGAAAAAACTAATAATCTGCCTCATCAATGCAACATACCTCTCTAGCAAATGGGAAAAAGGGAAAATAGCCTTACAATTTTTTTGATAGCTGGGTTTCAAAGAGGGCCCATAATAACTCAACTCCAGCTTCTTTTGTTTGAACCGCACCTCACCAATGTCTGGTATACATGTTGCTTTGGAAATGATCTTAGATGAGAGCTCAAATTGTACCCCTGCTAGATTGACTTGATGGTTTTGTAAGCTAAAAACGAACAATCTAGTTAAGTCTGAATGTCTATTGACTTGCTTGACCCTCTCACAAAATTTGTAGCACCCTACATCCTGGAAGCATGAAAGGATCATAGGAGATGAAGTGATTGGAGTGGTGTCTAGGGGCTCAAATATTTTTTCTTTTCCTCCATGATGTTTTGGCTTTGTGGGATTATGACTCTCATCACTACTAGTGTGACTATCTCCCTCTGACAAGATGACTGGTCCAAAAACAACAATAGGACCTTTTGACTTTTCTTGAGGGTTTTTGGGCAAACTAGGTGCTCTTATTGGTTTTTAGGTCAACTCTTTGCAAAATGAAGGCTAAGGTGAAAATGATTTTTTAGAGCTTGCACTTGGGGTTATAGGTTAGCCTATAATCACCCAATATTCTTTTTGTACTCAAAACCAATTTCACTTGCAAACCCTAACTCAAAGACTAAATAATTGATCTTTATATAGTCTAGGGTTTGGACTAACTTTGACTATGGATGACTTCCTTCTTTTTAGAAAAAATGAAAGCTTGGGAGGAGAAAAATTTTCACCAACCTTAGGCTCTACTTGAAAAAGTTTTGAAGATGAAAATTCAAATTTTGGAGCTCTTTGAGACAATGTGGATAACTCTGGCCGGAGCGTAACGCCTGTGCGCAACGCTTGTGTGTAGAGTCGGGCAGACCGAGCGGTGTCCTTAGTGCTTCCGCTCTTTGATGGGCCTGTGCATAGCGTCGGGCTAGGTGCGTAGCACTGGGCTCTGAGCTCATAGCACAATGTATTATTACACTTCTTGCTTCCCTCCTGTGTGTAGCGCAGAAGGCTAGGTGCGTAGTGCCCGAAAATTTTACAGTTTGGCCTGAAAACCCCGAAAAAGATTCTGCCAATGGCTTCTTCACTTTGGAAAATGGAAAATGATGAATGGGAAAGGTTCAAGTGACCTTTTTTAGTTGTTTTAAAAATTAATTTAAAGAAAAAACCCACTTTCTCAAAGTCAATGTCCCCAATATCTTTAGTGTGACTTTTGACTAATATTTGTTGTGAAACACACTTTTGACACTTTTTAGCAAAAATGTTTACTTATTCCTCTGTCATCTTTTGCAGAGAAATATTTTTGACATGGAGGCCTTTGTTGGGGGTCTATTGTTGAGATGCAAACCAGGGTCACACTTTCTTTTTAGGTCGTTTTGATAATAACTTATGCCCAACCTTTGATCTTATTTCAAAAACTCTATTTGTTACCCTTTGGTAAGATGATCCCTTTTAAACTGATACTCTTTGTCTTTTCTTCTCTTAGTGTAGGTGAAGAAATTCTATTTTTGGAAAAAACCTAAGGAGGTGGCTTCTGTCCTTGAAATCTCTGAGATGGTTTCTTACTTGTCACCATTTTTTTGTTAATCAACCAAAACAAACCCTGATTCTCTTTTACCTATAGGCCTGTTGCTTTTGTCTTGTTTGTGTCTACCATCCTGGTGATGATTACATCTTATTAGATTACCTCTTCTTATTGTTGGTGGCCACCTTGGCTATTCATTGTAGAAATGTCAACAAGGACAGTTGTCCCTTGCAGTATTTGTGTTCTAAGCCAAGGAGGCTCTTCTTGAATGATTTTGGATCAAATTTCTTGATTTTATTCCTCTTTGAATACAATCTCTTCATGCAGGAAGGCATAAATTGTTCGGCACCAAATCCATCCTATGGCTTAGTGAAACTTTAGGTGACCTAATGGGGAATTTCTTGGACTTGGATTTTGGACAGAGACTTAGACTTTAGGTATCACCAAATACAAGATAGAATCTATGATAAGCTTAGTGTATTGAAGACCCAAGATCCAACATACTTGACTATCCAAAGGGCCTGCAGAGACAATCAATGTTTGAGAATCTTATGGAAGAGACAACAAAGTTATTTGATTGGTAGGTTTAGGTAGTAGTGGGGAGTTCTATAGGTAACCAAAACAGAGGATTTGGGCCAAAAGGCAAGACATGGTGAAAAAATGGGCGACTAGTTAGGGTTAAAATAAATGGCTTGAGCCCATGATGGGTCTTTCGGGAGTGGTGAGTCAGTCATGACTAGATAGGATGATAAAATAGTGAAAGTTTTATCTTAGGATGATGAAGGAAGTGAAATTTCTAGAACTCACAATGTTTATGAACTTTGTTTCTAGAAATCTAGGACCAATACTTAGTCATTTTCAGATAGTGAAAATTATAGATGACTAACACAAGGAAATAGGTGGGATTCCTGATCAGGAACACCCAGTGCTAAAAAACACTATTCTCAGCTAAAAAAAGAGATAATGATATATGTCTAAATGGACAATATATTCAGAAAATACAATATCATCAACAACCTTCTCATGCTGTTGTTAGTGTCCCGTGATTTGGCAGATTGGTAGACCAAATGCACAGGGTAACATCAGACTAGTCTTTGGAGTCCTAGGACCTATCCTTCTTGGACTTATATAGGGTTCTCTCTATGTTGTGTGAAGGATGTAAACTTGTTCGCTTTAGATGGTTGATTTTAGACTAGTTGTTAAGTGTAGGGTTTGTTGTTTGTTTTGGTTGGGGTAAGATGATCAAGTAGGATAGGTGGACTAAGAGGTCATCAAATAAATTAGGCTATGGAGTCTATGAAGTCATTGATATCTCAATAATGAATCAATGTACATCATAGGGAAAATATAGTGTAGCAATGGATCTTTAAAGTTAGTTTGTGAGGTGAGATGGACATTAAGTTGGGGAACCAAGGTAGGGAAAAGGGTAGTGAAGTATCCTTTCTCAAATACCTAAGAACAAGGAGGTCTTAAATACTGATAAGAAAAATATACTAATCATGATATAGGGAACACCATTTACTCAATGAAAATACTTTTAAACAAATAAACATTCAAGATACACAATCCAGTGGAACAAAGAAAGTAAGACAACTTATCTAACTTCAATGATTCTACTTTCAATATTTGAGAACATATAAGAGACAAATAGCATCAATAAATGAAGAGGGAACTCCTAAATTTCATTTATTAAACTATAAAGAACTTTGAGGTAAACTGATAAGCATATACAAAGGGCAAGATTGAAACAAGACCTCTTTGGCATAACCTAACAAATCAATACATCAAAGAGAGATTTCAAGACAGAATTTAGATAGCATCAAACAAGAAGGGCTTACCTGAATCATGTTTGTAAATTAGAATATTAATCCAATAACAAAATATACAAGCTTAGCTGGGCCTAAGGAGCAACTGAGAATTCCTTAAACTAACCCAGCAGAGGAAAACATAAAGACAATAGCAAACAAGAGGACTGAGGTGCCTCAAACAACATTTCTCATCCTATACTCTTCTGAGATATTGCAATATAGAAAGATGGACATATGGTAAACAATAAAACATGAAAAAATAATAGATACATCACCATTAACTAAACTCAGTGATCTTTCAAGCAAACCTTCATCACCATCAATCACGGCAAATTTTCCACAAGCTCCACAACACCAAATAGCTCTTCAACCTCCAAAAACCATGTATTTCTTTCAAACTCATCAAAAGGCCACACATTACAATGAATCCTAATGCTCTATATAACAAGAAAGGAGGAGGAAATCCTAATAGAGCATCTAGAAGTCTATTGGCTAAGCATAAGTATCTCTATTGTCCTTGAGGCCATGCAAGGCCCAAGGCACAAAAATATCTAACATAAATATCTTTTCGGCCATTTTTAGGAATTAAATTGACCTTTAGGATCTGAAAAGCCTCCTAAAACTTACCAAATGCACATTTTGACTTGTAAACCACAGGAGCGTAGCACTTTGTTTTTAAAATGAATTTTATGCCATGAGCGTAGCAAAGGAACAGAAAAAATGGGTCTTCTTACAACAGTGTTTTGAAGGTCTTCCCGATGTCGAATAAGGCTCCATGATGGCTCATTGGAAATCCCTTGAAGTGTATTTTCCATATCTATCCTTGGTTTTATGATATGACCTCTGCAACCTATTAAAAAATTGAAATTTCCAAGACTGGTAAGAACGCAGCACATGTCCTGAAAAGCAGGCAGAATGGTGAAAAATTGGGTGTTTTTACCCTTTTGGAGGATCAAAACAACTCCAATTGATCTAAAACTTGGTGAGCATGCTGTATGAATGATGAGGAACCCAAAAATTCAATCCTTTCCTCCTGAAGATGCCCTGAAAAAGAGCGTACCACCAGGTGTGCTGCGCTCCTAGCCTTAAAATTTGAAAAAAAAAACTTGTCAAAATTCTCCCAAATTTGGTGGAAGCATACCTCATGGGTCTTGGGAGACCTGTAGAGAAGCTTGAGCCAAATAACAAGGTTATTCAGGCTATTTTCTTCTTTTAGTGATTATATCTCATTTTGGGCCATTTTGAGTTTTTCCCTTGCAAATTGGTTTCTTTGGGCATAATGCTTAGTCATTGTCCTTTGAAAATCCAAGTCTTTGTTAGCTTTCTCCAGCTTGGCCTCAAGGTGTATGTTGGCCCTCTCAAGCCATGATTCCTTATTATGCTCAATTTTATATTGCAAGGAGCTCATTGACAAAAAGCTGTTGTGCTCGGGCTGATTCTTCTTCCTTCTGCTTTGCCAATGCTTTCTTTAGACCAATAGTTCTAGGTCTCCTTCTAGTTTGACCTTCTTCATCTTCACTTTCATCATAAGTGCCCATGAACGTTTCCAACTTCACCTGTGCCCTTTGAGCCTCCTTCTGGTACTTGAGTGTTTTTATTTCATAAATGGCCTATTGGGCACTCATTTTCTTGTTTTTCATCTGATAGAAGTGAATGACATCCTTTTCTCTTTCTAATTCAACTTCTAAGTCCTTGATTTGTGCATTATGGTCCTGGAGAAGGGAGTTTTCAATTCTTGTTTCATTCTCGTCATCACTATCTATGTGAATAAGTTCAAATTCCCTCTCTTCTTCATGATTTTCTTCTTCCTCTTTCACTTTTTGCTTACCTTTTTTCAATCTTTTGAGTTGAAGAGGATGGCATGTCCCCTTTCCCTTTGGAGGCAGAAAACACATGCCTCTATCATCTTTGATAGGTAAGAGGGAAAGGTGCAACAAGTTTCATTTGAATATCTTGATCATTGGTAACCTTAGGACTGCTCTTCTTCTCATCAATGATCCTTGTATGTGGGTCTTCTTCTTCTTGTTCTTGACTGCCTTGTTGAGAGGCACTTTCATTTCCTCCCATGCTAGTAACACTGCCCTGATCTTCATCATTGTTATGTTCTTCCATGTCCTCTACAATATCATCCTCCATACTTACAAAATTTTCATTTTCATTTTCATTTTATTTGTTTTCATGGTTAGAGGTGTCCTCATCATTGCTTGATGCATTTTCATCCTCTGGGCTTCCCTTTGAGTTCATGGGATCCCTGTTGTCACTTTTGTTAGGGCTATTAGTCATTAGGTTTCCTTCATTATGACTGTCATTAGTCCCTTCACTATTTGTCCCAATGTCTTCATTATTTGGCCTACTGTCTTCACTTTCAAACTCTGCCTCTGTCTTTGCATCTTCATTATCTATATTATTGCTTGCATTTTATGTGGGGTCATTGTTAGAGGCAGATTCATTATTTTCTCCTTCACTTTTACTATCACTTTATTCCTCATTATGTGTGTCTATACCCACACTGATTTGCCCACTGTATTCACTGTTTTTCCCACTGCAATTTTCTTCAAACTTTGTCTCTTCTTGACTGTTATTTTCATCTTTGTCACTGCTCCTTTTATCACTGTTATTGTGCTCATTGTTTTCTTCTTTACCTTCACTATTTTTCTCATCAAAACCTACCTCTGTCCTTGGGCGGTCATTGATTTCCTCATCTTCATCTAGCTCACTACCTTTGTCTTCTTGTTCATTTTTTGGTTCACTGCCTTCTTTGTCTTCTTCATTTCTTTCATCTGCCTCTTCTTCACTGCTTTCATCTTCATCAACACTTTCTTCTTTGTCCTCTTCTCATCACTTTCTTCACTTTCATCTTCCTCTTTTTCACTGTTATTTTCTTTTTCTGAGGCTTTAAGAGAAGGTGAAAGAGGGAGGCTTGTTTGGGGAGAGGATTCATGTGAAGAGGATGATTCATGGTCAGTGAGGGGTGATGAAGGAGTGGAGGAAGGTGGCTAAGATGATGCTAGTAAAATTTGCAGAGGAAGAGGCATGGAGTTGTTAAAACATCATGGGTGATGAAAACTTCCCATGGGATGCCTTGTTGCTCTAGTTGGTGTAATACAATCATCTTGATAAGGGAATGATGAAAAAGACTTGACATCTATTGTGAGGGAAGCCTATTTTTCACAATGGATGACATTTTATCAATACTTTTACAAAGGTAGTAGGGCAAATGTAGTAGCTTGGCCCTAGTGAAATGCATGAGTAGTCTTATATGGTAGGAATAGATCCTAGAAAACCTACCCTCACAGGTGAAGTATTTCATAATGATTTTCATTAAAGGAGCATATCTGTCCAACAACTGAGAAAATGGGAAAATAGTTTTATAATTAGCTTGGCAACTTGGTTTTAAGAAGGGTTGATAATGGCTTAGGTCCAGATACACCTGTTTGAACCAATTTTCTCCCATGCAAGGTATTCCAGTGGCCATAGATATTGCATTGGTGGTGAGCTCAAAATTCACTCCAGTTAGATGTACTTGGTGGTCATGGAGGTTTAGGAAAAAAAGCTTGGTCAACTAAGGGTGACTTTGGACTCTCTGCACTTTCTCACAGAACTCATAGCATCCTACCTCTTGGAAACATGAAACTATAATAGGATAGACTGTCAATTCTTTATTTTTTATAAGCTTAAACCTATTTTATTTCCCACCCTTCCTTTGATGTTCTCTAAGCCTTTGGCCTCTCTCGCCACTGTTAACACTGCCTTCTCTAGGAATTTTGTCCTCTGTTCTTTGCCTTTGAAAAAAAAACCTTGATATTCTTGGGAGATGATATGGAGAGGGTAAGTGAGAGGCTAATGTGGAAGGCAATGATATGAAAATTTGGAGGGGAAATGATGAATGAATAGGGACACTTTTGGCCTCAATGTGTTTTTAGTGTGTAGATGGATAGCTTATTTTCAATCAGCAATGTTTGCAAACATGGGGACCTAACCTTTCTCCCTTTAAGGTTTTTTTTCAACTTCTCTTTAAGCTCACCCTTCACATTTTTTAATATTTCATCCTCAAACAGTATGAAAAGGTAGGGAAAAACTAAATACCTTCAAAATCTTACAGCTGAATCAAGGAGTCACAGGAACGCAGCATGGGGCAGTTGGGCACCTCCTACACGAGCTGTTGTGTCTTCGTGGGTAGTCCTGAATGTACAGGAGCGTAGAAGTTCAAGCAACCTCTGCACAAGGTGTTGTGCCTTCTGCATGCCTAGGTGCGTGGTGAGGCAGACCTGAATGGGTAGTCGGGTGTTCTACATGCATAGTCATGCCTTCTGCACACCCAGGTGCATGGTGTGGCAGACCCTGCACGGGTTGTTGGGCAAGCTTTGAACGGTCGGGCACGTAGCTAAGGAGTTTTCGGGTGCTCTTGCACGAGGTGTCAAGCAACCTCTGCACGCCTGGGCATGTAGCGCAGTAGGGTGTCGGCTCCTTCGAGCGGAGATTGCACATGCAAGAGCGTAGCATTTTGGGCGCCTCTGCACGAGTTGTCAGACGATGGCCTAATGAGCAGCGCCATGCTACAGGCATGTAGCACCTCTTTGGAAAATATGCAGGCAACGCATACAGGTGCGTAGCGCAACTTCACAGGAGTGCAGCGCAAGATTTTCTGCCCGAAAGCTCTTCCAGAAACTTGAAAACCCTGAAAATCTTCAAGTATTTTTGTGTATGAAGAAATGATGTTGAGTGAAGATGGATTTAGGCCTTTTATACCCTTTGAAAAATTAAAAATTAAAATCCACCTTTCTAATTTTTTCCTTTTGGTTTTTTTTACCCTTACTAATATCTATTTTTCTCTTTAGTGCAAGAGGTGTTTTTAAGTATTAAAGATGATTCCATGGTGGATGATCTTGAAAATTGATTTTATCCTCCTCTTGCTGACTTATAGAGGCACGATGAATCTACTAAATAGTAGAAACTCATGCTCACTTTGATTTTCTTATATGATAGAAAACTCAGGCTCCCTCATACTGCTTTTGACAATCCTTTGAATGTACTTGGAAACTTAGGCAGCCTTCACTGATACTGTTTTTAGAATTTGTCCCTTTTTGTTGTAGTGAAAAATAAAACCCCTTTTATCTTATTTAAACCATGGAGGCCTCCTTTAAAATTTCCTCTAAAAACCTTCTGACCTTTTGATGGAGTTTTATGACCTTTAGGTCACCTTTTCCGACCTTTCTACACTTCTAGATTTTAAAGGCCTTTTTCCTTTTCTTATTTATCATTCCTAGAAGCTTTGATTTTATGTTTGATGGTGTTGATGCATCTTTGTCCTTTTTAACCTTTTGCATGGATGTTGACTATACTTGAGAGTTCTGTCTCCTTCACACTGATACTTTTCAATCTATATTTTTGGTGTAGTGAAACAGTGTTCTGTTGTAGCCGCTACAACACCACCCAAAATTTTGGGTATATTTAAAATTTCAGGTTCCCCCTCTGCTCACTTAGGCGTTAAAGTCTTTCACCTGACTTGCAGTCAGTGAAATCCCTCCGACCTATCCCCAAACCCTCATGAGCTTTCTCACCATCATGATCAAATGTTGTTGCTGCAATCATGCCATGTGTGGGAGGGATCATCTAGCATACACCCGAACACTATTACCGCAGTCGCGCCATGTGTAATGAGATTGCCATGCATACATTTGAATGGAAACCTTTTGTGTATTGACGATTAAAGGCCCTCTCGCCATGGGTCATTAAGCATGTTGACTGAATACATATTTTAATCTCGTTAATCTCATATGTTTTATCTGGGGACACCATTATCAAAGAGTAATTGTGATGTTGTAATGTGCCACACAGGTCGACCCCACGGGTGACAAACTCCTCAGTCGTGCCACGACATCAAGGGAAATAAAATTGAGCTCAACAACGAGGCCAAGTTGCAAGATAGGGGAGGAGGAGAAGAAAGTGACCAGTACTGTTAAAAGGAGGATGGTGTGATACATGTTGAGCAGAGAAAGAGCCTTTTATGTCATTGATGCAAAAGGATTTCTTCACTAGTGCACGCCAGGTACTTAGAGATGCCCAATTTGGAAATTTCTGTACCAGATGCCATCTCACATAAAGAAAAAGCATTTGCTATGATCCAAGCTTACGTAAGGACCGGATGGAGTATTCTCTGAAGAATTTTTGAAGATCCTGCACAATGTCAGCTCCATGTCGATGTTTGCACACAAAGGAACATATTTCACCACTTCGACAAGTCTAGCCCGAAGTATAGCCCGGTAAACAAAGTGGACTCAGAATATTTCTCTAGAGAATGACCATCTCATTCGAGGCGTTCTCGTGCCAGGCATTAGTGCGAAAGCACACATGTTGGTGTTGCAAGCCAACGACAGAGTTTCAAATATACGAACGCAACTTTGAGAAGAATCATTTATTAATCCTAAGCTACATAGTGTGGAATTATTTATGCTGTAAGGAGTACAATGTGGAGGAATGAAAGGGCCTTAAAACCCTAGTCTCCTTTGCTCTTACATATCCATAAAGTTTGTCTATGCATGACCATAAGAGATGGAGAACTTTAAATTGAACCTAAAGGGTTATGTTCAAATGCATACACCTTTTAGTAGCTAGGCACATTGATGCATATGCAAAGAGAGTCTCTGGAACCACAAGATAGAAAGGGTTAATATTAAAAGGGACATCAATGTGGTTTGAGTGGCAGATTTCAACTCTCGATCTTTCAAAACAAGAAGCATTCATATTAGGAGGTGGTGGCCTTAGCATAAAAATTTTTATTTGTGCTAACATTATGAGGAAAAGCAAATGATCAATGTTGTATAATTAAAACAAGGCGCCAAAGCATATGGTTTCAAAACCATAGGAAATGGTGGAGTACAACCATACAGACAGTTACGAATGGGAACAAACATTTTGATGGTGCAGTTTTAATCCACGTGGGGCAGGTATATATGGCGATCAACCTTACGTTGAAACCCAACGCAGAATTACATGGACACGTTACATGGAGCCAAACGTTCGATGGCAGGTTTTTGTTTGAAAGAAAATATATACATACGGCGGTCAAATTTATGATTGAAACGTGGAGCAGAACTACGTCAACACATACAAATGGACGCAAGCGTTTAAATGGTGGGGTTTCAAACTATAGTAAAACATTTGGAGCGGATGTATACATAGTGACCAAAATTCATAAAGCGGAACCTTGCAACAGTCCTACGACGGCAATAATATAACAATCATCGAAGCAGTTATAATCATAAGAAATGCAGAACCATATGAAGATATTACAAACGAGCGCGATTTTCAATTTATGGTAAACGCTTGGAGTAGAGAGTTGTGTTTAAAACGTTCGGAGTGTATATTTATATAGTGGTCCAAATCCATTGTTTAAAACACCGGGAATCAGAAAAACATTACATGATAATGCCACTTATACAAACAGATATGTCATATGAGGGTAGAGCAGAGCCATATAAAAACGTTGCAACAGGGCTCAAATGACTGCATGAAACATTCAGAGCGTGTATATATATACGTGGTGGTCAAACACTACGGAGCAAAACATGACAACCAATCTAGAGCGGAAGGTTGACAAGCCACGATGGCATTGTGTAACAACTGTAACGAAATAATAGTCAAATCAAGGATGGAGTTGTAGAATCACGATATCCCATAGCCCATGTTTAAACGATGCTCAAGTATGGGGTTTAACCACGTCGTTGAAGAACCAGAACGTAGGTTAACAAAATATGTGTCAGCGCCAAAGATGCTCCTCGCTTTCCACGGTTTGTTTATCGATAGATGGTGGTTGCGTAATACGCCATGGGTGATATCATGGATCCAGCTCACCACCAATGCCAAGTCAGGTGCCACACACGCTGGAGGAGGTGAGTCAGCTTTCCAAACGGATGCCGAAGAAATGGTGATACGATCGGCCGTTTTGGTGAGCAGTTTAGAAATACATCATAACGTTCCATGTTAATGCACCGAAACAGGCATTTTTAACACACAGCATGTCTATCGTATCTCAGCATGCCGTGATTTCAAGCCATGCGGAATAGGATGAAGGCTAGCGCACTCCAAAAGCGGATGTTTAACGTTCCATGTTAATGCACTGAAACAGGCAATTTTAACGCACCGCATGTCTGTCGTATCTCATCATGCCATGATTTTAGGCCATGCAAAGCAGAATGAAGTCTGGCGCATTCCAAAAGCGGGTGTTTAAGTGACAGAGGAGGCGAAAATCGCAAGCTGGTTTAATGTTTAGACTGTTTCCATCAAGAAATTAGAATGTATTTTTAAACATCCGGCTTGTACAGAGAGAGTCATGTCTGAAGTGTTAATTCACAGCCAAATCAAGCGCCCTTTTATTGTGACGTTGAAGGAGATCATGCGACCTATTAGTGAACATAATCTTGAAGATATTTATATTGTGATGGAAATGGTGCATGAAGATTTGGTAGACTCTATAGAGTCTAGAAATCGAGCAGACGAAAGCAGCAGCCACCAGTCAGTGGCTCCCTTGAATGTTCAGTTGATTATGAACCAGTTATTGAGGGCCCTTCAGCATTTTCACTCTGTGAATGTGCTTCATGGTGAATTGAAGCCCCAAAATATTCTTATAATGGAGAAAACTGTGGCTCATGCACCAGATTGCATTCGCTCCATCATACCTATAGTCTATGCGTTGAGATCAGAATCGATAGGGCTTGAAGAACGATGATCTTTTGGTGCGCCTGTTATTGCCATTCACAAATAAAATTGTTGTTATGGTGCCGTGGAGAGATTTTAGGAAGGATTAATCATCCTTTTGACCGCTCGATCCTTCTTAGGAGTCTTGAGTCTAGCGCAGTAACTTGCTTTTCAGCGTGTGGTGTGGTGGGAGTTCAAAAGGAGCAGGAGGTTATGCTCTGGAAAGTTTACTACAAAATGTCAATTGCAGCAACAAGGAGTGTGATCGATTCTTAAACAAAACCATGCAACCCTTGATCAAGTCGCAATCCAGCCTGGGTTGCTGAGTCGCAGCATACCCAAAAGCAACTGAGTGCGACTTGCCCAACATTTGTGACTATGCGACCTTTGTCAGGTCGCATTTCTTCCGAGTCGCAAGTCACAAATCTATGAGACAACAGCAGCACTTCGCAACCCTTTTGAGATTGTGACCCACGTAGGACTAAGTCACGGACCCTCCAAATACCATTGAACGCTGACCACGCCACTCTGAGCCGAATATGCGACCATGCGACCGGCGTGTCTCCGGTCGAAGGCTCTGTACGAGGTCCACCAGAGGCCGCGACTCCAAGCAGTTCCACCATGCGACCCCACTTCGTAATGGCTCTTTTTTCTCAAAATACATATATCGCCTACAAAGAATAAGACTAAGGGGCGCTGTGGGGTCCAAGCTAATCGTTAAAACCCCTTGATGTTATTTGTCAATATGCTCCTTATGCATCTGCGTTTTCTTTTACTGTATCTTTATTTTTTCTTCAACATGTATAAACATATTTATGTGGGCAAGGCTAATGGCTAATCTAATATGCATACATGCAGGTAACATGAGGAGATTATGATGATGACCCAGACAAGGAAGTTTGTCTCTGCATCATGGGAATGTCAACACAGAGCTATGTGATTTGTCCTTAATACTAGAAAGTGGTGATGTGATAACTGTGTCACAAATTTGCGAAGGCTCTGAAACGCACGCAGTTCGCAAGTCACAAAATCAAAGAAGGCTCAGTGCCCAGGCCGCAGGTTTCTCTGAAAGGTCGCATTTTCCGTGTCGCAGGTCGCAAAGTCGTGTTCCATGCCAAACGCCGACGACGCGACCCCGCCGACTAGGTCGTTAGCCGGGACCACGGCAGCTCTGCAGCAGCGCAGAAAAGATCGGGTCGCAAGGCAGCTCAACAGTTGGGAAGGCGAAAAGTCAGGGAGTCCAAAGGGCAGGCTTTGCTCTATAAATGCTTCCTTTGGGAACTTGTAGAGGATATTTTGTTTGGAACTCGAGCTGAGTATATTGTATTACCAGAGGATTATACATTGAAGCATGAATACAATCATTTTGAAAAATCCCTTTTGTGGATCTGGTGTTGTCATATGTATGAGTGCTATTGAGTATTATTTTTTCAGTTTCTGAATGTCTTTAGATTAAGGGAACTATATCTTTAATTCATATCACAATTGCATAACAGTTTACTGAGTATGTTAATGGTGGTTGAGTTCATTTCACTTTCTTAACGAATGCTGATGGCCTTGTTTATTAGCATTTGTGTTACCATTTAAAACTTTTAGGAAGTGAAGGGTGTTCTTGCCATGAGGAATTGTTTCCTTCGTTGTTAGAACAGTTTACAAGCATGACCCTAATGAAGTGTTGTTAACAACACTTCCTTCGGTCTTCATGCTTTATTATTTTCTCTTGCTACTCATAGTGTTACATGTGCATTTAATGCATCAATCATATGTCTTGTATCATTTGATTAGGTGTGTATCCACTGTTTTATAGAGTTTAACGGAGACCCAAAGAAGGAGATATCAGTGGTAGCCGGACCCACACCCCGGACGGGATCCCTATTCCAAATGGTTCAAGGTCTAGTTGGGACTCAACGGGAGATCCATGTTGTTACTTAGATGATTTTCCGTCACCACTAGCAATGAAAGAGGGCCGCAGGAGTCATCAGCCCGAGAGTCCATGAAAACTATATCTGAGAAGGCTTTTCCTGTACCATTCTCCCCAGATGTTTTCATTTTGTTTCATATCATCTCTATGAACTTATGTATCACTTGTCCCAGTTAAAATTTGATGGTGAAAATGGGGTGTCCATAACCCAACGCCTTTTAGGTTTCTGTGACTTTGGTGAGTGCTACGAAATTGACGATGAAGGTTTGATTTGTTTTCTTTTCTTCCCCACTCTCGAAGGTCACGCTAAGCAATGGTGTCGCACATTACCAGAAGCTTCCATCCATTCATTTGAACAACTCATCAGTGAATTACAACAGGTTTTTCATAGGTACGATTTTCAATGTGTATTGATAAAGATGAATGACATTAGAATGGAACCTTAGGAACCTCTAGATGAATTTTCTATCATATTTTTTCATTATTGTTTTGAGTTCCCTGAATAGGATGTCGATTGGAAGTTGTTAAGTGAACAGTTCAGCTATGTGATTCTCGTTTCCCTTGAACAGTTTCAGTTAGCAACCCAGCCTGAGCCTAGTGTTCCCTATAAAAATCTGCAAGTCAATGGTTGTTCTGACTTTGAGTCTTTCACGCACCATGTTGAATCAGAGTTTGAAAACCCCAGTGGCTCATTATCTCTCTCGGTTCATGAAACCTACCTCGAGCCCACTCGATGTTTCCCTGGACACAGTCCTAAATCTGATTTACATACGGATTATGAATCGACTCCTATCCCAGATGCAGTCGTTTCCCTTACACGACCTGCCAGGTCATTATTTTCTCTGAACACGAACGCATGTGTTGGAAAGCCTTGTATGGTTAACGCCCCTACAACTCAATCTATTTTTTCATTATTCCCCGATTTATTTCACGATCCCGCCACACCAGTAATTTCTTCGAGACATTCAAAATTTCCTTATACTGGTATTGGCAACAATCATAAGCACACAGATGGTGTTTCACAATCACAGTTCAAAATCGATGAATCTTTTAGATCTGATCTTTCTCACGCAGAATATTTAGACAGCCATAGGAGAAATTTCCTATCTGGGCAACCTCAAGATGTCCTCTTTATTGACCCATCCCAGTTGGTAACTCCCCGGGGGCCTAACATGCCAGGTACCCAGCTTAATCAAATCAATGGTTACAGCGATCCCTGCTTACCTGAAAACATACTCAATCATACCACTAAGGAATATCACTCGCGTCTCTTTTCCGACCACATGGAGACACCAAAATTCGATGAGTCACTTTGGGAAGATTCAAGTACCCATCAGAAAATCGAAGCACCTCAGCTTCTGTTGACCATTTTTGAAATGACGATCCCCATGTACCATGTTCCTCCCAGCATAACTGCATCGAATTCACCCCACCCTGGAAAATCTAGAGAATCCAATTCTTTGGATTATCAATCTGTCAGTGCGCAAAATTTTGACCGAATTGATACAAAGCCCACTGACATTTTTCTACCCACCACAATCCATGTTCACATCCAGTCGCATGTTGATCTCACCAAACCACCAATGTGGGGCAACCCCCCTCTTGAAGGTCTGGAGTTTGATCCTCATACCCTTGACCAAACCCAGGAGCAACCCCGAACTAGGGTTTTCAAAACTAGGGTTTCTGCACTTGGATGTGCAAGCATCTATAATTCGCCTGGCACATGCTTATTGTTTCCATTCCATAAAATAGATGACCCTCACTACCATAATGAGCATGCTGGTTCGTCCAACCAACCCTATACAGTGAATGTGCCTACAAATAGGCAATGGCTCACCCAGCACCCATCAGACCTAGGCTTGTGCATGAATAGATGTGTGCCATTTATAAATGTTGAGTTTCAAGAACATAGTGCTGTGTATCAGGATGAGAGTGGAAATCAGCTTGCATCATCTATTCGCGCATGTTCTTTGGTAAGTATCTATGATCGTCTTGCCATTGCACCTACTCCTCAGGTAAGTTTTGTTGCTACTGCACTTTTTTGGATACTAGCTCTGATCCTGATCATTGTTGTCATTGCAGGATGCGAACTAATGCGGTGGCTGCACTGGAAAACTGATTTTACATAACCCAGTCACCTCATGGGTTAAACTAGGGTTTAGGTGTAGGCTAGCTAGAACCTGTTAATAAATTTTTAGTTCGAAGTTAATTAGGTTTACTTGCCAATTTTTTACTTCATGATTAAAAAGTGTGTGTACTATTTTTGCTTACGATTAATATCCTAGGCATGATCATGTTACAATTTTTTTGCACTCATTTCTTTTTAGTCTGCTTGTTGCTGCATAAATAATTATTTCTTGTATCGCCCCTCTTTTCCACCTACAACTGGTTGATCGTTCTCGCACATGGCGTCGAATTGCATCTTGAGCCTTGCCTATTACATTGCGTTGCACACTATCTTCCTCACATCATTTCCGCAGATTGTTGATATAGCTTTGAAAATATTCCACATATCGACGATCACTGCATGAGCCTTCATTGAAACCCTATCGCCTTACGGATTTTTTCTGCCCCAACTGCTAAAACAATAACCCCATTGTTTGCGTGAGGTTGCAGTGGCTATCTCAAGCGGTAGCTTTCTCTTAGGACAAGTCATTGAAGTCGCTTTCTCAACAAGATGCCTATGAGTCTAAACTTATTATCTGGGGAGATACGAGCCTATTTTTTGTGGGAGGCCTAATGAGTTTGAAATGGCCCATACCCGTAAGCCTAAGCCTTGTGCCCAGCATAGTCTTGGACTTTTTAATTTTTGTTTTTCACGCTTCGCCTATTGTGGTAGATGGGATGTGAAGGTTTGGCACCAGGGCGAACCCAAATCAGTATATCTTTCAGTTTCTATAAAACAAGGAACAACCTCTCTTGCTCATAAAATAAGTCGGGATCCCTCATCCTCCATGAAGAATAAGTGCCACGAGCACAGGAAAATAAGTGCTACAAGCACATGAAACAAATAAGGGTAAAGGATCGAGAAAGGCTTCCTGCACAGAGAGGTAATGCAACTACTCCACCGGGGTACTGACCAGGCTTGCTGGCAGCGGAGCAGCGTTTGTGATTTCTTGAAGTGACTCCGCCGGGGTACTGTCCAGGCCTGATGGTAGCGGAGCAACACTAGAAACTTACTTTAAAAAAAAATCCTGAAAATAATAAACCTGCTGCCTTGCTCTTCACATCATCAACAAGCTACGGGCGTCTATGAGCTTGCTCTTTGATGTGTTTCTGATTAGCAAGACCTAGCTGAGGCACAAGGATTAGACATACCTATAAAGGGCCAAAGTAATACAAAGGGTACCCGCGGAACTTGTTCACTATTCCCTTGCATCACTATCCGGACTCAGACTATTGTTGTGATATTGACAGAGATGCTGGATTCTACCAGTGGTTCGCCATTTTTTGTAGCCGCTACAACACCACCCAAAATTTTGGGTATATTTAAAATTTCAGGTTCCCCCTCTGCTCGCTTAGGCGTTAAAGTATTTCACCCGACCTGCAGTCAGTGACATCTCGCCGACCTATCCCCAACCCCTCATGAGATTTCTCACCATCATGATTAGATGTTGTTGCTGCAATCACACCATGTGTGGGAGGGATCATCCAGCATACGCTCGAACACTCTTACCACAGTCGCACCGTGTGTAATGAGATTGCCATGCATACATTTGAATGGAAACCTTTTGTGTATTGACGATTAAAGGCCCTCTCGCCATGGCTAGCTAAGCATGTTGACTGAATACGTATTTTAAGCTTGTTAATCTCATATGTTTTATCTGGGGACACCATTATCAAAGAGTAATTGTGATGTTGTAATGTGCCACACAGGTCGACCCCATGGGTGACAAACTCCTCAGTCGTGCCACGACATCAAGGGAAATAAAATTGAGCTCAACAACGAGGCCAAGTTGCGAGACAGGGGAGGAGGAGAAGCAAGTGACCAGTACTGTTAAAAGGAGGATGGTGTGATACATGTTGAGCAGAGAAAGAGCCTTTTATGTCATTGATGCAAAAGGATTTCTTCACTAGTGCACGCTAGGTACTTAGATATGCCCCATTTGGAAATGTCCATACCAGATGCCATCTCGCATAAACCAGAAGCATTTGCTATGATCCAAGCTTACGTAAGGACCGGATGGAGTATTCTATGAAGAAGTTTTGAAGATCCTGCACAATGTCAGCTCCATGTCGATGTCTGCACACAAAGGAACATATTTCACCACTTCGACAAGTCTAGCCCGAAGTATAGCCCGGTAAACAAAGTGGACTCAGAATATTTCTCTAGAGAATTACCATCTCATTCGAGGCGTTCTCGTGCCAGGAAGCAGTGCGAAAGCACACATGTTGGTGTGGCAAGCCAATGGTAGAGTTTCAAATATACGAACGCACCTTTGAGAAGCAACATTTATTAATCCTAAGCTACATAGTGTGGAATTATTTATGCTGCAAGGAGTACAATGTGGATGAATGAAAGGGCCTTAAAGCCCTAGTCTCCTTTGCTCTTACATATCCATAAAGTTTGTCTATGCGTGACCATAAGAGATGGAGAACTTCAAATTGAACCTAAAGGGTTATGTTCAAATGCATACACCTTTTAGTAGCCAGGCACATTGATGCATATGCAAAGAGAGTCTCTACAACCACAAGATAGAAAGGGTTAATATTAAAAGGGCCATCAATGTGGTTTGAGTGGCAGATTTCAACTCTCGATCTTTCAAAATAAGAAGCATTCGTATTAGGAGGTGGTGGCCTTAGCATGAAAATTTTTATTTTCGCTAACATTATGAGGAAAAGCAAATGATCAATTTTGTATAATTAAAACAAGGCACAAAAGCATATGGTTTCAAACCCATAGGAAATGGTGGAGTACAACCATACGGACAGTTACAAATGGGCGCAAACATTTTGATGGTGTAGTTTTAATCCACGTGGGGCAGGTATATATGGCGGTCAACCTTACGTTTGAAAATCGGCGCAGAATTACATGGACACGTTACATGGAGCCAAACGTTCGATGGCAGGTTTTTGTTTGAGAGCAAATATATACATACGACGGTCAACTTTATGATTGAAACGTGGAGCAGAACTACGTCAACACATACAAATGGACAGAAGCGTTTCAATGGTGGGGTTTCAAACTATAGTAAAACATTTGGAGCAGATGTATACATAGTGACCAAAATTCATAAAGCGGAACCTTGCAACAATCCTACGAGGAAATAATATAACAATCATCGAAGCGGTTATAATCATAAAAAATGCGGAACCATATGAAGACATTACAAACGAGCGCGATTTTCAATTTATGGTAAATGCTTGGAGTAGAGAGTTGTGTTTAAACAGTTAAAAGCGTATATTTATATAACTGTCCAAATCCATTGTTTAAAACATCGGGCATCAAAAAAACATTACATGATAACGCCATTTATACAAACAGATATGTCATATGAGGGTAGAGCAAAGCCATATCAAAACGTTGCAACAGGGCTCAAATGACTGCATGAAACATTCGGAGCGTGTATATATATACATGGTGGTCAAACACTACGGAGTAGAACGTGACAACCAATCTAGAGCGGAAGGTTGACAAGCCACGATGGCATTGTGTAACAACTATAATGAAATAATAGTCAAATCAAGGATGGAGTTGTAGAATCATGATAGCCCATAGCCCATGTTTAAACGATTCTCAAGTATGGGTTTTAACCACATCGTTGAAGAACCAGAATGTAGGTTAACAAAAGATGTGTCAGCGCCAAAGATGCTCCTCGCTTTCCACGGTTTGTTTATCGATAGATGGTGGTTGCGTAATATGCCATGGGTGATATCATGGATCCAGCTCACCACCGATGCCAAGTCAGGTGCCACACACGCTGGAGGAGGTGAGTCAACTTTCCAAACGGATGCCGAAGAAATGGTGATATGATCGGCCGTTTTGGTGAGCAGTTTAGAAATAGATCATAACGTTCCATGTTAATGCACCGAAACAGGAAGTTTTAATGCACAAAATGTCTGTCGTATCTCAGCATGCCGTGATTTCAGGCCATGCGGAACAGGATGAAGGCTGGCATATTCCAAAAGTGGATGTTTAACGTTCCATGTAATGCACCGAAACAGGCAATTTTAACGCACCGCATGTCTGTCGTATCTCAGCATGCCATGATTTTAGGCCATGCGAAATAGAATGAAGGCTGGCACATTCCAAAAGCGGGTGTTTAAGTGACAGAGGAGGCGAAAATCGTGAGCTGTTTTAATGTTTGGAACGTTGCCATCAAGAAATTAGAATGTATTTTCAAACACCCGGCTTGTAGAGAGAGAGTCATGTCTGAAGTGTTAATTCATAGCCAAATCAAGCGCCCTTTTATCGTAACGTTGAAGGAGATCATGCGACCTATTAGTGAACATAATCTTGATGATATTTATATTGTGATGGAAATGGTGCATGAAGATTTCGCAGACTCTATAGAGTCTAGAAATCGAGCAGACGAAAGCAGCAGCCACCAGTCAGCGGCTCCCTTGAATGTTCAGTTGATTATGAACCAGTTATTGAGGGCCCTTTAGCATTTGCACTCCGTGAATGTGTTGCATGGCGAATTGAAGCCCAAAAATATTCTTATAATGGAGAAAACTGCAGCTCATGCACTAGATTGCATTCGCTCCGTCATACCTATAGTCTATGTGTTGAGATCAGAATCGATAGGGTTTGAAGAACGATGATCTCTTGGTGCGCCTGTTATTGCCATTCATAGATAAAATTTTAGTTATGGTGCTGTGGAGAGATTTCAGGAAGGATTAATCGTCCTTTTGACTGCTCGATCCTTCTTAGGAGTCTTGAGTCCAGCGCAGTAACTTGCTTTTTAGCGTGTGGTGTGGCGGGAGTTCAAAAGGAGCAGGAGGTTATGCTCTGGAAATTTTACTACAAAACGTCAATTGCAGCAGCAAGGAGTGCGATCGATTCTTAAACACAACCATGCGACCCCTGATCAAGTCACAATCCAGCCTGGGTCATTGAGTCGCAGCATACCCAAAAGCAACTGAGTGTGACTTGCCCAACATTTGCGACTATGCGACCTTTGTCAGGTCGCATTTCTTCCGAGTCGCAAGTCGCAAATCTATGAGACAAATGAAAGGTGAGACCCTGTGACCCTTTTGAGATTGCGACCCACGTAGAGATCAATTTGTGCGACCCCTCCAGGTTGCTGAGTCACGATGCATGCTACCGGACGGAAAATGCGACCATGCGACTGTGCAACCCCTCCAAGGTCGCAGGGTCGCAGAATGATATGTCCACTAGAGGCTGCGACCCATGAAAGCTCCGACCATGTGACCCCGCTTCGGAATGGCCTCTTTTCTCAAAGCATATATCTCCTACAGAATAGGACTATATAAGGGTCCAAGCTAATCGTTAAAATCCCTTGATTTTATCTGTCAATATGCTCCTTATGAAATCTACGTTTTCTTTTATTGTATCTTTATTTGTTCTTTAACATGCATAAACATATTTATGTGAGTGAGGCTAATGGCTAATATAATATGCTTACATGCAGGTAACATGAGAAGATTATGATGATGACCCAGACAAGGAAGTTTGTCTCTTACCCTGTGAATGCTGGTTCATATGGCGGGAGCTAAGACTATCTCAACATGAGAAAGGCAGAAGGGATAAAATCGTAGGTCACAAATTTTCCAAGGTTGCAGGTCGCAGATTGCTGAAGTTCACAAGTCGCAAAATCCAAGAAGGTTGCAGGTCGCATATTTGCTGAGGTCGTAGATTTCTTCAGGTCGCCAGGTCGCGGAGTCGTGTTCCATGCCAAACGCTCGACGACGCGACCCAGCAACCCAGCGATTGGGTCGCAGGTCGCATATCTGTCGAGGTCGCAGGTTGCAGATGGCCCAAGACTGGGTCGCAAGGAAACCCAATGGTCAGGAAGATGAAAAGCCAAGGAAGCCCAAGGGGTAGGTTTTGTATTATAAATACTCCTTCAGGAGCTTGTAAATGGATCTTTTGTTTGGGGACTCGAGCTAAGTACACTGTATTATCTAGACTATACATTTGAGCATTAATACAAGAATTTTGAAAAATCCCTTTTGTGGATCTGATGTTGTTTTATGTATGAGCGCTATTGAGTATTATGTTTTCAGTTTCCGAACGTCTTTAGATTAAGGGAACTGTATCTTTAATTCATATCACAATTGCATAATAGTTTTTTGAGTATGTTAATGGTGGTTGAGTTCATTTCACTTTCTTAACAAATGCTGATGACTTTGTTTATTAGCATTTGTGTTACCATTTAAAAATTTTAGGCAGTGAAAGGCGTTCTTGCCATGAGGAATTGTTTCCTTTGTGGTCAGAACAGTCTACAAGCATGACCCTAATGAAGTGTTGTTAACAACACTTCCTTCGGTCTTCATGCATTATTATTTTCTCTTTCTACTCATAGTGTCGTATGTAAATTTAATGCATCAATCATATGTATTGTATTATTTGATTCGGTGTGTATCCACTATTTATAGAGTTTAAGAGAGACCCAAAGAAAGGAGAAATCAGTGGTAGCCGGACCCACACCCCGGACGGGATCCCTATTCCAAACGGTTCAAGATCTAATTGGGACCTTTTACCGGGGAGATCCCCTGCTGTTGGCCGGACAGATTCTCCTGTCAACATGTTCCTAAATAAGACTTATAAGTCATTCTCTGACATCATTTTTTAATATTTTCCTGTTTTCATCAAGGAGGTCTCTCACTATGATTTCTTGCTTCAATGAATCTTTAATCCATGCACAGTTGTGCTTATGTACCTCTGTCTTCATGATCCTTTGTATGGAATCTTCGCTGGACAACACCTTATAGCTAATTAGCCATGAAACCATGATCCTTTTGTGAACTTAGGCATGTTTCTTCTCTTCTACTGTGGATTCCATTGAGGTGTTTTATCTTCTTACCCTGCTTTTCTTCTGCTGATAACCATTATAAAACATTCCTGCAGAAATGCTTTAAAATAGGAAAATTGTCCTTTTGCAGACTTTATGATCTAATCTAGGAAGTCCTTCCTTGAAGACATTTTGACACTCTTTGGGCAATCATGAGCTCACCTTATTTTCATTTGATTTCACCTTTGAGCACATGTAAGAATAGTGAGTTTAGGAAACCATAGCAATGCATAACCTAGGAGACCCTAAATGACCTATTGGGATATCTTTTGGACTAGGTGTTTGGTTGAAAACTTGAATCAGGGTTTGGAGGTGTAAGAAAAGTTTTTGTTAAACCTTTATGCATTTCCATCCTAAAAATTTATAACTTTGATTTATCTAAAGAGCCTAGAAAGGCAGTTTTTAAAATCACCACTGCTTGAGGCACTTGGTGAGTAGGGGAAAAGGTTTGGGCTACTTATCAAACCAAGGTGTAAAAGTAGAAGGCTTAGGAGATTAGAAACAAAATGGTAAAGTTAGAAGTGGAAAACATAGTAAGAATGAGGGACATAAGTCCATGATTTGGTCTTCTGGGAGTGATAGATTTTCCATGCCTTGATAGAGTAGTGGAATAGTGAAAAATTATCCTAATGGAAATGAAGGCAGTGAGATTTCTCAGAACTTACAAGATTCATGAATTTTGTTTCTAGAAATCTAGGATAAGCATTTAGTCATCTAAATAGGTAAAAATTATTGATGACTAACAACTGCCATCCTCTTCCTTTTATAAGTTGCGAGCTTGTGAAACCCTAAACCACCTTCAATGAAATAGCTCATTTCACATGAGCCATCTCCATATAAAACTGTGTTGTGCCTCATTGATAGCCACTCCTCCTAGACAATGCTGTATATTTGGTCATGGTTGATCCAGTCAAAATGTTCAGCCCTTTTCACACCTAAGGCTGCCTTCTTACTTACCCAAGATATAGCCTTTTCCACATTTGGCATTGATTTATTTACTGTTTAGGATTTTTATGATCCTCCTTTACAAATTTATTCATGAAATATAAAAATAAAACAAAAATGAATATTCCCATTAGCTTAGGACTAATTGGGAATATTACAGTCCTCCCTTCCAAAATGTTGCTTGTCCTCAAGCAACTGATAAGGTGAGTGATGCAACTCTTCTCCTCCTCCATTGGTGACACCATCATGAGATAAGCTTCCTCCATAAGCTAAGTGTTCACCAATCCATCCCTCCATGAATTTTTCCTCCAAATTTCCCATGAGATGTAAATAGTCCATCCCACAAGGAGACAATAACTCAAATGAAACAAACATGGCTGAACCAATTCTCTCCCTGAAACATGTAGCATAAGACACATAGAGAGTCTCCATCCCATGAGGTACATACATGCCTCCCATCCTTCCTCCATACACTCCCATAAAAAGTACAAGAACATCATCAATGTATGGGAGTAAAACTATGTACAAACAAACAAACATTTGTGTATATGGAGGTGGGTCATAGTCCCACATGTGGAACCAGCGCAGTGCAACTCATGCCTGCATCAGATCAAAGAATAACAAGTGTCCCTTCAACCACTTTTTTTTTGACACAATCATCCTACAATATAGGATCATAGAAGTAACATGTTGTGCCAATGGTGCACACCAAGAATCATGTGGCCTCTCCCATAAACCACCAATAGAATGGCCAACCTCAATGCTGAAAATGGCCTCAAGTACATCATAAAATAATACATAAGAATGGATAATCCTCATTGGTACAACATTTTTCTCATATAAAGTAAACGAGTAGAAATCAAAATGCAAAAATGTACCTTCTCTACTATGTACTTTGGTCATTGAGCTGAAATGGCTCAACTGAAAGCTCTCCCCCATATGCCATGAGTTGGGAAGTGGTTGTGACAACCTCTCTATCATCATCCAGGCTATGCATATCTCCATATGCTGATGTACATCCTGTTGGATGCCATCCCAAGTGAACTCCTCCATTAAGGAATGATATGCATAAAAGTGCATGGAAAGAAAGTCCACATGTGATGCATGTAGCAGATTCTCCTTGAGCTCAGAAGCTCTAGTCAAGAAGACTCTTCCATAAGAATAGATGGCCTCACCATCCACCATGTATCTGTCATCTCCCTCCAGGTCATCAATAATCATGCAAGCACCAAGATCCTTGGAGTACTCTACCAAAAGTTGAGACCTCCAAAATGGATTAACCCTCCTAAGAGATAGTGCTGAAGATCTGAAATGTGAAGCTCCCCACATGTTTCTTTCTTCTCCTTTGCCATCCCCCATGGAAAATTCATCCTCCAAAGTGCTGCCATGCCCTCCATGTAGCTTCTCATGCTCAAGTAGAAGTGGTGGCCTTTGGAGGTTGGCCTCCCATGAGAAGCAACCATCCAAAAAGAACCTCCTGATATTGGCCAATGTAAGCATGAGTGGCCTCCAGCTACTCCAATTTATGGAATATTTCTTCTCAAAGGAAGTACCCTCTATTTCTCCAAATCCTTGGAGTAGCTCCCTTGCACCATGGTGGTGCCATCCTCCATCACTGCAACAACTTCTGTCAGCACAGAATATATAGTGAGAATGGGTAATGCTAAAAATGGGAGAATGCCTCCCTCCTCTTTAAGTCTATCCCAGAATCTCTACACTATAATATACCCCTCAAAAGTATCCACCCCTTCGAGATCTAAGAGTGGTGAATCAACTGGCAAGATGTCTCTCATCAACTCTAGATTTGGTGGCCTCCCGGTGGAATGCCCCCATGTAGTGAGACATCAAAATCTGAAGTGGACTATATATATGAGTGGACTGATTTTTCCCTCCCTTCACTGCACAATAAAATCACCTTCTTTTGTGCAGAAACCTCCTGAAATAGATAAGGGTGAATTCTCATCATCCCTTGATGTCGATCCTTCTTCTCTTCTTCTCTTCACATCTCACAATCCACAAAAACTGATACATGATAATTTGGAATTGTGCTTTGATTCCCACATGTTGGATCATTTGGAAATCCTTGCAAAGACACAAGGGCTCCTCTAATGGAAGAAAAAGCTTCTTTTCCATCTTCATGTGGTGATGGATCTCTTCCTGATGGTGTAGCGCTATTATCTCTTCTCTTCTCATCTTCTTCTTCAATATTTGAGAATGCCTCATCATCAATGAGAGACCCTTGATCTTGGTCTTCCGTTGAAGGAGGAACCTCCATGTATTCATCTATAGAAGAGGGTTATTCAAGAAGTGGGGATCTTGCCCTTGGTAAGGCATCATGCATGTTTTTATCCCCTTCAACAGAGATATGGAGTGGAGTTGGAAAAATAGATCTATCCAGCTCATGAAAAGGTTTTGAGTTTTTGGGTTCAACAAAAGATGTTTCACAATGTCTAATATCAAATCCTCTCACCAATTTCTTAGTGAACCCTGTATAAGTTTTTACATTTGCATGCTGAAATGAAGCAGAACTACAAAACCACCAATCATGGGCCATACCTTTGAGGTGCAACACTGCTACTCTAATGGCCTCCCTTTCTGAAACTTGGTGAAGCTGGAAATAGGAATCTAGCTCCTTCACCCAAGCCTTGGTTGTGCAATTTGATGATCCATCAAAGTTAGATAGAAATAATCTACCTCTATTGCTTCTATTTTGGTTGCTAGATCTTCTGTCTTCCTTGAGTTGGAAAAACCCTTGTAAGTCCAAGTTCTCTTTGAATATCCATCATTGAGACTCATACTCATGACGATAGTCACTCAAGGTCTCCTCCCTTGGTGCATCCTCTTCCTCAATTTCCACACCCATCATGTGAATATATAGGGCTTGCTTCACTTTCAAACCCTCTTGGAGTTTTTCTACACCTCTCCCCTTTCATCTCCTTGATATCTTCCTTGATATTTTTCACAATTTGGAAAAGAAGTTGGTAGATCCTCTCTTCCTTCATTTATCCAAATAAGGGAGTCATGCCTTTTTTTCTTCTGTACAACTTCTCTTTTCTAGGAGAAGCTTCTCCTCCTAATGGCATAATGTCTTGGATGCACAGGTTGAGCCAAGATTATGCTCTGATACCACTGTAATATTCCCAAGTGGGAAATGCCACATTATTAAACAGTTATGCAATAAAAATAACACAGATCATCAAAGTAAGAGTAGGAGGCCAATATGGAGACTCTTATTCAACATTTACAACAGAAAATTAGATGTACAATGAGGCCCATAAGGTGTTCAATAGAAAATAGAGGTATCCAATGAAAGAAATTCCTCAAAAGAGATGCTGCAACCATGTTTTAAGACTAAAACTGCCTTGACAATGTTATTTTATGGAGCTACAACATCTGTTAATTACATCTTAGATCTAGAGTAAAATAATGCATGAAAATTCAGATCTAGGACATATCCATACACTATAAAGACTCTTCTTCAAAATTCCCTTGGGGTTTTCAATAATACATGAAGTACATGGAGTAGATCTGAGATCTAAAGCTATAGATATGAGATCTAAAGCTATAGATCTACAGAAATATTCAGATATTTAGGAATGTTAAGATCTGATCTGATATACACAATATGATGATCCTCTCCAATGGATCTCAAAGGTGAAGGTCAGATCCCCAACACATGAAAATCACTCCTCCAAAAAGTTGTGCTAAAAGACCCTGCAACAACACCTACAAAAAAACACAGATCTAGAAGTAAAACTATGTTGTAGGGTTTAAGAAATTTTTGGCCACATCCTAATATCTGAAAATGGTGCTCAATATATTCAATACTCTCTTTCCAATGGAATAGAGGACTTCTCCACTGAAAATGAGCACTGAAATGGTCTAGATCTGAGTAGATATAGCCTCCACTTGGTGCAGCTTACAAATACAACCAAACCCTTAATAGGATCCACGTCATAGTTGAAAGAAGAAGCTTGGCCTTTAGCCTAATAGTGGACAAAAAATTAAAACTCTTCCAAGAGGCCTCTCAAGGAAAGAGGTGGGATTCCCGATCAGGAACACCCAGTGCTAAACAACACTATTCTCAACTAAAAAACAAGAGAATGATTATGTCTAAACAAACAATATATTCAGAAAATAAAATATCATCAACAATATTCTCATGTTTCCATCCTCTTCCTTTTATAAGTTGTGAGCTTGCAAAACTGTAAACAACCTTCAATGAAATAACTCCTTTCACATGAGTTGATGCAGGAGCATCGGAATTAGCCAGCAATGTGGAGATTTGTCCACATGTTGTGGCTAACCACAATGAAACTCATTGACTGTTTGGTCAAATTTGGTTTTATCGAGAAGGATAGACTTCAAAAATAGTTTGTTATTGAAATAAATGTGACTATTTTATTTAAGATTTAGTGATAAAATTTGTTAAATAGGTGTAACCAAGAGTGAGAATATAGAAGATTTTGTTATTAGGATCTTGAGGGAAATTAGGAGATTCTGTTAGATATTATTAGAAGTAATGTGAGAAAAATGCTAGGAGCGAGAGAGTTAGTGTGAGGTTTTGTGTTGAGCGAAAGCTCAGACTTGTGATGTTGTGACAGTGTGTATTAGAGTTTTGATTCTGGGATAATTTGGCAAGAAAACAAGGTTCTGTTTTGTTTTGTTTTCTGAGTATTATGAACGCAATTATATTCTGTGCAAATCGAATGAAAAATAGTGGAAATTTGAGTATGATGTCTATATAATTGATTTATTGGTGTGCAATTTGTGTGTTTTTTAAATTCAATTGTGAGAAACACGTGTTTAAAGCAAGTCTGGCGCTATTAACCATTGTGAACTAAAGATGTTTTAATGTAAAGAAAATTTGAAAGTTTTCGCAGAATCCTTGAGCAATGGATTAATATATAATGAGTTTGTAATGCATCGAGTCCGCTTAATTTGTCACATCGGAGCGTAAAGAGGCGATCCACATCACGCCACATAACAATAGATTTCGGATGAGAAACATTATAAAATTGTGTTGATGTTATATCGGATCCGAAGATCTCGCGAGGCTACAGGTAAGCGTTGGTTAATTATTGCAATACAGCAACCTACGATCGCGATAAGTATCACCTCAGGCGGGTGTGAAAAGTTTAAAAAAAATCATTTTAATTGAAATCGGGTCTAGGGTAGATATCGCAACACTTATGGGATGCAAATTCTAAACATTTCGACTGGCGATCTCCGAAAAGTATCGAATCAGATCTATGTAAATTGCAAGGTTGGGAAGTGAAATACCGATAGCCGATTTGTGAACTAATTTGAGTCGTTCAATCGGTTAGATATGTGGCTACGATGATACATATGAAATTTTAATAAAAAAGTGTTCAAACGCTATTTCAAATGGGGTTAAAAAGTTATATGGGAATGCAGAGATAGATAAATATTTTACGCCTGTTCAATTATTTTTGTTCCGATAGAATCAAGGGTTGATTATTAGGGTTGAAGATCCATTGAGAGAATTTGTTTAAACTCATCACTACCACTGCACCAATTTTTGGTATCGGAGCCAAAAGAAAAGAGTAATTGCAGCGAAGATGCCACCGAGAAGGGGAATTGGTAAAGGGAGACCAGAACCAAATGCAGTTCTGTTGGAAGAAGTGCGGAATTTGCGTGCACGAATGGAGATAATGGAGAAAGCCCAAAGAAGAGCGCCTGATGATGGAGCTGAGAGTTCTTCAGAAGAATTTGATGTAGATGTGGAAGCAAAAGAAGAGAATGAAAATTTAAAATTCATCAAGATGTTGGCAAAATTTGGAAGCAAACCCAAGATGGAGATTCCTATGTATGAAGGGAGGCTCAATGCCAAGGAGCTTATGGATTGGATCAGATCCATAGATCAGTACTTCGATTATGAAAAAATTGAAGAGAATAAAAGGGTGAAGTTTGCAGTCACTAGATTGAAAGGTCATGCATCCATCTGGTGGGACAAGGTACAGACATCAAGAACGAGAAAAGGGAAATCTAAGATTAAGTAGTGGGATAAAATGGTAAGTAAACTGAAAGCCAAGTTTTTTCCTAAAGACTATCATTTGAATCTTTTTAAGCAAAAGAAAAATCTAAAACAGAAGGGAATGTCTGTTAAGGAGTACAAAGAAGAATTTTACAGATTGAGTATCATAACAGGGCATGTAGAAGATGATTTGGAGAAAATAGCTAGATATGTGAAAGGGCTAAGGTATGAAATACAAGATGAGATTAGCCTATTAAGTCTGAAAAATGTTGAAGATGCCTATCAAGTAAGTTTGAAAGCAGAGGAGAAAATACTGAGGAGACAGAGTTAAAGGAACAGAGGAAAAAGTTCAGCAAGAGGTAGAGGAGCTATCAGATCCAGAGGAACACAACATTAGCATGAAGCACGAAGTTCAAGCGGCAAATTTCCACAGACAGGTGAATCTAGTAGAGGAATATTTGCGCCTAGAGGAAGAGGGCGAGGAAGAGATGTTAGATGTTATGCTTGTGGAGAATGGGGACACATGTCAAGGGACTGTCCTCATAAAAAATTAGCAAGCCAGAGGGGTGAAAATGTGGCTAAGGCAGAGCCAGAACCACCTCGACTTGTGGAGAAAGAAGAACCACCTGAAGAAGGTGAATCATTGCTACACAGAAGAACTTTTCTTAGATCAGAAAAAGAGACTGGAGAACCTGCGCAAAGGAAGAATTTGTTCAAAACCACATGCAAATCGAAGGGTAAGTGCTATAAGGTTATAATTGATAGCAGAAGTATTGACAATCTTGTGTCTACAGAGATGGTGGAAAAGCTCGGGCTAACAAGGACAGCACATCCTGCACCTTACAAAGTATCTTGGCTTCAGAAGGGTCATCAAGTTATTGTGACAGAGAAATGTAATGTGGAAATGCAGATCGGCACATACAAAGACGTGATCCTATGTGACATAATGCCCATGGATGTATGTCATGTGTTATTGGGAAGACCATGGCAATTTGACCGGAAGGCGATTCATGACAGAAGGAGAAAGACATACACCATAGAGAAGGACGGAACTAAACATACGTTGCTGCCAGTGAAGAATGATGTTGACAAAGAATTGCCTGAGAATAATATTATGTTGATTAGTGGCAAAGAACTGCTTCAGGAAGTCGACAAGAGCGAAGAGGTACATTTTTCTATTGTAGGGAGGCCCTAGGTAATCTTAACCTTCACGAATTTAAATGATTTTCCTGAAGAAATTCAATCTGTGTTAAATAATTACATGGATATCATTGTGGATGAATTACCAAATGAATTACCACCAATAAGAAGTGTGAGCCACCATATTGATTTAATACCAGGAGCAATTCTACCTAATAAAGCTGTGTATAGACTAACTCCCCAGGAAAATGTAGAAATTACCAGGCAAGTACAGGAGCTGATGAATAAAGGGCTGATTCGAGAAAGTTTGAGCTCGTGTGTTGTGCCAATGGTACTTAGTCCGAAGAAGGGAGGAGAATGGCGCATGTGCACCGATTCGAGAGCTATCAACAAGCTAACAGTCAGGTATAGATTTCCTTTGCCCAGGATGGATGATTTAATGGACTGTTTAAGTGGATCCAGGTACTTTACTAAAATAGATTTGAAAAGCGGGTATCATTAGATCAGAATTCGGGAAGGCGATGAATGGAAAACAACTTTCAAAACCAATAGTGGACTGTATGAGTGGTTAGTGATGCCTTTTGGGCTTACTAATGCACCCAGCACATTCATTAGACTAATGAATGAGGTCTTGAAAGAATATACAGGTAAATTTGTTGTTGTTTACCTTGATGATATTCTTGTTTTTAGCAAAAGTAAAGAGGAGCATTTGGAACACTTGAAGTTCGTCTTGAAAACTTTGCAGAAAGAAAAACTACTAATCAATTTGAAGAAATGTAGTTTCATGAAAGAGGAGCTGGTATACTTGGGATTTGTGATTTCCAAAGAAGGTTTAAAAATGGATCCGGAAAAGGTACAAGCAATCAGAAACTGGCCTACTCCCAGGAGTGTATTCGAGGTAAAAAGTTTTCATGGACTTGCTAGTTTCTACCGAAAATTTATAAAGGTGTTTAGTCAAATTTGTGCACCAATTATTGAGACCATCAGGGAGGTCCATTTCGATGGACAGAATCAACAAGCAGAAATTTTAATCTGCTGAAAAAGAAGATAATAGAAAAGCCAATTCTAGCATTGCCAAATTTCGAGGAAGTCTTTCAAGTGGAAACCGATGCAAGTGGAGAAGCAGTTGGTGCAGTGCTAAGCCAAGAGCAAAGGCCAATAGCATATTTTAGCGAGAAATTAAATGATGTGAAAAATAAATATTCTTCCTATGACAAAGAATTTTACGCTATTGTGCAGGCATTGAAAAAGTGGAGGCATTACTTGCTGCCAAAGGAATTCATCTTATATTCAGACAATCATGCTTTGCAGTTTATTAATAATCAGCCAAAGCTAAATCAAAAGCATGCCAAATGGGTGGAATTTCTGCAAAGTTTCACTTTTGTAATAAAGCATAAAAGTGGTAAGTCTAATAAAGTGGCAGATGCATTGAGCAGGGTAAGTTTTCTTTTGCAAGAGTTTAAAGTGGGTGTTGTAGGTTTTGATGAAATGATAGAAATGTACAAGGATGATGAGGATTTTAAAGACATCTACACAACAGGTCAGAATCTGGTGAACCATAACATAAGTCAATGGATGGACTACCTTATTCAAGGAGGCCTGTTATTTAAAAGCAACAAACTATGTATTCCTAAATGTTCCATGAGAGAGAACATAATTAAGGAGAAGCATAATGGAGGATTATCTGGTCATTTTGGACAAGATAAAACCTTCGCTCAGGTGACTTATTTTTATTATTGGCCTAAAATGCAAACTGATGTTAAAAATTTTGTTGAGAAATGCAGGGTATGTCAATATGCTAAAGGAAGGAGCCAGAATGCAGGTCTATATCAGCCATTGCCCATACCAGATCGACCATGGGATGCAGTGAGTATGGAATTTGTTCTAGGTTTACCAAAAAATCAGAGAGGAAATGATTCTATTTATGTTGTAGTAGACAGATTTTTGAAAATGGCACATTTTATTGCTTGTAAGAAAACTCATGATGCCACATACGTAGCAAATTTATTCTTTTCAGAGATTGTAAGATTGCATGGTTTACCTGTAAGCATTGTATCAGATCGAGATACTAAATTTGTAGGGCATTTCTAGAGGACACTTTGGAAGAAATTGGGGACTAAAATCAGTTTTAGTTCAGCGTACCATCCTCAGACAGATGGACAAAATGAAGTAGTGAATAGAAGCTTGGGAAATATACTAAGAAGTCTGGTACATCAGAATCCCAAACAGTGGGATTTGGCATTAGCTCAAGCTGAATTCACCTACAATGATACACCAAACCAAAGCACTGGAATGAGTCCATTCCAGATTGTCTTTGGAATGCATCTGAGAGGAGTATATGAGCTTAGAGACTTGGGAAAACAAGAAGTCAGAAGTGCAAGTGCTAAAGATTTTGTTGAACAAATGCAGAAGCTACAGGAAGAGGTTAAAGATAAATTGCAGGAAAGCAACAAAAGATACAAGCAAAGAGAAGATCTGAAAAGAAGAGAAAAAGAGTTTCAAGTGGGAGATTTAGATATGGCATATCTATGGAAAGAGAGATTTCCTACAAAAACTTATAACAAACTGAAACTGAAGAAGATAGGACCTTGTAAAATCAGAAGAAAATTTTCAGCTAATGCATATGAGATTGAATTGCGAGAAGGAATCAGAATATCCCCCATTTTTAATGTTGCAGACTTATATCCATTCAAAGAAGCAGAAACCGAATTGTATAAGGAAATTACAACTGATGAAATTCAAACTGTAGATTGGGAGGAACAGGTACCAAAAGCACTCAAGAAGGAAGTGGAAGCTATCTTGGATCAAATAATGTTCAAGAAAACTCGAGGGCAGACATATTTCCAATATCTAGTCAAGTGGAAAGAGAAACCAATGGAAGACTTCAGTTGGTTGATAGCAGCTGAATTACAGAGATATGGAATAAACCCAGAAAATATGAAGGACAAATATTTTCTTCCCCGGGAGTCTGATGCAGGAGCATCGGAATTAGCCAGCAATGTGGAGATTTGTCCACATGTTGTGGCTAACCACAGTGAAACTCATTGACTGTTTGGTCAAATTCGGTTTTACCGAGAAGGATAGACTTCACAAATAGTTTTTTATTGAAATAAATGTGACTGTTTTATTTAAGATTTAGTGATAAAATTTGTTAAATAGGTGTAACCAAGAGTGAGAAAATAGGAGATTTTGTTGTTAGGATCTTGAGGGAAATTAGGAGATTCTGTTAGATATTATTAGAAGTAATGTGAGAAAAATGCTAGGAGCGAGAGAGTTAGTGTGAGGTTTTGTGTTGAGCGAAAGCTCAAACTTGTGATGTTGTGACAGTGTGTATTAGAGTTTTGATTCTGGGATAATTTGGCAAGAAAACAAGGTTTTGTTTTGTTTTGTTTTCTGAGTATTATGAACGCAATTATATTCTGTGCAAATCGAATGACAAATAGTGGAAATTCGAGTATGATGTCTGTATAATTGATTTATTGGTGTGCGATCTGTGTGTGTTTTAAATTCAATTGTGAGAAACACGTGTTTAAAGCAAGTCTGGCGCTATTAACCATTGTGAACTGAAGATGTTTTAATGTAATGAAAACGTTTGAAAGTTTTTGCAGAATCCTTGAGCGATGGATTAATATATAATGAGTTTGTAATGCATCGAGTCCACTTAATTTTTCGCATCGGAGCATAGAGAGGCGATCCACATCACGCCACATAACAACAGATTTCGGATGCGAAACATTATAAAATTGTGTTGATGTTATATCGGATCCGAAGATATCGTGAGGCTACAGGTAAGCATTGGTTAATTATTGCAATACAACAACCTCCGATCACGATAAGTATCACCTCAGGCGGGTGTGAAAAGTTAAAAAAAAAATCGTTTTAACTGAAATCGGGTCTAGCGCAGATATCGCAACACTTATGGGATGTAACTTCTAAACATTCCGACTAGCGATCTCCAAAAAGTATTGAATCGGATCTGTGGAAATTGCAAGGTTGGGAAGTGAAATACCGATAGCCGATTTGTGAACTAATCTGAGTCATTCAATCAGTTAGATATGCGGCTACAATGATACATATGAAATTGTAATAAAAAAAGCATTCAAATGCTATTTCAAATGGGGTTAAAAATTTATATGGGAATGCAGAGATAGATAAATATTTTACGCCTGTTCAATTATTTTTGTTCCGATAGAATCAAGGGTTGATTATTAGTGTTGAAGATCCATTGAGAGCATTTGTTTAAACTCATCGCTACCACTGCACCATGAGCCATCTCCATCTAAAACTGTGTTGTGCCTCATTGATAGCCACTCCTCCTAGACAGCGCTGTAGATTTGGTCATGGTTGACCCAGTCAAAATGTTCAGCCATTTTCACACCTAAGGCTGCCTTCTTACTTAGCCAAGATATAGCCTTTTCCACATTTGGCATTGATTTATTTATTTTTTAGGAGTTTTATGATCCTCCTTTAAAAATTTATTCATGAAACAAAAAAATAAAACAAAAATGAATATTCCCATTAGCTTAGGACTAATTGGGAATATTATAGATCACCTGCATGGTCAAGGAAAAAAATGACCTGGGTTCCATACAAACCTATTATGTTCGGACCCTGACCCTGACCCTAACATACTGAAAAAATTAAAATTCAAGACGTCATGGGGCCTACCTAGCTCAAGAATCGTGAGCCTCGTATACTCAGGCTGACCGCAACGACAAGAAAAACTCCGCAAAAGCATCTAACCTCTCAAAGCATCAAACACTCAAATGTAAAAAATGAATTGAAATGAGCCATATTGGCCTATATTTCATCCTTTTTAGATTGTTTGGAGGAACATGACAGGAGCCCAGAAGGCCCAATTGTAGAACCAAAAGTAACACAGTGATCAACACCTCATAATTCCCAAAGGAGGTGTCACACATTCACATCTCCTAAAAAATGAATTTTCAATGTCAGGAGGTATGCCCTCTCTCATCTTCTTTTCATTTAGCACATGCCTTTCAATAATATTTGAATGGATAATATGCTTTCACTTGGGTTATTTTGTTGCAGGTATTTTGCAAACCCTCCATCACCCCATCCACTGAAAGTACCAAAGCAGGTATCATTATACCCTGTTGACGGGAAAATTTGTTCTGCCAACAGCAGGGGATCTCCCCAGTAAAAGGTCCCAATTAGACCTTGAACCGTTTGGACTAGGGATCTCGTCCGGGGTGTGGGTCCGGCTACCACTGATTTCTCCTTTGCTTTGGGTCTCACTTAAACTCTATAAAATAGTGGATACACACCTAATCAACTGATACAAGACATATGATTGATGTATTAAATGTACATACGACACTATGAGTAGCAAGAGAAAATAATAAAGCATGAAGACCGAAGGAAGTGTTGTTAGCAAAAATTCATTAGGTTCATGCCTGTAAACTGTTCTGACCATGAAAGAAATATTTCCTCATGGCGAGAACACCCTTCACTTCCTAAAGGTTTTAAATGATAACACAAACGCAGATAAACAAAGTCATCAACATTCGCTAAGAAAGTGAAATAAACTCAACCACCATTAGCATACTCAACAAACTGTTATGTAACTGTGATGTGAGTTAAAAATACAGTTCCCTTAATCTAAAGATGTTCAGAAACTGAAAACATAATACTCAACAGTGCTCATACACATGACAACATCAGATCCACAAAGGGGTTTTTCAAAATGCTTGTATTGATGCTTAAATGTATAATCCTCTGGTAATACAATATACTCAGCTCGAGTCCCAAACAAAAGATCTTTTTACAAGCTCCCGAAGCAGTATTTATAATACAAAACCTGCCCTTTGGGCTTCCTTGACCTTTCATCTTCCTGACTGTTGGGCTGCCTTGCGACCCAGTCTGTTCTGCGACCTGCGACCTGACTGGGTTTTTTGACCTTGCGACCTAGTCGCTGGGTCGCTGGGTTGCACTGTCAGGCATTTGATAGGGGATACGACTTAGCGACCTGGCAACCTTTATGACTTGCGACCTTTGGGAATTTGCGACTTGCGATCTTAGACCATCCGCGACCCGCGACTTGAAGAAATCTGCGACTTGCGACCTCAAACAGATCTGCGACCTCATGACCTCGTTGGATTTGCGACCTTGCGACCTGGGTAAATGTGCAATCTGTGACCTCCAGCAGATCTGCGACTTGCGACCTCGGTAGATATGCAATCTATAGCAATATTTCTTATCCTGCCTCCTTTTCTTTGAGAAAGGGTCCCCTTGCTTGCTGGGAAAAACTTTGGCTCAATGCGCAGACCGACAGCTTCCACCTACAATAAAATAACATAGGTAACATGTATTCATTATTTGAATAATAATAAAGCGAAGGGCATTGCAAGAGTGAAAACAATGAATTTAGACCCCTGTGTGGTAAAGACTTTGTCATCAGAGAGAATGGCATGTGTAGGCCGTCTCTGCGCCTCTTCAATCATTATAAATGCAGATTAGTATGGCTACGTGCCTCTAGGAGATGATACTAAGTGAAACCTCAGCATGGCCATGGCTTCGAACCAGAAGTAATTCCTCGGGCCGCTGATAAGGAATGATAATTACATGCAGCTATTCCCACTTTTAATATAGCCCAGCTCTGACCTTCAGTGTATATGGGCTTGATTCGTAACTTCTTTGGTGCCTTGGAGACACAGTTGGAGGCGTTTCAGACTTACATGATGCGAAGGTTGCGCTAGACGCAGCGTATTGCAGAGGATGCTTATTTTTTCGAAGGTTTGGTTGGCTGCATTAACTCAACCAAAGACGAAGGTATTCAACCTCCTATCCATATGAAAACCGATCAAGTCGAGCGCTGTCATTGCATGCCAGAGTTGAGCAGATAAAATGGCCATTATACCCTTGCATGTTGGGCGTATTGATAACGTAGAGCTACACGATCCCTGAAAAGTTGTGTATCAGCGACCTTTTCGATCAGAAACCTTTGCTTGTGTGCAGTAGCATAATTATCGTTCATGCATGGTAGCATGCATTGGAAAATTGCATCCATGTGAATGCAACATGAGGAGTGAGGATTCGTTCTATCCATTTCATCGTGAACTAATCTCCGGAGCTATGATGGAGAATGGGACATGTGGGAGGTCATCGTGGTGTTTCATCGTGCCGTAGTTATTGTAACATGGCCGTCGTAGATCTGCTATAAGCGCTCTATGTTTAAACGCAAATTTTGATTATATATCTGCTCCAAAGACTAAACTCAGGCGTAAAAGTATTTGAGTCTATTTGTAAGGTTCTTTTCCGTGCTCCATGGTTCCAAAAGCGTGATTGAAAACGCACAAATAAACCACCTTTAATGCGGGTCTTTAACAAGAGCGGAAGAGGCTTCGTATGCCTTACATAATAGAAAGACACGTAAGGAATAGGGACAACTGGCAGCGCTGATAGGAAAGTCGAATCTGTTTTCTATCAGCCTCAAGTACATAGGAAACCAAATTATAACGCCGAAGCTGAACCCTTTAATCATGACTTTGAGCGACTATTGTGAACATGGGAAATTAGAATGTCGAAGGCTGCCTTAAGAAGCCCTGCTGCGTCTGCCACGTGACCGATCGGTGTTATTAATTCGATCCTTTGTTTGACTGTTATGTGCTGTGTTTATTATAAAACTACCACTATAGTTCTGCTCCCTCGTTTGCGCATGGCAACACAATTTCGCTCGTGCATGGAAGCATGCATTGGACAGCCTGTGACCATGTGATGCAGCATGGAGAGTATAGATTCATGCTATCTAGCTCATTATGAATAGACATCAGCAGCTTTTCCGGGGAATGAGACACGTGGAAGATGAATCTAGGCTTTCTGATGGGGTCGCAAGGTCGGATAATTTCCTGGGTTGCAACTCTCCATGGGCGGATCATTCTGTGACCCTGCGACCTGAGCAAACGTGCGACCCTGCGACCATGGGTTGTTGGGGTTGTTGGGTCGCAAAACTGGCTGAGTCACATCTCTCCATGGGCAGATCATTCTGCGACCCTGCGACTTGAGCAAACGTGCGACCCTGCGAACATGGGTTGATGGGGTTGCTGGGTCGCAAAAATGGCTGAGTCACAACCCTGGGCGATGTTTAATCTCTGTGACCTGGTCATTCTATATGTCGAAAGAAGCTCTGACAACAGCTTGCTTTTACGTGCTTACATACAGAGAAACGATGGCAACATCCTGCTTTTACGTGCTCACCATGGCGACAACCTGCTTTTACTTACTTTTACGTGCTTACATACATTGCATCACAGTGATTGTAACAACACCATTATATATTTTTTATCCCGTTCTGATCCGTGTTTCAAACGTGAGAGATTGACCGCTACGTATATATATTACTCCAAACATTTATCGTGAGTTGGAAAACTAGAAATGCGCGGTATTCTACGTCGGTTGCCATGCATGGAAGCCTTCGCGCCTACAAGTAGTTTTGCTGCATATTTTAATGGTGAGGTTTGACCGATATACATATATACATGCGTCTGCTCCAAACGTTTAGCATGGGATGAAACTTCACCATCAAAACCTTTGCGTCCACTTGTACGTGTTTTAATCATAAATTTTGACCGCTTGAAAACCTGTCATCGACATTTGCTGCTATTTGTAACATACCATGGTTATTTAAACATAAGCCTAGATTGCTATATCCGCCATGGAATAATTTAAGCTCACTTGTAATGTTTTCATATAGTCTTGATCCACCATCTCATATGGTTTTGAAACCATAAGGTCCCTTATCCCTTTTGCGCCTTGGTTTAATCACATAACCTTTATCATTTGCTTTTCCTTAGATTTTTAACGCAAATAAATAAAAATATTCACGCCAAGGCCATCACCTCATAATGCGAATGCTTCTTGTTTTGAAAGATGGAGAGTTGAAATCTGCTACTCAAGCCACATTTATGGCCCTTTTAATATTAACCCCTTTTATCTTGTGGTTCTGGAGACTCTCTATGCATATACATCCATGTGCCTGGCTACCAAAAGGTGTATGCATTTAAACATGACCTTTTAGGTTGAATTTGAGGTTCCCCATCTCTTATGGTCTCGCATCGACAACTTTAAGAGCAAAGGAGACTAGGGTTTTAAGGTCTTTTCATTCCTCCACATTGTACTCCTTGTAGCATAAATAACTCCACACTATGTAGCTCAGGATTAATAAATGTTGCTTCTCAAAGGAGTGTTCACATATTTGAAACTCTGCCATTGGCTTGCCACACCAACATGTGTGCTTTCGCACTGCTGCCCAGCACGAGAATGCCTCGAATGAGATTGTCATTCTCTAGAGAAATCTTCTAAGTCTTCTTTGTTTACCGAGCTGTACTACAGGCTAGACTTGTCGGAGTGGTGAAATAAGTTCCGTTGTGTGCACCCATCAACATTTAGATGGTATGGTGCAGGATATGGACATTTCCAAACAGAGCGTTTTAAGTATCTGGTGCACACTAGTGAAGGAATCCTTTGCATCAGTGACATAAAAGGTTCTTTTTCTGATCAACATGCATCACACCATCCTCCTTTTAACAATACTGGCCACTTGCTCCTGCTCCTCCCCTGTTCCGCAACTTTGGCCTCATCTTTGAGCCCAATTTTATTTCCCTTGATGTCGTGACACGACTGAGGATTTTGTCACCCGTGGGGTCAACCTGTGTGGAACATTACGACATCACAATTACTCTTTGATAATGGTGTCGCTAGATAAAACATATGAGATTAACGAGCTTAAAATACGTATTCAGTCAACATGCTTAATGACCCACGGCGAGAGGGCCTTTAATCGTCAATAAACAAAAGGTTTCCATTCGAATGTATGCATGCCAATCTGATTACACATGGCGCGAATACGGTAAGAGTGTTTGAGTGTATGCTAGATGATCCCTCCCACATATGGCGTGATTGCAGCAACAACATCCAATCATGATGGTGAGAAAGCTCATGAGGGGTTGGGGATAGGTTGGTGGGATGTCACTGACTGCAGGTTAGGTGAAAGACTTTAACGCCTAAGCGAGTAGAGGGGGAACCCAAAATTTTAAATATACCCAAAATTTTGGGTGCTGTTGTAGCAGCTACAACAAATGGCGAACCACTAGTAGAATTCAACATCTTTGTCAATATCACAAAAATAGTCCGAGTCCTGATAATGATGCAAGGGAATATTGAACAAGCTCTGCAGGTACCCTTTGTATTATTCCGGCCCTTTACAGGCATGCCTAATCCTTGTGCCTCAGCTAAGTCTCACTAATCAGAAACACATAAAAGAGAAAGCTCACAGACGCCAGTAGCCTATTGATGATGTGAAGAGCAAGGCAGTGGGTTTATTATTTCCAGGATTTTTAAAGTAAGTTTCTAGTGTTGCTCCGCTACCAACAGACCTGGATAGTACCCTAGCAGAGTCACTTCAAGAAATCACAAACGTTGCTCCATTGCCAGCGAGCTCGGTCAGTACCCTGGTGGAGTCGTTGCATTACCTCTCTGCGCAGGAAGCCTTTCTCGATCCTTTACCCTTATTTGTTTCATGTGCTTGCAACACTTATTTTCATGTGCTCTTGGCACTTATTTTTCATGGGCGGATGAGGGATCCCGACTTATTTTATGAACAAGAGAGGTTGTTTCTTGTTTTATAGAAACTGAAAGATATCTTGATTTGGGTTTGCCCTCGTGCCAAACCTTCACATCCCATTCACCACAATAGGTGAAGTGTGCAAAACAGATCATTAAAACGTGCAAGACTATGTCGGGTACAAGGCGTAGGTTATGGGTATAGGCCATTCAAACTCATTAGGTCTCCCATAAGCAACCGACTCATATCTCCCAGGCTAAATAAGTTTAGACTCATAGGCATCTTGTTGAGACAACGAATTTGATGACTTGTCCTGAGAGAAAGCTGCCTCTTGAAATAGCCACCGCAACCTCACACAAACAATGGGGTGATTGTTTCAACCATTGGGACAGAACAGGTCCGCAAGGTGGTAGGGTTTCAATGAGGGCTCATGTGATGATAAGCGATATGTGGAATATTTTCAAAGCTATTTCAAAAATCGATGGAAATGACATGAGGAAGATAGTGTACGACGCAATGTGATAGGCGAGGCTCGAGATGCAATGCAATACCATGTGTGAGAACGATCAACCAGTTGTAGGTGGAAAAGGAGTGCAATACAAGCAGTGATTATTTATGCAGCAACCAGCAACTAAAAAAAAAAAATGAGTGGAAAATACTTGTAACATGACGATGCCTAAGATATTAATCGTAACAAAAATAGCGAACACACTTTTAAATTATAACGTAAAAATTTGGCAAGTAAACCTAATCAAATTTTAACTAAAAATTTTATTAACAGGTTCTAGCTAGCCTACACCTAAACCCTATATTAACCCATGAGGTGACCGGGTTATGTAAAATCAGTTTTCCAGTGCAGCCACCACATTAGTTCGCATCCTACAATGACAGTAATGATCAGGATTAGAGCTAGTATCCAAAAAAGTGCAGTGACAACAAAACTTACCTGAGGAGCAGGTGCAACAGCAAGACGATCATAGATACTTACCAAAGAACATGCCAGAATAGATTGTGCAAGCTGAATCCCACTCTCAACCTGATACACAGCAATATGTTCTTGAAACTCAACATTTATAAATGACAAACATCCATTCATATACAAATCTAGGTTTGATGAGCGCTGGGTAAGCCATTGCCTATTTGCAGGCACATCCATCGGATAGGGTTCGTCGAGTTGACCGGAAATATTATCATGGTGTTGAGGACCATCAGTTTTATGGAATGGAAACAATAAGCATGTGCCAGGCGAATTATGAATGCTTGTGCATTTGAGTGCAGAAACCCTAGTTCAGGATTGCTCCTAGGTTTGGTCAAGGGTATGAGGATCCGAATCCGCGTTTAGTGGATCCTGAAATTCCTCACTGCCTTGAACAAACTCCGAACCTTCGAGCAAGGGGCTTTCCATTTTGACTGCTTGGCAAGATCAACAGGCGAGTAGATGTGATCATGGATTGTGCTGGGTTGCAGAATGTCAGTGGGCTTTGTATCAATTCGGTCAAATGTTTGCGCACTGACAGATTGATAATCCAAAGTATCGGATTCTCTAGATTTTCTAGGGTGGGGTGAATTTGATGTGGTTATGCTGGGAGGAGCATGGTACTTGGGGATCGTCATTTGAGAAACGGTCAGCAGAAGCTGAGGTGCTTCAATTTTCTGATAGGTACTTGAATCTTCCCAGAGCGAATCATCAAATTCTGGTGTCTCCATGTGGTCGGAAAAAGGCTGCGAGTGATAGTCCTCAGCGGTATGATGGAATATGTTTTCAGATAAGCAGGGATCACTGTAACCATTGATTTGATCAAGTTGGGTACCTGGAAAGTTAGGCTCCTCGGGAGTTACCAGCTGGGATGGATCAATAAAGAGGAAATATTGAGGTTGCCCAGACAGAAAATCGCTCCTATGGTTGTCTAAGGATTCCAAGTGAGAATGATCGGATCTAAAAGATTCATCGATTTTGAACTGTGATTGTGAAACACCATCTACGTGCTTATGATTGTCGCCAATACCAGTATAAGGAAATTTTGAATGTCTCGAAGAAATTACTGGTGTGGTGGGATTGAGAAACAAACTGGGGAATAAAGAACGAACAGATTGAGTCGCAGGGGCGTTAACCATACAAGGCTTTTCAACACGCGCATCCGTGTCATTTAGAGAAAAAGATGATCTGGCAGGCCTTGTAAGGGAATCAACTTTATGCGGGGTAGGAGTTGATTCATAATTAGTATGCGAATCGTATTTAGGTTTGTGTCTAGGGAGACACCGAGTGGGCTCGAGGTAGGTTTCATGAACCGAGAGAGGTAATGAGCCACTGGGGTTTTCAAGCTCTGATTCAACATGGTGCGTGAAATATTCAAAGGGAGTACCATAGGCTTTATCCCCATGCACCAATCCATCATTTCTTAGAACTTTCGAGGTCGTACCTCGAGTATCCGACAACTCAGGAGGAGGAGCGAGAATGTCACAAATAGAAATACTCTCCTGGGAGGCTGGAGTGTGGTCTGGACTCGGGGAGGTGGACAAGGAAACATTGGGGACGCAGTCTGAACAGTTGGAAACTTGCGAGTCATCATAGGGAACACTAGGATCAGGCTGGGTTGCTACTTGAAATTGTTCAAGGGAAACGAGGATCACATACGTGAATTGTTCTCTTAACAAATTCCAATCGACATCCTTTTCAGGGAGCTCAAAACAATAATGAACAAATCTGATAGAAAATTCATCAAGAGGTTCGTGAGGTTCCATTCTAATGTTATTTATCTTTATCAATACACTTTGAAAATCGTACATGTGAAAAGCTTGTCGTAATTCACTGGTGAGTTGTTCAAACGAATGGATGGAAGCTTTCGGCAATGTGCAGCACCATTGCTTAGCACGACCTTCGAGGATGAGGAAGAAAAGAAAACATATCAAACCTTCATTTTCAATTTTGTAGCACTCACCAAAGTCATAGAAATATAAAAGGTGTTGGGTTATGGACACCCCATTCTCACCATCAAATTTTAACTGGGACAAGTGATACATAATTTCATCGGGGATGAAGTATCGAGGCTCATAAAACTCCGACAAACATCTCGGGAGAATGATTTGGGAACGAGCCATTATAGATATGAGATTAACTGCAGGCTCTCAGGGCTCAGCTTGTCATCTAGCCCTCCTTCTAGCGCCAATTCTGTTGACAGGAAAATCTATCCTGCCAACAGCAGGGGATCTCCCCGGTAAAAGGTCCCAATTAGACCTTGAACCGTTTGGACTAGGGATCCCATCCGAGGTGTGGGTCTGGCTACCACTGATTTCTCCTTTGCTTTGGGTCTCGCTTAAACTCTATAAAACAGTGGATACACACCTAATCAACTGATACAAGACATATGATTGATGTATTAAATGTACATACGACACTATGAGTAGCAAGAGAAAATAATAAAGCATGAAGACCGAAGGAAGTGTTGTTAGCAACACTTCATTAGGTTCATCCCTGTAAGTTGTTCTGACCATGAAAGAAAAAATTCCTCATGGCGAGAACACCATTCACTTCCTAAAGGTTTTAAATGATAACACAAACACAGATAAACAAAGTCATCAACATTCGCTAAGAAAGTGAAATAAACTCAACCACCATTAACATACTCAGCAAATGGTTATGTAACTGTGATGTGAGTTAAAGATACAGTTCCCTTAATCTAAAGATGTTTAGAAACTGAAAACATAATACTCAAGAGTGCTCATACACATGACAACATCAGATCCACAAAGGGGTTTTTCAAAATGCTTGTATAATAATAAAGGGGTTTTTCACATGTCTTCATGATTTGAATAATAATAAAGCGAAGGGCATTGCAAGAGCGAAAACAATGAATTTAGACCCCTGTGTGGTCAAGCCTTTGTCATCAGAGAGAATGGCATGTGTAGGCCGTCTCTGTGCCTCTTCAATCATTATAAATGCAGATTAGTATGGTTGCGTGCCTCTAGGAGATGATACTGAGTGAAACCTCAACGTGGCCATGGCTTCGAACCAGAAGTAATTCCTCAGGCCACTGATAAGGCATGATAATTATGTGCAGCTATTCCCACTTTTAATATAGCCCAGCTCTAACCTTCAGTGTATATGGGCTTGATTCGTAACTTCTTTGGTGCCTTGGAGACACAGTTGGAGGCGTTTCAGACTTACAGGATGCAAAGATTGCACTGGACGCAGCGTATTGCAGAGGATGCTTATTTTTTCGAAGGTTTGGTTGGCTGCATTAACTCAACCAGAGACGAAGGTATTCAACCTCCTATCCATATGAAAACTGATCAACTTGAGCGTTGTCATCGCATGCCAGAGTTGAGCGGAGAAAACGACCATTATACCCTTGTATGTTGGGTGTATTGATAACGTAGAGCTACACGATCCCTGAAAAGTTGTGTATCAGCGACCTTTTCGATCAGAAACCTTTGCTTGTGTGTAGTAGCATAATTATCTTTCATGCATGGTAGCATGCATTGGCAAACTGCATCCATGTGAATGCGGCATGAGGAGTGAGGATTCGTTCTGTCCATTTCATTGTGAACTAATCTCCGGAGCTATGATGGAGAATGGGACATGTGGGAGGTCATCATGGCGTTTCATCGCGCCATAGTTATTGTAACATGGCCGTCGTAGATCTGCTATAAGCGCTCCATGTTTAAACGCAGATTTTGATTATATATCTGCTCCAAAGACTAAACTCAGGCATAAAAGTATTTGAGTCTATTTGTAAGGTTCTTTTCTATGCTCCATGGTTCCAAAAGCGTGATTGAAAAGGCTCAAAGAAACCACCTTTAATGCGGGTCTTTAACAAGAGAGGAAGAGGCTTCATATGAATTCCATAATAGAAAGACACGTAAGGAATAGGGAACGACTGGCAGTACTGATAGGAAAGTTGAATCTGTTTTCTATCAGCCTCAAGTACATAGGAAACCAAATTATAACACCGAAGCTGAACCCTTTAATCGTGACTTTGAGCGACTATTGTGAACATGGGAAATTAGAATGTCAAAGGCTGCCTTAAGAAGCCCTGCTGCGACTGCCACGTGACTGATCGGTGTTGTTAATTCATTCCTTTGTTTGACTGTTATGCGCTGCGTTTATTATAAAACTGCCATTATAGTTCCGCTCCCTCATTTGCGCATGGCAACACAATTTCGCTCGAGCATGGCAGCATGCATTGGACAGCCCGTGACCATGTGATGCGGCATGGAGAGTATAGATTCATGCTATCCAGCTCATTATGAACAGACATCAACATCTTTTCCAGGGAATGAGACACGTGGAAGATGAATCTGTGCTTTCTGATGGGGTCGCAAGGTCGTATAATTTCATGGGTCGCAGCTCTCCATGGGCGGATCATTCTATGACCCTGCGACCTGAGCAAATTTGCGACCCTACGACCATGGGTTGATGGGGTCACTGGGTCGCAAAATTGGCTGAGTCGTAGCTCTCCATGGGAAGATCATTCTGCGACCCTGTGACCTGAGCAAACGTGCGACCCTACGACCATGGGTTGATGGGGTCACTGGGTCGCAACCCTGGGCAATGTTTAATCTCTGCGACCTGGTCATTCTATATGTTGAAAGTAGCTCTGGCAACAACCTGCTTTTACGTGCTTACATACAGAGAAACGATGGCAACAACTTGCTTTTACGTGCTCACCATGGCAACAACCTTCTTTTACTTGCTTTTATGTGCTTACATACATTGCATCACAGTGATTGTAACAACACCGTTATAGATTTGTTATCCCGTTCTTATCCGTGTTTCAAACGTGAGAGATTGACCGCTACGTATATATATTACTCCAAACATTTACCATGAGTTGGAAAACTAGCAATGCGTGGTCTTTTACGTCGGTTGCCATGCATGGAAGCCTTCGTGCCCATATGTAGTTTTGCTGCATATTTTAATGGTGAGGTTTGACCGATATACATATATACATGCGTCTGCTCCAAAAGTTTAGCATGGGACGAAACTTCACCATCAAAACCTTTGTGCCCACTTGTACGTGTTTTAATCATAAATTTTGACTGCTTGAAAACCTATCATTTACATTTGCGCCCATTTGTAATGCACCATGGTTATTTAAACATAAGCCTAGATCGCTATATCCACCATGGAAGAATTTAAGCTCACTTGTAATGTTTTCATATAGTCTTGATCCACCATCTCATATGGTTTTGAAACCATAAGGTCCCTTATCCCTTTTGCGCCTTGGTTTAATCACATAACCTTTATCATTTTCTTTTCCTTAGATTGTTAGCGCAAATAAATAAAAATATTCACGCCAAGGCCATCACCTCATAATGTGAATGCTTCTTGTTTTGAAAGATGGAGAGTTGAAATCTGCTACTCAAGCCACATTGATGGCCCTTTTACTATTAACCCCTTTTATCTTGTGGCTCTGGAGACTCTCTGTGCATATACATCCATGTGCCTGGCTACCAAAAGGTGTATGCATTTAAACATGACCTTTTAGGTTCAATTTGAGGTTCCCCATCTCTTATGGTCTCGCATCGACAACTTTAAGAGCAAAGGAGACTAGGGTTTTAAGGCCTTTTCATTCCTCCACATTGTACTCCTTGTAGCATAAATAACTCCACACTATGTAGCTCAGGATTAATAAATGTTTCTTCTCAAAGGAGTGTTCACATATTTGAAACTCTTCCATTGGCTTGCCATACCAACATGTGTGCTTTTGCACTACTGCCCGGCACAAGAATTCCTCGAATGAGATTGTCATTCTCTAGAGAAATCTTCTGAGTCTTCTTTGTTTACCGAGTTTTACTACAGGCTAGACTTGTCGGAGTGGTGAAATAAGTTCTTTTTTGTGCACCCATCGACATTTAGATGGTATGGTGCAAGATCTGGACATTTCCAAACAGAGCGTTTTAAGTATCTGGTGCGCACTAGTGAAGGAAGCCTTTGCATCAGTGACATAAAAGGTTATTTTTCTGATAAACATGCATCACACCATCCTCCTTTTAACAGTACTGGTCACTTGCTCCTGCTCCTCCCCTATTCCACAACTTTGGCCTCATCATTGAGCCCAATTTTATTTCCCTTGATGTCGTGCAACGACTGAGGAGTTTGTCACCCGTGGGGTCGACCTGTGTGGAACATTACGACATCAAAATTACTCTTTGATAATGGTGTCACTAGATAAAACATATGATATAAACGAGCTTAAAATACGTATTCAATCAACATGCTTAATGACCCACAGCGAGAGGGCCTTTGATCATCAATACACAAAAGGTTTCCATTCGAATGTATACATTCCAATCTGATTACGCATGGCGCGACTGCGGTAAGAGTGTTTGAGTGTATGCTAGATGATCCCTCCCACATATGGCATGATTGCAGCAACAACATCTGATCATTATGGTGAGAAATCTCATGAGGGGTTGGGGATAGGTTTGTGGGATGTCACTGACTGCAGGTCGGGTGAAAGACTTTAACGCCTAAGCGAGCAGAGGGGGAACCTGAAATTTTAAATATACCCAAAATTTTGGGTGCTGTTGTAGCGGCTACAACATACCCTCAACATGATAGAGTCCCAGAAAAAATCTGCATATCCTGACATCGTTTCTCCATAAGAAATTAACCATAGGTTCCAAGCACCCGACCATGTTTATCACTTCCCCACATTTCACATGATAAACATCCTTGTTGGTCGGTAGAGCCTCTCCTCCAAGGAGCTCGTCACTCAAAGTACACCATATATAAGAAAAATCATGACACCATGGCCATTCCACTTTAGTCTGGGAAGCACTTCATGCCCATTCACCCACCATGCATCAAGTCAAGTTTTACCATATCAAAATAAAACCACTTTCAACGACTACCAAGTTTTGCAAGCATATCGAAATCACACAACCACACCTTGCATTTGGCCTACCATACCTCCACCAACATATCCCATCTGTAATATTTCCCATCCACTTCATCACCCCCTACACAAGAGACCAACAAATGGGTCCCCCACCCTCATCAAAAACACCTTCCTCACATCATGAATGAGCGAGCACTTTCATGTTTTAGGGCACCCATCTTTGTGTTTTGTACAATCCAAATCCCATTGTTTCATTCTTTTGGTAAGTGTATAAAGACCACAAACGGTGAAAAACGTCCCCCAGTCATCCATCCATTTTTTCTCCAATGGCAGCATTCCCTGGTCACCCTTGGTCAGAGTATCACACCTTTCACGCATAAGCCACCATGACATTCATAACCAACATTTACCCACCCTAGACGTCCTACCGACTTTAGGGATTTCCATATCAGAAATAGTTATGAATACTGCCAAGTTGCCATTTATAATCCAACCTTGGGCCACTGAATCCCCATCATCAGCTTTCAGTCACCCCTCACCATCATGCCTATGCTAAACCTATCAAATCCATGATCATGATCCCTTGCATCAGTGACTCTCTTGTTCGGTTGAGGCTTCCTTTTTGTCGACTTCAACTCCTATTTTCCAAAAAGGAATTGGTACCCTGGATTACCCCTCACCAAAATAGGTACATCCTTGGGTGGCACTATGGGAATCATCAATTCCCACAGATGTTATCGATCCTCCTGACATTCGACTATGACACAAGCTTTCATGTGAAGATGGTATCACACCTTACAACCATTACAATTTTCTCAAATTCATAGAAGACCCGTGCCATTATAAGCATCCATTTCAACAATGCTTACATGGGAAGGTCCCAGTCATACACCCATGTGTAAAAATGAACATTTATGTTCCATACCAAGCTTACGCATGTGGGTACCAAATTCCACCTATTGTCAAATAAAAAACGCCCCTAAGGGCGTCAACAATCATCGTCATCAACCAAGTCAACATATCACTACCATACTAGTGAGACAAACAAAATATGTATCTGTCAAATAGATTTTTTTAGCTATCCAAAGCATCACAAGCATGGGACATGCCTACCTCATAGAAAAATTTTGTTTATTGTATCATACCATTTCTTGCAGGGTTCCCACACGAAATGGTCGCTCTTCGACCCGTTGCAAGGCGTTTCCAACTTCTTGCTATACGAAAGTCTCTCTCTCTCTCCACACAGTACACAAAAAAGAAACTATAATGTAGATAAAAATGTCTTTTGGATTAATCACATTATTAGGATTTGGTTGACATTTCGAACCAACTAATGTGGTTCATCCTTAGGACAAGGTTCACCTTTCTTCTCCTGAGGATGAACCACATTATTTGGTTCAAAACATCGACCAAATCCTAATAATGTGATTAATCTGAAAGACATTTTTATCTACAATATGGATCAAAAAAGTCTTAGATCAAAAACTATAATGTATTTCAACTATACAGTTCTTCCTAGACCACACACATTAGGGGGAAACTGTTATCACTAGAAAATCAGACAAGAAAATATGACATTATTAAATCTTAGGTAGAAGGATTTATAGGGCTGAGGAACATTAGAGAATCTAAAAATTTTAAAAAATATCTAAGGTCCAGAGGAAAAAACAAATTGTGCACTCAAGACACTAGAAAAATGCGCCTTTGTGCACATTTTTCTTCGATAGGCGTGTCTTTGTGCGGATTTCCCTCAAAAATCTGCATGGACTTGAGAGTGGCAGAAATCACTTTTTGGGACCACAAGGCACACTCCAGGAAAATGATCCCACACTTGAGGCTGCCCAAGGACAGTTTCCTAAGCCTCCTTGGGACCTCAAGGGAGCACACAATGGAATCAAGTGGCACACAATGGAATCAACCCCCTCTCTTGGGTCACCATCCATCAATATACCAAGAGAGGGAAGGGGAGTTTGAATTCATCTATAAAAGGCCACCAAGAGATGAAAAAATGGAGAGAACATTGTTATGCTGCCCAAAATTTCTTTGAAGCAATCCAGCAATGTGTAATCCGGAGCAGAAGTAGAGAGGGGATTCATTTGTTGGCCATCCAACAACTCCAATCCTTTGAAGTAGAGAGAGAGACCTTGCACCAAGAAGCTAGAAGGTAAAATCATCCTTGCATTGGGTCTTAGAACTCCATAGTTCTAAGGGCCCCTTAGCAAGTGTGTAAATGTACTATCTTTCTCCTTAATAGCAAACTATTAGTATGAATCTTAATCACAAGCATACGAAAAAAGACCACTTTAGATGTGCATAACAAACAACCCTAACAACAAAGCGGACTACCAATATCTTTAGATCTGCAATTAGGTGATCAGGATAAATGCTGCAAAAATCTAGATCTATGCATTAAAAGACATTAAGTAGTAAATAGAAACAAGATTTACTCCATGCATCCAATAGACAAGACAAGAATATGTTGAATGAATTTTGTATTAATGGCACCTGGGAGGAAAACATAGAAGGATGTTACCATTTCTCCTCAATGGGATGGGTTTTTGTAAGTCCTCAACACTTCAGATCTAAAATCCCTCTCTCTTGATGGTGTAGAAAACCTAGACAAAAATGGAACTCAAAGGGAGCTCACAAGAAAATGGCAGCACAAATATGACTATGATGGTGGATCAAAGTCAGACCAAAACTATAGATCCAGAGTGATATTAGGGCAACAAAAGGTAGTTAATAAATGGAAAAAACCTTCGATTTATAACAAAATATTGAGTTAGTCTAGATATTGTTGCATAATTAAAATATTATTAACCAAATCAAGATCCAACTTTTATGGAATATTTTATTATATTTATTGGAGGGAAAAAGAATTTGACTTGGGTCAAATCCCTTTATTTTTAAATAATAAATAAACAAATGTTTTATTTATTATTTTAAGGATATGGTTGAGTAATAATAAGATAAATAACGATTTATCTAATTAATTTCCCTTTTTTGGGTTAAATATAACCAGGAATATTAATTAAACTATTGTTTAACTAATTATTCCTGGAAGAAAATCAAACAAATGTAGATTTATTTAATATTTCTTCATGGGGTTTCATGTTTAGACCATAAACAACTTAATAAATGTGGTTTAATGAGTTATTTTTCATAGTGAAAGCAATTTTACTTAGGGTAAAATTGGTCTTACATGGTGTACTTAGGTCCATCTAATAGTAACAGGTTAGATGACCAAAAAATGGTGTAACAGATTACCCCCCAGTGTGCGAGCGTTAGGAGCTAATCATATGACCAAATTACATTGTAAGAACTCAATCACTAGACACCGAAGGGGAAGTCAGAGAGAGAGAAATATAAGGTAGACCAAAGCACTAGAGGACTAGACCCTGAGGAGGTGAGACTTACAGGTGCGACAAGTCTCTTTTATGAGTGAGTAACTGTTCTATAGGTGGCGGGGGAGGCATACCTATGCCAGCCGAGACAAAGTACAAAGAATAATGCATCCAACAAACAAGGGACTGAACCATATAGTACATTCTGGCATAAACATGAGCTAGATAAAGATATGATAATGAATCCCACATACATATTGTGCATGGGATAAAAGCTAGGACTTGTACAACAATATCTGAGTACATGAGATACAAATACAACCCAAATGACCCTGTAAATAGGAAAGGGCTCTGAAAATCTGACTGATACATGCAATCAAAAAGGCACTGCAAGCGGTTGAGGCTGACATCATCAAATATATGGAGCTTCATCAAAGGCTGTAATGAATAGGTCATCCGAGCATGTGGGGGGCTACCTGTAGGGCCACCCCCTCATGAGGGCTGAAACATCTCACACACACCCGAGTATCGCTAGTCCAATCTGCTGCATCACTGAACCATCAAGTATACAGATCTCGATCATGCTGAAAGGAGTTGGAACTGAGAAACAATCAAGTCAAAGGGTAGTAAGGAGTCCCTTTTCCTGATCTGAGGCACCGAATAAGAGTGGAAGTTGGAACCAAGGTACACCGCCCTCTAGACCTGTCTTCTGGAATGAATGATTTGATGTCAATAGAAGGAGGTCCACCATAGGTGAGGCAATAAGGGATCCTCAACTAAGTCATGATAGAAAATAGTAGAGTGACTGGCAAACTGACACTAGGGATGATGATGAAATGGGGGGGGGGGGGGGGTGGGTTGAGTTGTAGATAGACGACTTCCTTTGTTAGAGCATAAAGGGCATGGATGACCTGGCAGCGACTAACACAATATCATGAGGGATAGGGGACAGTGGGACTAAAGGCGATAATGGGCGACACGAGAGAGGGACCAAGCAATGAAGGGTGGAGGACTATAACGGGATACAAAGGGACTCGAGATAGACTCCATGAATGCGACGATGACTCAACTCGGATGCTTTAAACAAGGGAGACTCGATGATGTTTCCACACAGTAATGGTCCAATGGGGACCATAAAAACATGAGTACAAGATGGTAACTCACGACGAAAATCGACATGAGCATGGACAAGTATGGAGGAAAAGTGGTGCCCCAAGTACAAGTGTTGCAAGTGAAGAAATTTGATTTTGAGGAGTGGTGAAGTGACCCTTCTTAGACAAAATGTGTCCTGGTGAAGTATCAAATCATGAATAACTAACAAATACCCATTTGAGGGCTCGGTGAGAGATTTCCAATGGTACAGATGGTTTTTCAAACTGAGCTATTGTTTGGCCACAGTGGGCAAAAGAAAAATTAGGGTTTTTCCTTTTAATAAGGCATTTTCCCTCCAAATTCACTCATTTTCATGTGGAGCTATGGTGAATGTAGAGAGGAGAGAAGGCCCTAAATCTTGCAGCGAGCGTAGCGAACAAACCGACTGTTGGAATCAAGATTAGTCAGTTGCAGGTGAGAGGTCTAACCCTACTCTTTCATTTCAGTGGATGAAAGTTCATTTTAGGTCCCCATAGCTCAGTAACAGACCCTTGCTCCTCTTCATAGCCAAGTCACACTTTTTGGGGCAAAAACTGCGACCTAGGTAGCAGGTTTTGGGCAGAAAACTGTGACCTGTCCTAGGATCGGGCCTGAAAAGTGCGACCTGACAAAGAGGGGTTTTCCTGTGTTATTTTTTGGCTGAGAACTGGGTTTTTATGTTTGAGGGGACTATGTGCCCCCAATCATGTTATGGTCATGCAAAAATGTATTTAGAAAGGTGGAATCTAAAAACATTTTTATGATGTGGTGCACCATTTGTTTTCGTTATGGTTATGCAGTTAGAGAAAGGGAATGAGGGATTACCAATCTCTTTTGGTAATGCATATGTGAAGCAAATGGAATTAATTTTCTGGGTTGGCATACATGGTGTTCCTATCCCAAAGAGTGGATTTGGAGATAATAAACTGATGCTCTCCTAGAAAACCCACAGGTTGGCCAACGACAATGTCTAGGGGACTGGGTTGCTGATGTAAGATGAAGGAATGATGAGGGGTATCATCCCTAGAGTGATCTGAAGTGATATGGGACTCTAGAGGTTCTTCTAAATGGGGAAGAATAATGCTACTAGAGTCAACACGACTAGATACACTAGGAGAGTTGTGGAGAATTATTTCTCCTAGTCTCTCAAATATGGATTCCCCCTTACCCAAACATTGGGTGTCAATGTAATGGCCACAAGGTGTATGTGGTTCGAGTGCATGGGTTCGATGTAAGGGGGGATAGATAAAGTCAGGGGTGGTGACTACTTCCATAATGTTGTCATCGTAATAGAAGATGGGGTGAATGGTGGAAGAAAGACCACCTGATGTGGCGAAGCTACCTAACTCATCATCATGAGAAGAAAGGTTCACATGCGCATCACCATGGAGGGTGATGGAAGGAAAAGTAGATGAAGGATCCACCAATGTTGAGCCCAAGGTGATCGTTGAAGGTAGATCAAGTGAAACAAAAGGGGAAGGCCCAGGGGGGTCTTCCACCAAGGATCTCATAGATGATGATAGGTAGTGGATAGTAGCCGAAGACTCTTTCATTTCGACATCCAGAGGAGGAATTTCTATGGGAGTGGATGTGTCCTCTGGTTCTACTGAAGCAAAATGTGAAAATAAGGGAGTGGTGGACTCATTGTGCTTGGCCTCGAATTGTTGAACTGCTTCCAAAGAGGAGCGATACTCATCGAGGCGGGGACTGAGGTGAGTGTAATGGCCATGGAAATCACTCAAAGCACAAGGATGATTTGTGGGAAAAGACTTGAGTTTCAGGACTAAGTCGGGTATAGTGACATATACCTCAGGGATATAAGACTCCGGAAACATCTCATTGACCATGGGCTTGAGGTGAGGCAACTCTAGACAGGTATGGGTGGCATGAAAAACAACATCACACAAAGGAAACTGGATAGTAAACTTTAGCAACCGAGAAGGGGCAGGGTTTTTCAAGGCAGCCTTGTCTTTCGATGCCCTCTTGTGATCTTTTCCCTTCTTACTCGAAGCTCTCGCAACATGAGAAGGTTCCTGTTGAGGTGGCTTAGGCACTATATCAACGGAAGAAGTCATGGGGACCGGTTGAACCCGGGTCAAAGCAAGATAAGGTTTGGGTTGACTAGACGGGGTAGCGGCTGGGGGATCAAGGTACCAGACAGGAATCCCCAGGTTTAGGTTAGGAAGAGATAGGGTAGCCATGACATGTACCGTGTACACTCTTGGAGGAGGAAGTAGGAACGATATCTGACCAGAGGGGTAATGGCTAGGCGGGATGGCCCCAAGATGGTCAAGGCGTGGAGGAACCATTTCACGAGGATAAAGAGGCTCATGGATACTAGATTTAGGTGAAGGGCCAGGAGGAGGGGGTCTAGAGGGCTGAATCGAAGGGCTAGGGGTAGGCTACATAGGGCGAGGCTGCTGACTAGCCGAAGCGGACCGTTTGAGGGCATCCCGAGTCGATTGCATCATGCAAACATTCAATGAGATGGGATCAGAGACAGGAGGAGGAAGGCCAGGGAATGTACCAAGCAAAGAGGAATCTTTGTAGACTCCAGAGGAGGGGGAGCTAGGAATGGTATCTAACCAGAGGGGTAATGGCAAGGCGGGATGGATCCAAGATGGTTAAGGCCTAGAGGAATTGTTCCAGGGGGGTAAAGAGGCTCATGGATACCAACTGTAGGTGAAGCTCCAGAAGGAGGGGGTCCAGAGGGCTAAATCAAAGGGATAGGAGTAGGCTGCGGAGGGCGAGGCTGCTGACTAGACGAAGCGGGCTGCTTGAGGGCAGACCAAGTCAATTGCATCATGCAAACATTCAATGAGTTGGGATCAAAGACAGGAGGAGGAAGACCAGGGAATGTACCAAGCAAGAGGAATCTTTGTAGACTCAGGAGGAGGGGGAGCTATGAATGGTATCTGACCAGAGGGGTAATGGCCAGGTAGGACAGCTCCAAGATGGTTGAGGCCTGGAGGAACCGTTCCAGGGGGATAAAGAGGCTCATGGATACTAGTTGTAGGTGAAGGGATAGGAGGAGTGGTTCCAAAGGGTTGAATCGAAGGGCTAGAAGTAAGATGCAGAGGGTGAGGCTGCTGACTACCCGAAGTGGGTTGCTTGAGGGCATCCCGAGTTGATTGCATCATACAAACATTCGATGAGCTAGGATCACAGAAAGGAGGAGGAAGACCAGGGAATGTACTAAGAAAAGAGAAATATTTGTAGACTCCGGGTGAGACACTGGTCAAAGGATCGACGATTTTCTTACTGGCCACCGAAGATATGATGGACTCAAGGGAGGTCTGAGACTTTGGTTCGTAATATGTCAACTAATCAATGGTGACTATATTTATGTTATGATGGAAGGACATATTACAGTGGACCGCAGATGGGACAACAAACATCACATAGGTGTAGCTACAACCCAAAATAATGTTATAATCTAAGCGGACATCAATGACTTCTATGTCAACGCAAAAATTCTTGCTCGTAAGAGTAATAGGAAAATTGTGGAATAGGCCAATGGGCCAGGAGGCGTGGCCATCCCACACTCAAAGATTTATCATGGAAGGAGCCAAATCAGGTGATATAAGTTTCTTCCAAATCGAAGTGGACATCACACAGGTGGATGCCCCCTCATCAATGATACACTAGGAAATGTTGGCGTTCCAGATCTTTACTGGGATTTGGAAGGTGACAAGCAGGAAGAGGAGGATGTTCTGACTGGTAAACATCGAAGTTAATCAAGTGATCTTTGGAAGGATCTACAATTCCCATGGTAGATAGTGGAGCTTTTCATTGTGAATGGCACAACTGGAGGAGTTCCAGCGTTGAGATGGCAGCAGGAGATTGCGCCAAATCATCTACTATACTATACGAATGGGCAGCTTTGCCAGAAGCAACATTTTAGCATAGTGGTCCCTTAGGGATCTTGGTATGAACCTATGTCTTAGGCTAAGGGACATTCAAAGGACCATTAGGTGTCAAAAGAGGCTCTGTAAAACTTGAAGAAGGTGGCTCGAGGACAGACGTAGCGGGAGGCTTGTTGTACTGACGGAACCGAGCCTGAAGATTGAGGTCTGTGGTTATAGGTTGGTCAGAATACATCATGAAAATATGGTAATCAGAGGTACCAGATGGATGAGGTTGAATGGCCACCTGACCTTCAGGTGGTTGGGAAGCCACAAATCCTTACTGAGGGAAAGGATTAGTAAACACAACTGATTGACTAGGCGTAGGATTGGGAGGGATGGAAGGGGAGGCTTGATGTCCTCGTAAATCTGCTTGAGACTCCCACATCTACTTCATCTGTGGCAAAAGAGGACAATCGTGCATGTAATGACTATAAACACCACAACAAGAACAAGGTTTGTTCGTGTGAACAGGATTGTCTTGCTTGGGCCGAGTGCCCTATTGCTGGTTAGCAGTGTTAGGTGCATTATTTTGAGGATTAGGTCCAGGATTACCAGGGGAAGATTTATTTTGAGTGCCTTACTCTTATTTTTGGAGGGAGGAGGATTAGTCAAGCCCTGTTGTGCATACACCTGCCCCCTGAGGGGGCGGTGGCTACTATTGCGAGGGTTAAGAAGGCAAGGGAGGTGGAGGTGCTAACGTTGGAGGAGTTGGAGCACCAGGATGTGGATACATATAATAATGATGTTGGGTAACATTGTGCTAAATAGGAGGAGGCATGTTATATCCTGGATACATGCTACCTGGAGGGGGAAAAGTGCTAGAGGTGCTGGCCCCTCCTTGAGGAAAACCATAACCCATAGGAGGTTGAGCGTATGGATGAGAGAGAGCTCCAATGATATCTTAGGTGGCATGACATGTACCCAGTGCATTGGCACCACCAAGTCTAGGAAGGTCAGATATAATGGTATAAAAATAACCTGACTGAGCATAGATTAGGTCATATTTTAACGCAATTTGGAGAGCGGATTCTTTGGTTTGAGGGAAATGCGATGCGACATATTTTCCTATAGTAGGCAAGAGAGATCTAAGGAACCAGTCCATGTAGACACAGTCTTTGAAGGTAGGGGCTCGACATAGGCGCTTTCTTCTCTGCCATTCCTGGATAGGATCGGATAGGCAGGTCGCAAACGATTGACGGAAAGAAGTAAAAAGTTCAGTACTAGTGTCATAACGAAGGGGAAGCTAGAAGTAAGATATAAAATCCTGGGCAAGAGTCGCAAAGGTGGTACAAGAGGATGGGGCCTAATCAACATACCACTCAGAAGCTTCACCAGTAAGTGTATGTTGGAATAAACGAAGACGGACAGAGTCATCGGTAATGGAGTTAGACGAACACCACATGTGGAAAGATCGAACATGATTTGTAGGATCTTCACTAGCAAGAACTTCAAACCTGGGAATGTTGGAAGGGAGCTTGGTTGGCATAGCAGGCCAACCAAAATTATGGCATATAGGGTCATTTATCAACTGGTCAAAATTTGGAAGACTGAGGTCTGCCATATAGGGGAGAAAGGGAGCAGCCAGGGTAGTCCCTGTTGTGGTCCCACTAGTAGATTCCCAGCATTAGGGCCAGGGTTACCACTAGCGTTAGGTCCTGAACCAGACATGGTGAAGGTGACAGGGGGATAACCGAGGGAAAAACTAGAAGGAGAACCCAATGAACCAGAAGAAGAGTCAAAGTGTGGACTCAGTGGAGGACTAACTCGAATCCTATGCAGAGGAGTGAGTCTTCCTACCAGAAACTGAGGATGAAGGCCAAGAAGTCTCTAGGATAAATGCCTTGTTGGCACAACTATGACAACACAAACACGACACAAAGGGAAGAGAGACCAACAATGGCGGAGAGGTGCAGGATCAACTGATTACAATGTCGGAACAAGGGTAGAGAGGTGCAGGATGAATTGATTTCAATGTGTTGTGTAACCAACTCCAAAAAGAGAAGAAAAGAGATATCAACGCCTTAGAAATAAGCCACTTCGAGGGGGCAACCTCCAATACATTACATGAATGAACAATTCTTGGATGATACAATTCACAAAACCTCCTTTCTATATATAGGAGTCCATGGGGCCATAATGTAATCCTAGTGGGACACAATGGGCAATCCTAGCCGACCTAACAATAATAATGTAAGGGCACAATAATAACAATATGGGGGTTACAAGGGTACAAAAATAACAATAAGGGGGGATACACTAACATAATAAGGGACTACACTATTAATATAGGGAATTAACATGCCCCTCTCCTTCAGACAAGTGTTGTCTTCAACGCTTGATTATTTCTTGTTGCTTCTGTATAAAATTCTCATCCTCCCATGTGAAATATTCTACAGAAAATTTCTTCCACTTGCTGAGATACTCTAAAATTGATTGTACTTGTCGAGTTATTGTTTTTGTGACTTCTTCACAACTTCTTTCGATGTGATGTTGATCTTCCTGTTGTTTCATTAGATTCTGCACCAAAGTTAGGATATCCTTTGAGAGTTGGAGAACTTGTTGTTGATGCTCGATGTGATCTTCCACTAATTTATCATCCATATTAGCTATTATTTGATCCTTCAAACCATCCAACTTAGCCTCCATTTCTACTTTTAAACCATCTATTTCATCTTTGGATGCTCTTCGTAAGATTGAAATTTGTTGCACTTGGTACCGTAATTTTGATATCTCATATTGCAATTCTACCTCCTCATGCGTCATAGTATAGCTTTCTGAGGGCTTAATGGGTATGGAATTATTTTTTGGAGGCATAATAGAACCCATTACTGACAAAAATTCTCCAATATGCCCTTGGAATCAATTCAACTTGATTCTTCAAGACTTATGCAATTCGGAAAAAAAAACAATACACACCTTTTTCTTGATTTTGAGGAGCTTGATATTGAAATTGGATTATCTCTGTGATTGAAAATATTCAATATCTGAAATTCACCCCTGTAGTAGCCCTCTGAATTTTCTTTTGAATGTCACAGGTATGACCTGATTTGGATTCTCCAAGACAAAGTTGTGTCCAATCTCCCACAATGACCTAATTATGGACTGGTTCAGTAGAGTGAACTTGTACGACTTGCCACGTGTCACTGTTTCATTGCCCTTTGTCACTAAAATTGATAGCCAAGAAACTAAAGTCTATGTACTTGCGACCACTTTTTACGGCACTCCAATCCGATGCCCAGAGAGAGAGTTATTGAACTTTTCCCACGATCACCTCTTTGAGATGAAATTCAGGAGCTTGAAAAAGCACTACCTTCCACAGATCATATCTCCAAAAATATTGCGAACCAAGCTCTGAAATTTTTTGACAAATTTCCTCAGGATTTCATCTTCGCACCATATGAATTTCAGATTCTGAACCTTCGTAGAAAAAAAATTATAGCGAAAATTCCACGATGACCTGTTTAGGATCTTGAAAAAATACCTAACTTCCACAGATGATATCTCCGAAAATATTGCGAACCAAGCTCTGAAATTTTTAGAAAATCTTCCTCAGGATTTCAGCTTCGGACCCTAAAAATTTCAGCTTCTGAAACTTCGTAGAAAAAACGTTATAGCGAAAATGCCACGATGACCTGTTTAGGAGCTTGAAAAAAGGCCTAACTTCCACAGATGATATCTCCGCAAATATTGCGAACCAAGCTCTGAAATGTTTAGACAATCTTCCTCAGGATTTCAGCTTCGCACCCTAAAAATTTCAGCTTCTGAAACTTCGTAGAAAAAAAGTTATAGCGAAAATGCCACGATGACCTGTTTGGAGCAGCGAAACCCTAGAATCCAAAGCTCTAATACCAAATGTTGTGTAACCAGCTCCAAAAATAGAAGAAAAGAGATATCAACGCCTTAGAAATAAGCCACTTCGAGGGGGAAACCTCCAATACATTACATAAATGAACAATTCTTGGATGATACAATTTACAAAACCTCCTTTCTATATATAGGAGTCCATGGGGCCATAATGTAATCCTAGTGGGACACAATGTAATCCTAGCCGACCTAACAATAATAATTTAAGGGCACAATAATAACAAAATGGGCGTTACAAGGGTACAATAATAACAATAAGGGCGGCTACACTAATATACTAAGGGGCTACACTATTAATATAGGGACTTAACACAATGTTTTAAATTCTTTGCTTGGTGGTGTTAACCAAGATCTTCTTCGCTTAAGGTGTGTGTGTTAAGTGTGTAAATTTTAATTTTTAAACCTAGACGTTTTTAGAGAAAAAGAAAAAGTGTGTTGTATAACTATAAATAAACATACAAATAATAGTATATGAAACTGAAATAACAGAAAATAAACAACTAATTATGCATTAATATAAACCCAAGGAGGTGGGCCTCTAATTATATAGTTTGTAGGTGGGAAAAAATCTTGTCAAAACACACTAAAATAGCCAATAAATCTAAGGTCGGGAGGGACAAGGATCTAAAGGTCAAATCTGTTGGAAATTGGTGCAGAAAACAACAAAAAATCAGCGGAAAGATTGTTGTAAATGAGGTGTGTTGGGGTTCCCATGTTTTGGCAAGGTTGGCAATACCAAAAGATGAGACAACATAGAACCACTTTCAGACCTCAAGATCTAGCCCTCCTAGGTCCAGAGAGGGATCTCTCTATGATAGTCAAAGTATATATGTCTTGGAAGCTCTGTGTTAAGATGTTAGGCTAGTTATAAGGCTCAAGGTTTGTTTGTTTGGTTTTTTTTGATTTGGTTGCTAGTTATCAAGAAGGAAGGTTCAATGTAAGACAGAGATGAGCGAAGAGGGATAAGGCAGAGGTGAAGTATTCCAGAGAGTATTCAAAACCATCGGGAAATGGAGTCAAGAAAGGATTTTCTTGCTACTCAATAGGTAGGCTTTCAATTGCGCTAGTCATCTAAAACATAGGATCTTTAAAGATGATTGTGATATGGAAGGTAGGAGAGGAGGAGATAACACAGGTTCAGAGCACAAAGTTACAGACCAGCTGGTTGCACAAGGATCCTAGTGGACAGGGCTAACTCTAATCCCCAGTGTTCCCAAATCTTCCAACTAAATCTATAACAAGAAACATCTAAGAACTGAATTCATTTAATTCATACATCAGAGAGCGGGAAATATCTTCCACTACATTAGTTAAACCAACTGAAATCATTCCTCAGATAATACATTCAGAAGAGAAACATTAATGGCAAGGAGAGAAGAAACATAGGGTACCTAACAAGGGTAAATCCTATGCCAATATTCTGATGCAAGACAGTAGAAACGAAATGAAATGAATGTAAATAAAAAGATAGGAAAACATCACCACTGCATCAAATCAGGATCCAAAGAAATGTGCTTGTCATATTAAATAACAACAATAATCAGGTAAAACATTTCCTATGGCAGAATACTCAGTCTGAAAATATTTCCTTCCACCTATCTTACACTTTACACAGAGACTGTGTCTCAAAAGAACTACTTGCAGTTCTCTGATAACTGATCAACAACCTTTACAATGTTTTTCTCATGAGTTTTATAGCTGAAGAGAAGTAGAGGAGGTAGGTAGAGAACTAAATGCAGCATTAACACCCCGAAGAGGAAGAAGGCCGAAGCCCATTATGTTTTAAACTCGGAGCATTCAATTCCTGGTGTTCTTTGGGTGCATGAATGACCTTCTTCAACCTTCAGACTATTATGATATGGCTTTGATGTATTCTGTCTGCAGTACTGTGTGGTGCTACTGGTGAATCAACAAAAGATAGATAAATGATAAAGAAATCTGCCATACTGATGAAGTAAATGCTCTGATAGTACTGGGTTTGTTTCAGGGTAGAAAATATCACATGAACACGGCATGGATTGAACACTACATGGGCACTTTGTACTTCCTGGAGGGAAAAAAATTCTGCTGCTATATAAACCCATGATACGCATTGATTTCTGTGCATTGTACTCTATGAGCATCCCCTGGGTCTTCAATCTGGTGCTTTGCCTTTAAACCCCTGAGCGTAAGGCTTAAAACCTTCGTTTGCGTGCCTTAAGCTCCCTGCTGCTCCATTTGTACCTCTGACTGTGAAACGTGTATGTTAATCGCGCCAGAAAAGTTTTATAGGGTCAAACCCTGTTCTTTAAATGCAAATCCCATCGTGATACCTCTCCAAGCCTTTTTCATGTTCTTTGCCTCTGCATATGATCTTCCCGTGTATTTTCTGTCACTGTGACAGAGTTTTCAAACCATGGCGGCTTTCACCACCCCAAAACCTCGCAAAACATGAAAACTTGTTATGAAATCCATGAATGGGGGTAGCGGATAAGATGGGGACGACGAGGATGGCCATGTGATGCAGGAGCATCAAGGGCATTTTTTTATTTGTAAATATGTTAGAAAAGGGGGTGTGACAATTTTTAATATTTTATTAATTAATTTTTTATTTTAAATAAAATAAGAGGAAGTGAGGATTTTGTAAATATCCTTTTATTAATTAAAAGGATATGAGAGAATTTGGTTAGTTAAGGATATAAAGGGATAAGATTCTAGATAATAGGATTTGTTGAGATATTTTAGTGATATTGAGATATTAAGGGGATTGAGCATTAAATTAGATCATTTTTAAAATTGTATAAATTCATCAAGCCTCAAAGGCATGGTAAGGAGATTGTGAGTGAGTGTGAGTAGAGAGTGAGAGGTTTTCTGCGTGGATTCCTTCGGGCAGTTTGTGAGGGCCAATAGATTGTAAATCAGGCCATGGAGAAATGTTGCTGTAAGTAAATTCACTTTAATGAAAGTGTTGGTTTTGAGTTATGCACCTTAACTTGGTCAATTCTAGTATGATTCAATTTCTGTGTTGAAATGGTGAATTTGCTGGTATTTAATTTGCTGGTTTATAAGATAAGAATTGTATGTATGTTCTTCAAACATTAGCAACAATTTGCTGTGTGTGTCTATGAGAGGAATTTTGTAATCGAAGTATGTTTTGTTGTCTTGGATGATGAGCGATATTTGTATTAAGAGATTGTAAGCTCTGCTTGTAAATGAGTATCGATTCATATTGACTTTGTCTGCACATGTTGAGGAAAGGCATTTGAAACTGGTTGAATTGCATGAAATGGGCAATCACAATTAAACTAAATGATAGCGTTGTTGAGGTTAATAAATCGATTTCTGTGTAATCGAATTTCATAACAGGAAGACAAGATTTGTTGGGTCGATTTCTGTTTGTGAGCATTGTGCAATGAATTCACACCTGGAGTTGCTTGAGGTTGATATGGACACAGAAGAAACCGTGCAGAGAGGAATACTAAATCCGTTGAATTAAAATCCAAACCTGTTTAGATGGTATGGATGTCGATTTAAATGGTTAATGTAATGGAAGAAGTTAATTCTAGGTTTTGTAAACAGAACCAGTTTGAAGGATGCAAATTGATTCATTTTCCAATCGATTCTCAGAACTCTGCTGGAGAATGGACAACGTTTCATTGTAGAGAGATGGGTTTTATTAACACTGAAGAATTCATTTTGAGTGGAAATTGCAGGTGAATGAAGCCGATCTGTTGTGATCAAACACCAGGATTTAAGATGGGAATTGGGTGTAAATGTTGAGATGCATTTTTATATGCAATTCTTTAGGAAGATTCTGGGTATTGCAGGCTAGCCCTGCGTCATTTTTGGTATCAGAGCTTGGCTCTGTTGAAATGAAAGATGTTTGTTTCTGAATGAATGCAAGAAGGTTTTGTTGAAGAACTGAAATGTATTTTTGAATATATGATGAATGATTGAAAGGAAAATCAGATTTCTAAATATGATATGCAAACTACACAAGTGAACAGGATTGCAGGGAGGAAAAGATCATGCAAGATCTTAAGAAGTGAGATGATTTTTCTGATTTGAAATTTGTAAAAGTTTTTTATGGTTGCAGAAAAGATGGCAATGAACCAGGCATTCAGCTAAAGGCTGGATAAGGAGGACAATTGCAGTGTCCTGAAGAAGAAGGTGAGTTGAAGAGATAGCCCAGAGAGAGAGCAGAGGAAAGTGCTCAAAATGTTCCAGAGGTAGTGAACCAAGTACTTACCAAAAGACTGAGTGAGGAGAGCTTGGTGAGGTAAGTGGCAGCAGAAGAGATTGTTGTTGTAGAGGCTAGTACAACTCATGGTGAGTGAGAAACTCATGGAGAAGATGATCATGGAGGATCATAGAAAAGGTTCAGAGGAATGCCACCGAGATGAGATGACTGCAGAAGTTCGAGAAAGAGAGATTGCAGTAATGAAGGTACAATTGTAGGTACTAGAAGAATGGCTGCAAGAGCAGGAAAATTAGAATAGAGGATGGATCTTTCCACTGAAGGGAAAGAGAGTGATTTGGCGACAATTGCAGAGGAGGTTGAGGCAAATTGTGATTGCCTTGTTGAAAAAGGAACTTAGAGTTCTTGAGCCAGAGATGGAATTTGAAGATTCCACATGCAGAATTGTTTAGAAGGAAGTATTAGAGGAAGCAGTCAAGACTGAAAAGTCTTGTGGTTTTAAAACTGACGAGTTGTGTATGTTTACAGGTATAGCACAGGAAGATGAGCAAGCTTTAGAGTTTTTTCAGGAGAGAGAATTGAATCTGAAGGCTGTTCAGATCGATGCTGATATGGCAAGATCTCAGGAGGCAATGAAGGCAAAGGAATCTAATCAGAATGTTGAAAGACCAGCTGTTGATTGGTCAAGAACTGGTGAAGGTATGGAAAATTGTGTGAAGTTTCCAAGTTCTACTCCTAATGAAATTGTTGAATTGTATAGGAAGCTATATCTCCAGAGAAGAGAATTGGAGAGACAGAGGACTTATGTGCAGGATGATTTGCTGAGGAAGCAAGGCCGGAAAGTTTTCATGAATGACAGTTTTAGAGCAGAGGATGGTAAGAAAGCGAGACTAGCTGACAGTCTCATGGTGAATGCAAACCAGCATACTGATGTGCTGACAAAAGAGTTGAGAAGGAACTTAGAGCAGCATACTGAAGTGTTGCCAGGGAAAGCTGAGGAGAAAGCCAGTAAATATTTTCTGAGTCCTGAAGAAGAATTGGAGCTGCAGAGAGAAAAATTGGTCACTGAATCGACAAGTGAGACCAGTGGGTCTTGTGATTTTGATGCTGACAAATTGATTGTGTTTACAGGTGATACAGAGGATAGTCCATCACTTGGAATTGCCTTAGAAGGAGGAGGACTGTTACAGGTAGAAGATGAGACAATCATGTCTCATAAGCAGAGGCTTGTTACCGTAAGTGACAAGGAAGAGTTGGCTTGTCTGTATAGCCAAGAGAAGACTGGTGGACAAAATTTTGGAGCTGCTAAAGTGTTAGAGGATGAGGCTACAGTTTTGGAAGAACTTGATTTGATTGCCAGAATCAATCAAGATGATGTTGGAAAATTACTGAAGATTGTCGAAGGGGAAGATGGAGATTATGCTGGAGTTAATTTGCAGCATGTTGATGAAATGCTGAAATGTTTGCTAGAGACATTTGAACCAGAGAAAAAAGTTGCAGATGAAATTGTAGATGATGAGCAAAGGGATGTTGCAGAGGGATAGGAAGCTTGGGAGGCCGCAACATTTATAGTAGCAGCAGCAGAAAAGGTGCAAAACAGAAGTAAGGGTGAAAAGGAAGCGATCAAAACAAGTGAAGAACAAGCAAGAATGAGAATTCAGCAATCAAGAGATGGAAACAATTAGCAGACAGAGGATATACTGGACAGAGAAATTGAGTTGATAAGGAGGTTAATGATGAAAATGTCTTAGAGAAAGATAGTAGCAAGAAAGAAAAGGAGTGACAACAAGAGGAAGACAGTAGCAGATCTTGAAGGCAGAGCAAGTGGAGCATTACAACACAAAATATGGAAACCTGGAGGACAACAGCAGATAACAACAGCAGTAAAGCAATTGACAAGCAAGGAAAGATTACAAAATAAAATTTGGGATCCAGGAGGAAATAATTATCCAGACTTATGACCAGGTGGTCATGAATTTTCTTACATGGGGAGTCTGATGCAGGAGCATCAAGGGCATTTTTTTATTTGTAAATATGTTAGAAAAGGGGGTGTGAATTTTTTTAATATTTTATTAATTAATTTGTTATTTTAAATAAAATAGGAGGAAGTGAGGATTTTGTAAATATCCTTTTATTAATTAAAAGGATATGAGAGAATTTGGTTAGTTAAGGATATAAAGGGATAAGATTCTAGATAATAGGATTTGTTGAGATATTTTAGTGATATTGAGATATTAAGGGGATTGAGCATTAAATTAGATCATTTTTAAAATTGTATAAATTCATCAAGCCTCAAAGGCATGGTAAGGAGATTGTGAGTGAGTGTGAGTAGAGAGTGAGAGGTTTTCTGCGTGGATGCCTTCGGGCAGTTTGTGAGGGCCAATAGATTGTAAATCAGGCCACAGAGAAATGTTGTTGTAAGTAAATTCACTTTAATGAAAGTGTTGGTTTTGAGTTATGCACCTTAACTTGGTCAATTCTAGTATGATTCAATTTCTGTGTTGAAATGGTGAATTTGATGGTATTTAATTTGCTGGTTTATAAGAGAAGAATTGTATGTATGTTCTTCAAACGTTAGCAACAATTTGCTGTGTGTGTCTATGAGAGGAATTTTGTAATCGAAGTATGTTTTGTTGTCTTGGATGATGAGCGATATTTGTATTAAGAGATTGTAAGCTCTGCTTGTAAATGAGTATCGATTCATATCGAATTTTTCTGCACATGTTGAGGAAAGGCATTTGAAACTGGTTGAATTGCATGAAATGGGCAATCACAATTAAACTAAATGACAACGTTGTTGAGGTTAATAAATCGATTTCTGTGTAATCGAATTTCATAACAGGAAGACAGGATTTGTTGGGTCGATTTTTGTTTGTGAGCATTGTGCAGTGAATTCACACCTGGAGTTGCTTGAGGTTGATCTGGACGCAGAAGAAACCGTGCAGAGAGGAATACTGAATCCGCTGAATTAAAATCCAAACCTGTTTAGATGGTATGGATGTCGATTTAAATGGTTAATGTAATGGAAGAAGTTAATTATGGGTTTTGTAAACAGAACCAGTTCGAAGGATGCAAATCGATTCATTTGCCAATCGATTCTCAGAACTCTGCTGGAGAATGGACAACGTTTTATTGTAGTGAGATGGATTTTATTAACACTAAAGAACTCTTTTTGAGTGGAAATTGCAGGTGAATGAAGCCGATCTGTTGTGATCAAACACCAGGATTAAAATGGAATTGGTGAATTGACTTAATGATGGGACAAAGCAAGGTTTGAATAAAACTGAATGAACTGTTGGTAAGATGTGAAAGGTTAAATGTCAGAGTTGTGAGCCGAATCCATGCACAGTAGCCGAAGTGTTAAGTCTATGATGTTTATGGTTGCCGGAATGATAATTTTGATTTAATGTTAACTGAGTTTTGTATTTGATTGTATTATTGAGGCGTTGGTGAAGACCGTCTGGTTGAATTACAGTTAAATGCATGATGACAATCCGGCCAGAACTCCAAACAAAATACGATGGCTATTGAATAAAACGCGTGGCAAATGGAAGGCAAACTTGGTCAGTGATGGAAGGCGTTAATGCAGAGCAGTATTGTAGTAAAAAGGTACAAGATTGAAGGCCGACCAAGGAATTGATTTGTGTTGCGTTGAATTGCAGAGAAATCGTGTGAATTGCCGCTTTTATATGAAGTTAAGTTATAGTGTTAAATGTTGAGCGACAGTCGATGTAGTCAAACTTGAAAGAAGTGAAGGTGCATTATGAATTTGCATAAGTGTTCCTCAAGGTAAGCCAATTTGTATTAACCGTGGCCAGGTTCCTTATTGCGTTGATTGAAGTTTGCAACCAAGGTTCGAGGACATGTAATTTTTGTGGGGATCAATGTATGGTGGTGTTTGCGTGGAAGCTTCATATAAACTTCATTAATATTATAGTGCTTAAAAGTGATTTCTTTAAGTTGCTTGTCATGACAGATTTGCATACATGTGTATGGTAGAGACCAAGCAATAAAACTAGTGATTGGTTAAAATCCTTTATGGGGCTTTTATAAAGGTCTCTAATGCATTGAAGCATGAGTTTAATCCCATAAAAAGTTTGATTATTGGGTTTATGATTGTGAGAAAAAGCTTCTGCAAATGATACTGAATGAAATTGCCGGATTTAAGATGGGAATTGGGTGTAAATGTTGAGATGCATTTTTATATGCAATTCTTTAGGAAGATTCTGGGTATTGCAGGCTAGCCCTGTGTCACCATGCAGACTGGTGGGATGACGGAACAGTGCAGAAACATGGTGGAAAACATGCTATGACAGCGCGACGTGTGCAGAGCACAACATAAATTTAAACAAAACATACGAAAATCGACCTTTGAATGAATATATGCAACGGAATGGGCAGATGTACGGTGGATGCACGTGGGGGTGACGTGGCGGAACTGGGCGATGGTGAAAAATTCAATAAGCGGGAAAATGAATCTGGACCATCCGATCTCAGCAGAGATCGACGATGGAAAACATGTCGGAGGGCAATGGACCGTGGGCCAGTGGTACGGCGGAGATGGATTATCAAACGTGTGACTTCGATGAGTGATGACCATTGGATGGGCGATCGGCGATCTAACGGCTGACAGTGATATCGATCGGCATCCACAGAAGAACTTTAACGCACGATGAGCCAGTGGTTTTGAAACAGTGTCAGGGCCACGTGTCGCTTAATGTATGGAATCGCTCCGTGATCGGGGAAAACCGCCCTCCGCCCGAAGGCGGTGCGATAGAAACCACCGGGTTTTGAATAGTGCATGGGGACCACCGGTGCGGGTGCGTTGCAGACCGTCAAATCAACGTGCGAATGGACATCGATGGCATGATCGGGGGTTTTGAATGGGGAAACATGGAGGGCCTCGGAGTTAATGACCACCGTCCGATCAACCAGGATCAGCGGCTGACGTCGTGCCCGATAAATAGATACGGAAAGCACCTTTGCTCTGGCGGGTGGTTCTGGTGCTAGATCTCGTGGAGAACAGGCAGAGGGGCTAAAGGAATGGGGCTGAAGCCTGTTAAGAGTTTCAAGGTGGTTTTTAAACTCTTTTTAATGAAATTTGAGGTCGAACAAGGGTAACGATAGGGAGGAAAAGGGTTAAAAGGTTTAAACAAAGGGAAAAAAAGGGATTTAAAGGGGATCTTGGGGGGTTTAGAGGGTTAATAGGGGAATAGAGGGGGGCATGGGCACATTTACAGAAAGAGAGAAAAAGGGGAAAAAGGGACACTTTGCAGGGGTATAAGGGGAATGCAGGGCTTTTTGGAACAGGATATTTAGCAATCATTGAGGCTCATAGAATCTGTAACAGCAGAGGGCAACAGTTAAATGTAGGGGACATGAAAAGGCTGCAAGGATGATGTGTTTACAAGGGAAATGCATTCCTTGCAGGCTTATACAACAAATTAGCCCCTTGCTTGCTTTGTCAAGGAAATCATAAGGGGCTAACAGTGGCTCCACATGGGGATGGCTTCTTCTTGAAGGAGTCAAGAATTCAGAGAATAGATCTTTGGAGTAGGCCAGTTGCCTGCTGCTTGGCACATCCTTTTATTTCTTTGATCAGCTGCCACAATATGAAGACATTACATCAGCAGAAAAACTTTCCCCAACAATCTACCTACCCATACTACAATCCTAGCATTTTTTCTTCTTCTAGGGTGCATTTGAGCTAGCAGACCCTTTACATCATTTTATTTTGTAAACAAAAAAAATAAACATATTCTAAATCTACCCTTATTGCTCCATGAGACTAGATTAAACTATTGGTCTCATATGTTTCTCTACCTAATCTAATATCTGCTGGGATTAAACTGTCCAGCAGATTTCTTCTCTACATTCTAAAAAATAAATTGAAAAACAGCCAAGCCAAGATTAGACTGTCTGGCTTGCTGGGGACCATGGCATAAAGACAGTTGCACATGGACAAAAACTTGCAAAAATGAAGACAAAATTGTGAAGGCTTGAAATCTGCAATCTTTAGAGTATCCTTTCCTTGTGACTCAGGTTTTGAGCTTGCTGGAGTCACTTCTTCTTCATTTCAGCTCTGATTTTAGGCATGTTGGAGCTGATTCTTCTTTCTTCTTTGCTGGTCCATATTTTGGGCATGTTAGGACCAACTGTTTTACTTTCTTTGGCTCAAGTTTTGAGTTTATTAGAGCCAATCTTCTGCACATTAGAGGTTCATGTTTTAAGCATGTCTAAACCTCTCTTTTCCTCTTTTTTTTTTGAAACATTTTCTCTTTTTTCTTTGAAAACAAAAACTGCAATGGTATGTACAATGGAAATGAAACTGGAAATGAAAGATCAGCAGAAGTAGTGTTTGAGCATCCTGCCATTGACAAGACCCCCAAACAACTCTGTACCATCTAATTCCTGTAGAAAAAATGCATTTGGACCCACGATGGCTTGGATGATGTATAGACCTTGCCATAAGCTGTCAAACTTGTCGTGCTTTCCTTTGTCCTCTCTCCTTGAGTCCCACTTCAAAAATTTATCTCCAATTTTAAAATCAGCAGCTTTGGTTCTCTTGTCAAACAATCTCTTTATATTTTCCTGAACCTTCACTTCTCTGTTGTAGACCTCTTCCCTTGTTTGCTGGAGATGGATTGTCTGATTTATTCTCCTCACCATGTTGTCTTCTTTTGTTTGGATCTCTTGGATCAGTTTGATCACTGGTATCTGAAGGCTGGTAGGGAATACTGCTTCTGTTCCATAGACAAGCTGAAATGGTGACATGCCAATGGAATTTTTTGCTGTAAGCTTGTCAGCCCACAAAGCATGTACTAACTTGTTATGCCATGATTTTTTGTTCTCTTCCAACAGCTTTTTGATGATGATCACCAGGCTCTTGTTTGATGATTCAGCTAATCCATTACCTTGAGGGTAATAGGCAGTTGAATGACCAAGTTCTATTTGATACTTGTGACAAAAATTAACCATTTTCTTGGATCCGAAAGCAGTAGCATTATCAGTTATTATTTTCCTTGGGTAGCCAAACTGAGATAGGATGTGACCTTCTAGAAAACTAATGATGACTGAGTCTGTGGAATTCCTAGTGGGTATGGCCTCTATCCACTTATTGAAGTAGTCTGTGGCTATTAGGATCCATTTGTGTTGTGCAGAAGAAGCAGGGTGAATCTCCCCTATGAAATCTAGGCCCCATTGCAGAAAGGGGCCTTCAATAGTGATGGGTTGTAGGGGTAAAGGGAGGAGTTTTCTTTTGCCTTCAAATATCTGGCATTTGTGGTAGGCAATGATCATTTTATGGATATCATTGAAGAGTGTGGGCCAATAGTATCCAGCTCTGAGTATTTTGTTTGCAGTGGCTTTCCAACTCAGGTGGCCTCCACATTCTCCAGCATGGAATTCTTGTTTGATCCTTTCTATTTCAGACTCAGGCAAACATTTAAGCAATAGGCCATTTGGATTTTTCCAGTATAAGTTTTCATTCAAAATGCAGTAATTTCTAGATTTAGTTTTAAGAATCTGGCCTTGGTCTTTGATAGCTTGGGAGGGGCATTGAGGTGTGTAAGCACATATAAAATGTCCGAATACCACGGAGAGCTTTGAAGTTTTCCTCAATAGTGGGGTCATGCAATTCTTGTTGCTCATCCAAGGTATTTATCATGTTGATGTCTAGGGCTTGTAAGTTTGATTCAGCCATTAATTTAGCTAAGCCCCGAACTTTAATCAGTTTGGCGGGTTTAATCTCAAGGTTGTACTCTAAGATCACAACTATCCACTTGCCCGTTTTCCCATTTGGGTCCTGGGACAAGATGTCTTTGACTATAATGTTGGGCACATAAGCTATGGTGTGGGAATGCAATATGTACACCCTGAAGTCTTTCAAGGCCTTAATCAGAGCTTAGGTTTGTTTCTCCATTATGTTGTATTTCAAGGGTGCATCTCTGAGTGCTCTGCTAAAGAAGGCAATTGGCTGTTCCATCCCCTCTGTGTTCTTCTGCAGCAAGACTGCAGCCACTGTGTGCTCAGAGGAAAATGAAAAGATCAGGAAATCTTTGGAGAAATTTGGGCTAATTAGAATGGGAGCTTGGGTAAGTGCAAGTTTCACTGATTCGAAATATTGTTTAGCTCCGATAGTCCATTTGACTCCTTCACCTTTCTTCAGCATGTTCATCATGTTCCTAAGGTGTTCAGCCAGATTTGGAATAAACCTTCTAAGGAAGTTAATCTTCCCAATGAAGGACTGTAATTCTTTGATGTTTCTTGGGTGTGTGATTTGTAGTATTCCCTCAACTCTCTGTGGGTCTATCCTAATCCCATTTTCAGATATAATGTGGCCAAGAAGCTTTCCTTCTTGTAGCCCAAATATAGTCTTTTTAGGATTTAGGGACAGACTAAACCTTCTACACTTTTCAAACACTTTTCTCAGATGTTCAAGGTGTTCTTCTTCAGTCTTGGAATAGACTGTTATGTCATCTAAATAAATAACAATAAAGTGCCGTATCTCATTTGAAAAAGATATATCCATCGCTCTTTGGAAGGTGGCTCCAGCGTTCATCAATCCAAAAGACATCTTCACATACATGAAGGTACCCCATGGAGTGGTAAAGGCTGTCTTGAGTTGATCTTCTGGGATTACTAAGACTTGGTTGTAACCTGAAAAACCATCCAGCAAGGAGATCCTCTTTGAAACTACTACCCTCTGCAGTATATGTTCCATTTTTGGCAAAGGATAATTGTCCTTGAGTGAGGCTCTATTAAGATTCCTGAAGTCTATGCACAGCCTGATTTCCCCTGTTTTCTTCCTCACAGCCACTAAGTTTGATACCCAATCAGAGAACCTTACTGGCAAAATTATACCTGCTTCATACATCTTCTTGATCTCTTTCTCTACCGTAGGCAATTGTTTGGGATTGATTCTACGAAGTTTCTACCTAAAGGGATTCTGATTTTCTTTCAAGGGTATTTTGTGCTGGATGATTTTCTTTCAAGGGATTCTACCTCATAGCTCCATGCAAACACATCAATGAATTCCTTGAAAAGGTCAATGTATTTCTTCTTCATGTCTGCAGGCAAAGACTTAGCTAGTTTAATCATTTTGGGCTTATCTTCAGTGCCTATGTTACATTCTTCCACATCAGAGTCTACATGTTCTATAGTGGGATTTTTCGCTACATCATCAAAATCAAAAAGGTCCTCTAAGGGTGCTAGGCCTCTAGGTATATTCTTATCCTTGGCCTGCAGCACCTCTACTTCTTCACTATCTGAGTTTTCACATTTTCTGTCTAAACTTCCAGTCTGTTCATCTAAAGAATTTATTTCTATGTTACAGGGTGTTTCTTCCTCATCTGAGGACTCATCACTTAGGCAGCCACTGTCAGATTTAGAGTCTGAGTCGGAAAACCCAAACTCATTTCTTCCTACCAGGAAATCTTGAACTTTTTTATCACCTTCAAAAACCTGCCAATATTTTTCGTTGTCTGGCATAGTATGTCTGAATTTGGTCTGAATGATGATCTGTTGGTCACTGAGAGTCTTGGGGTAGGAGCTGGCTAGGCAAGCTAATCCGTTTGCAATGACATTTTGACCCCTGGGAATGAACGCTAACTCGTATTCAGCAAATGTTTTCAGTAGATACATAGTGTCATTCCTGTATTCTCTCAGCCTAGTATGTTTTGCTGTGTATTCACCATTCACCTGTTTAATAATCATCTCAGAATCTCGATGCACAGTTATCCTACGGGCTCCTAATTTTCTCAGCAGGTTCAAACCTAGGATAAGGGCCTCGTATTCTGCAACATTGTTTGTACATTTTAAGTGCAGGTTGCAGGCATGGCTTTCTACATAATCATTCTCTGTGTTATGTATCCATACTCCTGCCCCAGCAGTTCTCCTGGTGCATGACCCATCGAAACTCATCTCCCACAGGGGTTCAAGCTTGTTTTCATTATCATTTCTTTCCCTACAACAAGATTGGTTATTATGTTGCATTATATGGTCTACACTAGGCTGTAGGTTGTTTAGTTTTTATTTATGAATATGGAAGTTAGAGAGGTGACTGGTTGGCTGATTGCATTCTGTTTCTGGTTCACCTAGCGTTGTTATTTCAGTGCACTATTGAAATTTTTCTACGTCTTCTTCTTCTGAGTCTAGGGTAGCCATTATGTTAAAGTCCATTGGCTCTGTTTTCTCATTTTTATCTCTGTTTTGGGACTCTGACCCTTCCAAGGATTCATCATTACAAAATATGGAGTCAAGGTCTGTGTGTACATAATAAACAGGTGAATTTTCTGGTTTTTAGGGGCTACTGACTAGAAACTTCATTTGTGCCTCCCTATACAATTTTCTAAGTTAGCCAAAGATCGAGATTGTGGCATATGAGCCATCCATCTGCATTGTACCCTGCAGCTTGGCTCCCCACGATCTTGATAATAACATGCCATACTTAGGTGGCACATATGCCACCACAACATCCATGACCATACATTTAGCCGGGATTTGAGTTAAGCTCACACATAAGTCCTTGATCAGGCCTAGGCATTTTACTCTGCTAGAGTCAAAAGAATATAAATCTTTGTAGGGTCTGGTTATCTCTAGACCTAGTATTTCCATGACTACCTTAGGCATTAGGTTGTGAGATGCTCCAGAATCATGCATTGCATTATGCAGGATCTTGTCATGAATGTTGAGACTGATATAGAAAGGAGGAACTACCCCTTCCTGAAATTTCCCCTCTATCTTAGGTCCAAACAAGAGGGAATCCTGATCATCATTCAGATTTACAGTGTCATTTTTTTCCCCTAAATTCAAGGCTTTCAAAATTTGGCCTTTATATACATCCTGAGTGGCCAGCTCAGAGAGTGGGACAGAGATTTTAATTTTTGCAATCTCACTCTCCAAATTGAAAGTGGACTGACTCTTTGGGGTGTTCAACTCTGTTTTGTTTGCCACTACTTTAGTGGCAGAATCAGTGTGCTGATTCTCTTTATGTACAGTGTTTGTGACAGTTTTATCAGGAGCACTAACTGTAGTGCTAGTGCTGCTCGCTGGTTTACCTTGCGTATCAGTGTTTTGGTTGTCCTTTTCTTTGTTCTTTTCAGAACTCTCAGCCGCTGATTTATTACTTTCAACAGTCACTTTAGAAGTTTTCTCGGGTCTTTTATTGATGGTGACCTCAGAAGATTTTGGTTTGGCAGTTTCCTGGCTCTTTTTACTTCTAAGTTCATATTTTTCTCTGACCTGCATCATGGCGTTTTCAAATCCTAATCTGTAATCCTCAGTTTCTAGCCATTCCTAATTCCAACCCGAGGGTGAGGGTTGATCTTCTTCTGAGTAATAGTTGTGGATTGAATCTTCGGTTTCAAATATGTTTATTGTGTTTCCCTCAGACTCTTCTATGATTTCCTCATATTCATCTAAATTTTTTTGGAATGGGGGGATAACTTGTTGATCTGATTATTTTTGTCTGTTGGGAGTGGTGTTGTTTCTTCTAAAGTTTTGATTCTAGTTTTGATTTCTATTCTAGTTACTAACAGTAACACCATTTTTTCCATCATTTGCTGTAACCTCTCCACATTTTTTGACAACTTATCACTATTTTGTTCGGATGTGGAAGCTACATTGTCATCTCTGTATGTTACCCTTCTCTCGGATTTCAGTCTTGCTCTTTTTTCAATCAGATTTGCCTCTATGTTCACTGCTCCTTTATGCATATCCTCCAGTGTGTTGTACTCTTTATCCCTAATCTCATAGGCCATGTCAGCATCAAATCCCTCAGGGTATTTTTCTAGAGCCATGCCTTGTGGAGGTTTCATATGTGGAGGGAGGGCATTGTAAATGCTGTTAAAACTTGTTGTGTAAGCATGGACACTCTCTCCTACGTTCCTTTTAAGGGTCATGTATTCTGCTAGGAGTTGGCGAGGATTTTCCCTAGCTTCCCATTTGTTTATGAAAGTCTGATATAGAGCTGGGAGATCATTAATGCTACCTGGGGGTAGACCCTTGAACCATTTCTTCACATCACCCCCTAAGCTCTGGGAAAAAATTCTCATTTTGATTGTATCATCATCTATTTCCATGTAGTCAAAAGAATCTTCCATCTTATCTACATGTTGCTAGGCTGTGATGGACTCTTTTGCAGTGAAGTGTGGGATCTTTGACTGATAATCATTTGGTAAGGATACTAGAGGTTGAGGTAAAACCAGAGGTGCATACCAGGCTGCCATGATGATGTTTCAATGAGGTAATGGGTTGGCATGGGAAGCTGGTATATGGATGATAGGGATACTAGAACCAGTAGAGGTTTGCTGAGCAGATCTAGGGTGACTGAGCCCCAAGTTTTGAATGAAGTGGATATTAGGTGGTGTAGATGGAGGGGTTTGTCTATTCTCAGGGTGTTTACCACTTTGAGGTGGTGAACCAGGAAGCTCAAGGTCTGACTAGTCTAGGGCACTGAATGACCTAGCTCTTGGTAGTCTATTTGGTGGGTCTAGGTCAAGATGAAAGTGTGATAGAGCTGTAAGGTCTTCTGGTGCAGAGTTAGCTCTATAGATGTGACTGGGAATAGTTGGTATTTTAGGTGTAGGAGCCCTCTTGAGGATGCTCTCAGGGTTGTCAACTATTTCAGGTGGGTTTGGGTCAGGATAAGCTCTTGTATGAATGGTTCTAGAAGACAGAATGTTGTTTTCTGACCAAGCAGCTTAGCCCTACTTGTCACTACTACTGTGGTTGATGTTGTTATGGAGGCTGGTCTCCCATTGGAGTCTAATGTGGAACCAAGACAATCAGTAGGCCTACTGATCACCAGTGGAGTCTTTAAAACGTTTAGGAAATATGGAGTCACCAGGTGGAAAGGTTTAGGATGTTTTTGGAGGGTGCACTGTCCACCACAGTGCTTATGAGATGTCCCCTTTCAAGGATATCTTCCAAGCACAACAAACTCTAACCAGAGATTAACTAGGGGGGCATTTACCAGATATGTCACCTCTGAACGAGGGTGAGATCTGGAGGCTACCTGGCCCCTTCAAGAATCTGTCTAAGAGTATGGGAGAACACAACAAATGGTATAAAGGCTGATGCAAAAATAGGAGTGTCTAAATACCAACCTAACCAGAGATTGTAGGTTTTTCGAATGCCTAAGAATGTTTAAGGTGTGATGCACTCAATTCCCCAGCGGAGTCGCCATTATGTTGGAGTTCCCATGTTTTGGAAAGGTTGGAAATACCAAAATATGAGACAAAAAAGAACCAATTTCAGACCTCGGGATCTAGCCCTCCTAGGTCCAGAGAGGGATCTCTCTATGATAGTCAAAGTATATATGTCTTGGAAGTTCTGTGTTAAGATGTTAGGCTAGTTATAAGGCTCGGGGTATGTTTGTTTGGTTTGTTTTGATTTGGTTGCTAGTTATCAGGAAGGAAGGTTTAATGTAAGACAGAGATGAGCGAAGAGGGATAAGGCAGAGGTGAAGTATTCCAGAGAGTATTCAAAACCATCGGGCAATGGAGTCAAGAAAGGATTTGCTTGCTACTCAATAGGCAGGCTTTCAATTGGGCTAGTCATATAAAACATAGGATCTTTAAATATTATTGTGATATGGAAGGTAGGAGAGGAGGAGATAACACAGGTTCAGAGCAAAAAGTTACAGACCAGCTGGTCGCACAAGGATCCTAGTGGATAGGGCTAACTCTAATCCCCAGTGTTCCCAAATCTTCCAACTAAATCTATAACAAGAAACATATAAGAACTGAATTCATTTAATTCATACATCAGAGAGCAGGCAATATCTTCCACTACACTAGTTAAACCAACTGAAATCATTCCTCAGATAATACATTTAGAAGAGAAACATTAATGGCAAGGAGAGCAGAAACATAGGGTACCTAACAAGGGTAAATCCTATGCCAATATTCTGATGCAAGCTAGTAGAAACGAAATGAAATGAATGTAAATAAAAAGATAGGAAAACATCACTGCTGATTCAGATCAGGATCCAAAGAAATGTTCTTGTCATATTAAATAACAACACCAATCAGGTACAACATTGCCTATAGCATAATACTCAGTTTGAAAATATTTCCTTCCACCTATCTTACACTTTACACAGAGACTGTGTCTCAAAAGAACTACTTGCAGTTATCTGATAACTGATCAACAACCTTTACAATGTTTTCCTCGTGAGTTTTATAGCTGAAGAGAAGTAGAGGAGGTAGGTAGAAAACTAAATGCAGCATTAACACCCCGAAGAGGAAGAGGGCCGAAGCCCATTCTGTTTTAAACTCAGAGCATTCAATTCCTGGTGTTCTTTGGGTGCATGAATGACCTTCTTCAGCCTTCAGACTATTATGATATGACTTTGATGTGTTTTGTCTACAGTACTGTGTGGTGCTACTGGTGAATCAACAAAATATAGAGAAATGATAAAGAAATATGCCATACTGATGAAGTAAATGCTCTGATAGTACTGGGGTTGTTTCAGGGTAGAAAATCTCACACGAACACGGCATGGATTTAACGCTGCATGGGCGCTCTGTACTTCCTGGAGGGAAAAAAATTCTGCCACTATATAAACCCCTAATACGCATTGATTTCTGCACATTGTACTCTTTGAGCGTCCCTTGGGTCTTCAATCTAGTGCTTTGCCTTTAAACCCCCGAGCGTAAGGCTTAAAACCTTTGTTTGCGTGCCTTAAGCTCCCTGCTGCTCCATTTGTACCTTTGAGTGTGAAACCTGTATGTTAATGGCGCCGGAAACGTTTTATAGGGTCAAACCCTATTCTTTAAATGAAAATCCCATCGTGGTACCTCTCTAGGCCTTTTTCATGATCTTTGCCTCTGAATATGATCTTCCCGTGTATTTTCTGTCGCTGTGTCAGAGTTTGCAAACCATGGCGGCTTTCACCACCCCAAAACCCTGCAAAACACGAAAAATTGTTACGAAATCCATGAATGGGGTTAGCGGATGAGACGGGGATGACGAGGATGGCCATGCGGACTGGTGGGATGACGGAAAAATGTAGAAACATGGTGGAAAACATGCTATGATAGCGGGACGTGATTCGGCGGACGTGTGTAGAGCACAACAGAAATTTAAACAAAACATACGAAAATCGAACTTTGAATGAATATATGCAATGGAATGGGTGGATGTATGGTGGATGCACGTGGGGGTGACGTGGCGGAACCGGGCGATGGCGGAAAAGTCAATCAGCGGGCAAACGAATCTGGATCGTCCGATCTCGGCGGAGATCGACGGTGGAAAACATGTCGGAGGGAAATGGACCGTGGGCCAGTGGTACGACGGAGATGGGTTATCAAACACGCGACTTTGATGAGCGATGACCGTTTGATGGGCGATCGGCGATCTAACGACTGATAGCGATATCGCTCGGCATCCGCAGACGAACGTTAACGTGCGATGAGCCGACGGTTTTGAAACAGTGTCGGGGCCACGTGTCGCTTAATGTATGGAATCGCTCCGTGATCGGGGAAAACCACCCTCCGCTCGAAGGCGGTGCGATAGGAACCGCCGGGTTTGGAACAGTGCATGGGGACCACTGGCACGGGCGTGTTGCGGACCGTCAGATCAACGTGCGAATGGACGGCGATGGCGCGATCGGGGGTTTTGAATGGGGAAACACGGAGGGCCTCGGAGTTAATGACCAACATCCGATCAACCAGGATCAGCGGCTGATGTCACGCCCGATAAACAGATACAGAAAGCACCTTTGCTCTGGCAGGTGGTCTGGTGCCAGATCTCGTGGAGAATAGGCGAATGGGGCTAAAAGAAAGGGGCTGAAGCCTGTTAAGAGGTTCAAAGTGGTTTTTTAACTCTTTTTAATGAAATTTGAGGCCGAACAAGGGTAACGATAGGGAAGAAAAGGGTTAAAAGGTTTAAAAAAAGGGAAAAAAATGGATTTAAAGGGGATCTTGGGGGGTTTAGAGGGTTAATATGGGAATAGAGGGGGGCATGGGCACATTGACATAAAGAGGGAAAAAGGGGAAAAAGGGACACTTTGCAGGGGTATAAGGGGTAATGCAGGGCTTTTTGGAGCAGGATATTTAGCAATCATTGAGGCTCATAGACTGTAATAGCAGAGGGCAACAGTTAAAGGTAGGGGACATGAAAAGGCTACAAGGATGATGTGTTTACAAGGGAAATGCATTCCTTGTAGGCTTATACAACAAATTAGCCCCTTGCTTGCTTTGTCAAGGAAATCATAAGGGGCTAACAAGGTGGAAAAAGGCTATATCTTGGAGGGAAGCGGAGGGGACCCTAGAGGAAAACCCAAAAAAAACTAAATGAGGTTTTTTGGATGGATAAATAACCAGTCTGAAGTGGATCTGAAGGTAAGGTATCAAATCTGAAAAATGGCTGAACACACTGAAATTTCAGACAACTTGCAAAAACTAAAAATCTTCCAACAAAGGTGGAAGGTATTGAAGCCCTAGGGGGCTAGGTTCCCACTTAGTTGAGTAAAACAGAACAAGTACAAGTCTAAAACGAGCGGAGATGGAGGTCAAATAACCCCGAACAGAGGCCCAGAGAAACCCAGAAAACTTTAAGAAAAACTCCCACAAAAAGTCCAAGTCGCAGTTTCTGACCTGATTTCTGCTGAGGTCATAGGTTCTGGCATGTTTTCTGTGCCCTGGAGGTTCAGGTTGCAAGTTTTGGCCCAAAAAGTGTGACCTACACTTTCGGCACTCTCGGGAGCAGGTTTCAGAATAATGTATTGTCTCAGCTGCGGCTGATGCCGATCACCTGCGCAACGGGTCCGAAAACACAAGGAAGTTAGAATTTTTAATGCTTTAGGGTTTTATAGGTTAAAAACAACATCAAGAAAAGAAAAACAAGAATCTAAAGAGAAATCCTAGGGTTTGAAGTAGCTGGATATGTAGGGATCTGAAAAATGACAGTGGTCATAATCGTAAACCCGTGTGGAGTCGCCAGTTGTTAGTATGAATCTTAATCGCAAGCATACGAAAAAACACCACTTTAGCTGTGCATAAAAAACAACCCTAACAACAAATATGGCTGCCAATATCTTTAGATCTGCAATTAGGTGATCAAGATAAATGCTACAAAAATCTAGATCTATGCATTAAAAGACATTAAGCAGTAAATAAAAACAAGGTTTACTCTATGCATCCAATAGACAAGACAAGGATATGTTTAATGAATTTTGTATTAATGGCACCTGGGAGGAAAACATAGAAGGATGTTACGAGTTCTCCTCAATGGGATGGGTTCTTGTAAGTCCTCAGCACTTCAGATCTAAAATCCCTCTCTCTTGATGGTGTAGAAAACCCAGACAAAAATGGAACTCAAAGGGAGCTCACAAGAAAATGGTAGCAAAAATATGACTATGATGGTGGATCAAATTCAGACCAAAAGTATGGATCCAGAGTGATCGTTAGGCAACAAAAGGTAGTGAATGAATGGAAAATCCCTTGTATTTATAACAAAATATTGAGTCAGTCTAGATATTGGTGCATAATTAAATTATTATTAACCAAATCAAGATCCAACTTTTATGGAATATTTTATTATATTTTTTGGAGGGAAAAAGAATTTGACTTGGGTCAAATCCCTTTATTTGTAAATAATAAATAAATAAATGATTTATTTATTATTTTAGGGATATGGTTGAGTAATAATCAAATAAATAATGATTTATTTAATTATTTATGAATGATTTAGTCATATTTAACAAATAATATTATTTAAATAAGGTTTAAATGATTATTCCTAGAAAATAATAAGATAAATAATGATTTATCTAATTAATTTCCCTGTTTTGTGTTAAATATAACTAGGAATATTAATTAAACTATTGTTTAACTAATTATTCCTTGAGGAAAATCAAACAAATGTAGATTTATTTAATATTTCCTCACGGGGTTTCTTGTTTAGACCATAAACAACTTAATAAATGTGGTTTACTAAGTTATTTTTCATATTGAAATCAATTTTACTTAGGGTAAAATTGGTCTTACATGGTGTACTTAGGTCCATTTAATAGTAACAGGTTAGATGAACAAAAAATGGTGTAACACAAATAATAAGAGGGGACATTGATGCCACCATTAGTATTATTGTTTTTTCTAACTCTATATGAGATTTCATGTTTTTGTTTAGTTTAGTATTGTTTTCTCTCTACATATGCATATTGTATCATTATTTAGTGTGTTTTGTTTTATGACATGTTCACTAACCAACTAACTCTTGTGTTTATCTGCCTATGACCAAAATCTTAAGACAAAAAGACCTCTCCTCTTAAGCAAGTGTGGATTGGTACACTTGTGCACCAAATCCACCAACACAATGTGAATGAAGGATATACACTTGAAAATCCTTCAATTCATTTACCAGGGCCAAGGCTGTCTTCTCAATTATATTATATCTAAGGGCTGCATCCTTGATGGTATGGCTGAAAAATGCAATGGGCTGCTTGGTCTTATCCTTATTTTGCATCAAAACTGCAGCCAAGGTATATTCAAAGGCAAATGAAAATATGATGAAATGAATGGATTAATCTGGGCTGATTAGAATAGGAGTTGTAGTTAAGGAAAAATTCAATGAATTAAAATACTTTTTGGCATGCTCAGACCACTTTACCTCATTGTCCTCCTTTAGCATGTTGGTCATTTCTCGAAGATGCTCGGCCAGAATTGGAACAAATATTCTTAAGAAGTTCATATTACCATAGAAAGCTTGAATCTCTTTCTTGCTGTGTGGAAAATAAATTTTATGAATAGCTTCAATCCGAGAAGGATCAATCTGGATACCATATTTAGAGATGGTATGACTGAAAAGTTTTCCCTCCTCCATGGACAAAAGACTCTTTTTCGTATTAAGAGAAATCCCAAATTTCCTACATTTATGAAATACAATTATCAAATGATACTAATGCTCATCATCCGAATGAGAACAAAATGTCAAATCATCAAGATACAAAACTAATAAAACATCATTTTCATTTGCAAAGGTTATGTCTATCGCCTGCTGAAAGGTGGTGCCTATATTCTTAAGTCTGAATGGAATTTTAGCATACTTGAATGTGCCCCAGGGTATCATGAAATTAGTCTTGTCTTGATCATCCTTGTGCACTAAAACATGATTGTATCTCAAATATCCATCAAGAAGTGACATTCGGGAAGCCCCAACAACTCTCTGTAGGATATGATCCATCTCGGGAAGGGGATAATTATCCTTCAGAGACACCTTATTTAAGTTTATAATATCAATGCAAAGTCGGACTTATCAATTTTTCTTCCTTACCAGAACCAAATTTGACATCCAATCAGAAAATATGATGGGAAAAATGATGCCAGCTTTGAAAATTCTATTCACCTCTTTCTCTATCGATGACAACAACCTTGGGTTGATTCTTCTCAGCTTTTGTCTAAAGGGATTTTGGTCAGGCTTGATCGGAATTGTATGCTGAATGATATTCTTATCGTAAAATTTAAAGTATGCATAGTCCTAAGAAAATACATAAAAAAAAATCAGAAAATAAAGTAATGTATTTGTATTTTACCTCTGGAGATAAAAACTTGGACAGCTTGACCATATTGGGCTTTTCTGTTGTTCCGATGTTCACATCCTCAACACCTTTCTTAGTAGGAACCATAGTCAGCTTCCTAGCAACATCATACTGATTAAAAAATTCTTGAAAAGGTACAAGACCCATTGGAATGGTGTTATCCTTCAGCTGTAATACATCAACCTAAGTGGCTTCGATGACTTGATCATCTTTGTCATAAACTTCATCAATATAGGAATTCTCAAATTCACCTTTATTTCGCGGAAAATTGTTCACCTGTTTGTCATCCCAAAACACTTGCCAATACTACAATTTGTCAGGGAAATTTGGCCGATCTTTGACATGAATTTCAAATTTATTATTAGAATATATGGGAATCTTAAAATTACTTGTTGTTGTAGCAAGTGAATCTGCCATAAGATTCTGACTTCTCGGTACTACTAACAATGTATATTCAAGAAACATCTTTAGGATATCAAATGCAACATTTATATATTCTCTCATTCATGGATGCTTGGCCTGGTATTCCCCCTTTACATGTTAATCACAAGATTTGAGTCACCATAAACATAAATTCTTCTTGTGCCCAAATTTTTCAGAATTTTGAGGCCAGTGATCAATGCCTCATACTCAGCTTCATTATTAGAACAATCAAAACCCAACTTATATGAACATAATATTACACTTTTTGGAACTTTACCTGGTTGATGAAGAGGACTACCAGATCCAAATTATGATGCCTGCCCCATATTTCCCTAAGGCACCATCAAAATCCATGGTCCAAAGACTATTCTCATCATCCAGATGTTGGAAATCTGCATTCTATTTTGTCTCATCTTTTCGAGCCATTTCTTAAATATATTTTGAACCTTTTTTTGACTTATCTGATGATTGCTGTGAAAAAATAGGATGATTTCCTTGTTTCTCGTCTAAAACTACTCTGACACTATTAGAAATTTCTGAAATTTCTTCTACTTCTATGAGCTGAATATCTACATCATTCAAACCACTATCATTAAAATAAATAAATGATTCAATATTTGTATGTACAACATTAATAGGATGATTTTTGGGTTTCTCTTTATTGGTAATAATGTATTTCATCTTTGTTTCCTGGTACAACTTCCTCAACTTTCTGAAAACATGGATGGTGGCATAAGAGAAATCCAATTGCAAAGCACCTCTTAACTTTGCTCCCCATGTCCTTAACACTAGCGTACCAAACCATGGCAGTATATCAGCTACCACCAAATCCATAAAGAATGGGTTATATCTAGGCTCAGTTTCTCTATAATGGCCTTCGACATTAGCTTATGGGAAGCTCCAGAGTCAAGCATGGCATTGTGAAGGAAACACTAATGAATTCTCGGACTCAAATAGAATGGGGGAACTTCAATATCTTCTAATTAACCATCTATGGTTGGACCAAAAATGAGCTCAGGTTGGTCATCTTCAACATTTACCATATCATACAAAGGATCTACTTTCATCATTTTGGCCACGTGTGATTTATATTGATTTTTTTTTAAAAGATCAGTTAAAGGGATAGATCCTTTTAACTTATATATTTCATTTTCTAAGCTAAAAATATTGGACTACTTATCTACCTCTTTAATGGTGACATATCTCTTGTCAGAATCGTCCTTTGTTGCAGTTTCCTTCTTCTGAATTTATTTTTCTTTGCTTGTTGTGCTTGTATATGGTTGATTGATTTTGCTATGATTTGTAGTTGTAGGATCCTTTCATTTGTTCTGATTACCTTGAGGATTTTTCTTAGGCTGAGTATATTTTTGTTGGGATTCCCTCTTTTGAATAAGAGTGACAGGAACATCTCTACTTATCAATGAATATTGCCTCTTCTATGAGCTGAGTGAATTTAAGTAACCCCACTGATAATCATCGGAATCAACCTCCAAATCACGATCATTGGAAAGTATGTAATATTCATATTTATGAAAATTTTCTTTCTCAATATACTCTTCATCCTGTGTCAAAAATATAGGCCAGCCATCTGCTGTAAAGAAGTGATTTTCCTCCACAATCTCATCTTCTTCTTCAACCCCTTGAGCATAATTTTACTGCAAAGGTGTCTGAATATGTTGATGTTCTAGCTGCTCAAGAGCCCTTGTTCTCTTCGCTTAATCCTAAACTGAGGTTACTACTGCTGTCCCCCGAAATTAGGATTTCTAACCCGTGCTTCCGACTTTCTTTCTATGATGGACATTCTGTCAACCATTATTTCCATTATCCTAGTCAAAGTATCCAATTTTACCTCAAAGGATGAGGACGTTTCTTCTTTGAATGCTACCTTTCTCTCACCCTTTGTCTCTGACTTTTTAATTGACAAGTTTGATTCCACATCGATTGTATTCCTTTGCATATCTTCTAGTGTTGCAGGACTTCTCTCTCAGAGCTGGTATGCCATATCTAGATCAAAGGCATCAGGGTAATGCAAGAGAGCCAAACCTGCAGGAGGTTTGATCTCATTTGGAATTGAGTTGTACACTCAGTTGAAACGAGCAGTGAAATCCTGAACTGATTCATTTGGATTCCTCTTCAGGTTGTCATACTCAGAAAGAATCTACAATTGATTCTTCTTTACTTCCCATCGAGCTCTAAATGCATCAGTCAACTATTCTAGGTTTCTTATAGAATTGGTAGTCAAATATATGAACTGAGTTTTAACATCTCTGGAAAAGCTTTGGGCAATGATTCTCATCTTGGTCTCATCAAAATCTATCTCATCTAGGTCGATGAAATCTGTGACTTTGACAAAGTGTTGTTTGGAACTAATTTTAGAATTCTCATCAAAGAGAGGGAGTCTTTGGGCATAGCCATGTGGCAAGGGTGCAAGTTGGGAAAGTAGGACTAGGGGTGAAAATCTTGCCATGGCTCCCACTAAATGTGGTGGAGCAGTTACAATGAGAGGGGAACACTGAAAAGCTAATGAAGTAGAAGGGACAGAGGAGGAGGCAGGAATTGATTGGGATTTTGTCGAAATGAAAAAAGACTCTTACTGGTATTATATGATGGCTTTTTTCAGATTGAAGTTGATTAGCTAAATTTTCAAGCCTATCAAATTAATTCCAAATTTTTCTATCAAAGTCTGATTCAGATTTAGATTCTTCATAAAGTAAAATATCTTCAAATTTCAAGGAATCAAAAACTACCCCAAAAAATTATTTTACCTCAGATAGTCTTAATGGGTCAAATAGTATCTCAGACAATGAAGTTTCAGTTTTTGATTGAAATAGAGACAACTTAAACTTCAAATCAAAAGGTATGTCTTCAAGAGATAAAATTTTTGCAGGTAATGAGGAAGATCTTACCAATGGAGAAGGATTCAACTGAAACTCCGAGTGTTGGGATCTCTAATTCCGAACAAGTTTCTATGGATCTTCAATTGGAGAAGCTCAAAGAGGATCTACATTCAATTTCGTGTATCTTCTCGAAGCCAGAATTTTCTTTGTTTCCACAACTCGGTTCTTTGCAACTTTCAGATCAACCTTCACAAATGCTAAGGCCTATCATCCACAGGCCTAGAATTCGATGAAATTATGGTACACCAGGGAAGATCAGTCACTTCATTCCCCAGTATGGTCACCAAGATTTTATCACTCCATTGGATCTCCAAAGGCTGAGAAGGATACCAACAAAGGTAACCACATACTGCTTTGACCTAGTAGCTAGCCCTACTAGGCTAAGAGGCCTCTCTCAATGAGATCACAACCAAATTTATTGGATCATGGAGATTTTAGGATAGGTATAGTAAGCTCTAGGGTTATATTGATTTGGAATTTGTGCTGGATGGTGAATTAGGTCTAGCAAAAACTAGGCCAGGGCTTTGAAAATCAGATTTGCAGAGATGTAATGGGGCAACGTAGGAACACACTTTAGCACTTTAAAGGTATCTCTATTGTTAGTAGGAATCCTTTGTCGAAGTGTACGAAAAAGGACCACTTTAGCTACGCATAACTAATAGCCCTAACAACAAAAGTGGCTGCCAATATCTTCAGATCTGTGGTTAGTTAGACATAAAAGAGCTGCAAAAAACCAAATCTATGCATGGAAAGACATTAAGCAGAAAAAAAAGGGTTTGCTCCATATACCAATAGACAAGACAAGAACAATTTTTGAAAGAATTTTTATATTAATGGGGCACCTGGGAGGAAAACAAGAAGGCGTATCCAATTCTCCTCAGTGGGATGGGTTCTTGGAAGTCCTCATCACTTCAGATCTAAGATTTCTCTCTCTTGTTGGTGTAGAAAACCCAATGCAAAGAATAGAGCTCAATGGGAGCTCACACAGCAAATGATGGAAAAATGTGACCAAGTGTATAGATCCAGAGTGATCTAATAGGCAACAAAAGGTGAAGAATGGTAGGAAAAACCCTCCTATTTATAACAAATATTGGGTCATTCTAGATCTTGGTGCATGGGTTAACCAGATCTAGATCCACTTTTTATGGAATATTTTATTATATTTGTTGGAGGGAAAAGGTATTTGACTTGGGTCAAATCCCTTAATTTGTCAAAAATAAATAAATAAATGATTTATTTATCTTTTAAAGGAAGCGGTTAGAAGATAATCAAATAAATAATGATTTATTTAATTATTTAAGGAAGTGGTTGAAAGATAATTAAATAAATAATGATTTATTTAATTATTTGTGGGTGATTTGGTCATATTTAACAAGGAATATTATCTAAATAGGGTTTAAATAATTATTCCTAGAAAATAATAAAATAAATAAAGGTTTATCTAATTAATTTCTTTGATTTTGGGTTAAACATGACTGGGAATAATAATTAAATTATGGTTTAATTAATTATTCCATGAGGAAAATCAAACAAATATAGGTTTGTTTAATATTTCCTTTTGGGGTTTCTTGTTTTAACATAGTGAAGGCAATTTTACTTAGGGTAAAATTGGTCTTACATGGTGTACTTGGGTCCATCTAATGAGAATAGGTTAGATGACCAAAAAATGGTGTAACAGATTGCCCCCCAGCGTGCGAGTGTCAGGAGCAAATCGTATGACCGAAGTACGTTGTAAGAATAGAATCACCAGACAACGAAAGGGGATGTCAGAGAGAGAAGTGTGAGGTAGATAGTGTGCTGAAGGACTAGACCCTAAGGAGACGAGACTCGCAGGTGCAACAAGTCTCTTTTTTATGAGAGGGTACCTGTGCTGAAGGCGGCGGGGGAGGCATACCTATGCCCGCCGAGACAAAGTACAAAAGAATAGTGTGTCCAGTAAACAAGGGACCGGACCATAAAGTACAACTGGCATAATAATGAGCCAGATAAAAATACAATGAGGAATCCCACATACATGCTGTGCCTGGGATAACAGCCAGGACTTGTACAATAATATCTGAGTACATGAGATACAAATACAACCCAAATGCCCCCTTGAAATGGGGAAGGGCTCACAAAATCTGACTGATACATGCAAGTCGAAGAGGCGCTGCAAGTGGCTACGGCCAACATCATAAAATATCTGGAGCTACATCAAAGGCTGCAAAGAAGAGGTCATCCGGGCATGTGGGGGGCTACCTGCAGGGCCACCCCCTCATGAGGGTTGAAACATCTCACACACACCCGGGAATCATCAAGAGCTGCTGCTGGATCACTGGACCATCAAGTATATGAATCTCGATCATGCTGAAGGAGCTGGAGAAACAATCAAGCCAAAGGGAAAGGAGATATCCCTTTGCCTGATCCGAGGCACCGAACAAGAGTGGAAGATGGAACCAAGGTACACCGCCCTCTAGACCTGGCTTCTGGAAGAAATGAGCTGATGTCGACAAAAGGAGGTCCGCCATAGTTGAGGCAATGAGAGACCCTCAACTAAGGCACGAGCGAAAAGAGTAGAGCGACGAACAGACTGACACTAATGATGATAGTGAAGTGGAAAGGACTGAGTAGCTAATGGACGACTTCCCTTGCTAGAGCATAAAGGGCATGAATGACATGGCAGCGACTGACACAACATCATCAGGGATGGGGGACAGTGGAACTGAAGGTCATAATGTGTGACACAACAGAGAGACCAAGCAATGAAGGATGGAGGGCTATAGTGGGGTACAAAGGGACTCGGTATAGACTCCATGGAGGGAATGATGACTCAACTTGGATGCTCGAAACACGGGCGACTCGATGGTGCTGCCACACAGTAAAGGCCCCAATGGGGGACCGTGGAAACATGAGTACGTGATGGGAACTCATGACGAAAATCGACACGAACGAAGACAAGTAAGGAGGCAAGATGGTGCCCCAAGTACAAGTGTCGTAAGTGAGGAAATTCGATTTTAAGGAGAGGTGAAGTGACCCTTCTTGGACAAAATGTGTCCTGGTGAAGTATTAGATCACAAAAAACTAACAGATACCCATTTGAGGGCTCGGTGAGAGCTTTCCAACGGTGCAGACGGTTCGTCAAACAGGGCTACGGTGTGGTCGCAGCAGTCGAAAGAAGAAACAGGGGTTCTCTTTTAATAAGGCAGTTTTCCCTCCAAAATCACTCATTTGCTATTGTTGCTGTGGTGAATGTGGAGAGGAGAGAAGGCCCTAAATCTTGCGGCAAACGTAGCGGACAAACCGACCATTGGAATCGGGATCTGTTAGTTGCAGGTAAGAGGCCTAACCTTTCTCTTGCATTTTGATGGATTAAATTTTCAGTTTAGGGCCTAGAATCTCAGAAACAGCCCCTCCTTCATCTCTACGTCCGGGTCGCACTTTTTGGGCCAAAAAGTGCGACCTGGGAAGCAGGTTTCAGGCAAAAAAGTGTGACCTGTCCCAGAAATGGGCAGAAAACTACGACCTGGGAGATGAGGGGGTTTTGGTGCTGTTTTATGGCTGGAAGTTGGGTTTTGGTATTAGGTTATGGTTTTCCCAATCTGTAAGCTGACAAAAATGATGTGTTTGTGCAGGTATGGCAGATTTACAGGTTAACTGGAGAGAGAGATATCTGGGGACACTAAGGGTAGAGATCTAGGTGGATCAGGGCGTTCGCCGTGTATTGGCCAGATTTTGGGTTCTCAAGTTTTTGGAGAACCCTTTGATGAGGGCAGGGGAACCATTATTGGCCCGGATTATCAGTTACTGGGATCCAGATCAGGAGGTCTTTGTAGTGCAGGGGCACAGGATCGAACTGACAGTCCAGGATGTGTATTTCCTGACTGGTCTCCCGCCACTGGGGATGGTGGGAAACACACAGCCAGTATTGCCGCGGGGGCGGCATATCATGGAGTTCGTGGAGCGTCATTGTCGACTGGGTCTCCAAGTCAAGGGGACTCGAATACCGATCGGGGATCTAGAGAGGCTAGAAACCCGTGGAGTGGCCGCAGCTGTGCTGCGTATCCTGGGCAACCAGGCGCTCCATCACATCACTGGGGGGCAGATGATGATAGTGGAGAGTGTGCTGGGTGGGACCTATATGGGTGGGCCCAAATGATGTTGGTGTCGCTAAAGCGACAGTTGTCACTATGCAGGTGGCAGGTGAACCATGATTGCTCATATGGGACTTTGTTGTGCGCCTTCTTCTTTGAGAAGATCCCGACCTTGAGGCCTCGTGTACAGCTTCCAGATGGGGGCTCGAGAGAGCCCAGGATGCGCCGTTGGGGACGGCTACTATGTAGAAGAGGAGGAGGGGCGGTCGGGCGAGTGTTTCGACCTGAGTTTTTTGCCCATTGGGATCAGCTGCCATTGTACATAGACGACTATCCCTATAGTGGGATGAGCTACTGTGGGGATCCGGACCTGCCACTTCCGCCTGGTCGAGTCTGGGGCCCGATGGTAAGTGACAGATTGCTATTCTTGTGTGGGCATGTTAAAGTTTTTTGAATAGTAATTTACGGTACTGATTCATGTAATTTTGGTATGCAGATATAGCACCGGTAAAATCGGCCGGATATATGGGACGACCGGCAGCATCTGGAGCTACAGGTCCGAGTGGGTCGAGAGCGGCGCATAATGAGGATGCAGCCGCCCTGCTGGATGACATCCGCCGTAGATGCGAAAGGTTGTTGACCGGAGTATCAGAGCGCGGGTGGCAGGACTTAGACGACCAGTTCATAGAGCCATGTGTTGGTCTACCCTCGGAGTGGCGAGGTGTCATGCGGCGCATGGCGATGGCCGGTCAGGCGATGCGCGATCTACATGCTGCAGGGGCAGAGCCATTGGCCCGGGATCCTCCAGATAGTGATTAGGGGTGGGGCATGTGGTGCCCCGTATTATATATGTAAGGGCAGGTGGTGCCCCCAGTTTTGGGTTTTTTGTAACATGCTATGGGCATGTCATATGTATCAGAGTAGATGGACTCTAAACACATGTTTTGCGACACATATTATGTATATGCATCGTTTTTTGATGGTTATGAATGTTATTGTCTTGTATGAAATGTGTGTGATAAATGCCAATCTAGAACATGGTTTGCAATACTATCTACATAGTGATTCTGTTCTCGAGGTACATGGTTGAAAGTTATGGTTTCAAATGCACATATTAAGAGTTTCACTCGTAAATAGCGTCTAAACAGCACAGGGTTATGCACACAATAAACACCATTTAGTTGCATTACAAGAAGAAGGGAATCCAAACGAACGTGCAGATGGAGGATGCGATGAAAGAGGGCATCGGCTAAGAGACCATGCACTGCATCATATTCGGCCTGATTGTTGGTGGCAGAACCAATGCAGACCCCGTTCGAAAGAACAAGGGCATGCAAGGGGGTGAAGATGGCCCAACTTGCCGAGGCTAGATTCCGGGAGTAACGACTTGCACCATCGGCGTAACCGATAAAGGGTGTGGACGGGGGGTCCTGTGAAATGGTGTGACAAGACAACAAATGAGGGGAGGAGAGGCAATGACGACAGTGTGAGTGCACAGAAGTCATCGAGCGGCAACCGCGGGAGGGGGTGCAATGAGCAGGATGACTATGACTCATATACAAATCAGAGGGTGGTATATGAGGGCTACCAGAAGTATGGTGAGGACTCGGGCTGCGGAGGTCAACAGAGACACGGGTGGAGTGATCTCGTGTACGGTTAGGAAAGGGGTGGTCAAGGGACACAATAGGGGAGGATGCAGGGGGGCTAGGCTCCAAGTGTCTCGCAGAGGAGGATAGGTAAATAATGGTTACAGTAGACTCCGTAATCTGAACATCAGGGGGGGGGATGTCGATGGGAGCGGGGGGATCCTCAGGCTGACCTGAAGCGTACTGCGCGAGGATGGGAGAGGCGGATTTATTCTGTTCAACCTCATACTCTCGGATCAGCTCTAAAGAGGCGTGGTAATGCGTCAGGTGAGGACAATGGTGGGAGTAATGGCCATGCACGCCGCACAAAGCACAGGGTTTTTTGGTGCGGAGATTCTTGGGGTTCTTGGTTATGGACGAAGAAGGAATGGAGGCTTCAGGGACCATAGACTCGGGGAACGCGACTTTAACCATGGGCTGAATACGGGGCAACTCGGGACAAGCATGGGTGGCATGACCGGTGACATCACATAAGGCGCAAGGCTTCGCGGGCGGAGGAGGGGCCGGGTCAGTCGTGGTGGTCTTGTCTTTAGGTGCCCCCTTGCGGGCTTTGCCTTTCTTCCCGGGAGCCGTCACGATAGGAGAAGGGTCCTGTGGAGGTGCTGGGGGCACAGTGGCAACGAAGGAAGCGAGGGGGACCAGTTGAACCGATGTCAAAGCCATGTAGGGTTTGGGGTGACCAGGAGGGGTGGCGGCTGGGGGATCAAGGTACCAGACCGGTATGCCCAAGGTCAAGTTAGGGAGAGAGAGGGTGGCCATGACGGGGACAGAATATACTTCGGGAGGGGGAGCTAGGAAAGGGATCTGCCCAGCAGGGTAATGACCAGGAGGGACGGCTTCGAGATGGTTAAGGCCAGGAGGAACCGATCCAGGAGGATAAAGGGGTTCAGGGATACCAGCTGTAGGGGGAGGGCCAGAAGGAGGAGGTCCGGCTGGCTGAGATGAATGGCTAGGAGCGGGTTGCGAAGGGCGAGGGGGAGGTTGCTGACTAGCCGAGGCAGGCCGCTTACGGGCAGCCTGAGACGATTGCATCATGCAAACATTCGATAAGCTGGGATCAGTGATGGGAGGAGGAGGGAGATTAGGAAAAGTTCCAAGCAGGGAGGAATATTTGTAAACGCCGGGGGAGACACTGGTCAAGGAATCGACGGTTTGCTTGTTGGCTACAGAAGAGATGGTCGTCTCAGGGGAGGTCTGAGATTTTGGCTCATGATATGTCAACTGGTCAATGGTGACTATCTTTCCATTATGGGGGAAAGACATCTTGCAAAAGACCGCGGATGGGACAGCAGACATAGCATAGGTGTAGCTTCACCCCAATAGAATGTTGTAATCTAGCGGGGCGTCGATGACTTCGACGTCAACGCAAATAGTCTTACCGGCGAGGGTGATAGGACAATTACGAAACAGGCCGATGGGCTGGGAGGCATGACCGTCCCACGCTCGAAGGGTGATCGTGGAAGGGGCCAGCTCATGGGATCCGAGTTGCTTCCAAACCGAAGCGAACATCACGCAGGTGGATGCCCCCTCATCAATGATACACCGGGACACGTTGGCGTTCCGGATTTTGACTGGGATTTAGAAGGCGACGGAAGGAGGAAGAGGAGGATGGTCCGATAGAGTGGCGTCGAAAACAATAATTTGGTCATCAGCAGGATCTACAGCGCCCACGGCAGATAGTAGAGCCTTCTTTTGGGAAGGGCACGACTGGAGGAGTTCCAGCGTGGAAATGGCGGCAGGAGATTGCGCCAAATCATCTACTATGCTATACGAATGAGCAGCTCGACCGGAAGCAGCGTTTCGACGTAATGGTCCCTTAGGAATCTTGGTATGAACCTCAACTTTGGGTTGAGGGATATGTAAGGGGCCATTCGGTGTCGAAAGAGGCTCTGTAGAACCTGAAGGAGGAGGTTCGGAGGTAGACTGAGCAGGAGGCTGGGGGTACTGGCGAGACCAAGTTTGAAGGTGAAGGTCGACGGTCGGGGAAGGATCGGAGTGCATCATAAGGATCTGGTAAGCGGAGGAACCAGAAAGGGAAGGGGGGGTGGCGACCTGGCTGTCAGGCGGTTGGGTAGCCACGAATCCTTGCTGAGGGAAAGGATCAGTAAACACAGCTGGCTGGGTAGTGGCCACATTAGGAGGAGCATGAGGGAAGGCATGCTATCCGCACAATGTGGCTTGAGACTCCCACATCTGCCACATCTGGGGTAAGAGGGGACAATCGTGGGTGTAATGACCATAAACACCGCAACACGAACAAGGCTTATTTGTGCGAAGTGGCCTGTCCGGCTTGGGCTGAGTGCCCTGTTGCTGGTTGGCAGTGTTAGGGTCCACACTAGGATTGGGTCCACGGGTACTAGGGGCAGATTGGTTTGGGTTGCCTCTCCGCCTTCTTTGAGAATAAGGGGGATTAGTCGCGCCCTGCTGTGCAAATACTTGCCCTGGAGGAGGCTGTAAGTGCTGTTGTGGGTTTGGAGGAGGCAAGGGAGATGGAAGTGGATATGCTGGAGGAGCTGGCCCACTAGGCTGCGGATAAAGGTAGTGGTTAGGTTGGGCAACATTGAGGTAAGCAGGAGGTTTGGCAAAAGGAGGAGGCATGCCGTATCCTGGATACATGCTACCGGGAGGGGGAAGAGTGCTGGAGGTGCTGGCCCCTCCCTGAGGGAGACCATAGCCCATAGGAGGTTGAGCGTACAGATGGGAAAGGGCTCCAACGATACCGTCGGCGGAATGAGATGCCCCCGGGGCGTTAGTGCCATCGGGCCTGGGGAGGTCAGGGAGAACGGTATAAACATAACCAGATTGAGCGTAGATCAGGTCATATTTCAAGGCTATTTGGAGGGTGGCTTCTTCGGTTTGAGGAAAATGGGAGGCGACATCTTTGCCGATGGGAGCTGGAAGGGTGTGGAGGAACCAGTCCATATAAACCCGATCTTCGAAGGGAGGGGCTCGACATAAGCTCCGTCTTCTTCACCATTCCTGAACATGGGCGGAAAGGCGGGTTGAAGAGGATTGCTTAAAGGAAGTCAAGAGCTCCGTGCCAGTGTCGTATCGGAGAGGGAGCTGGAAATAGGACAAAAAGGCTTGGGCAAGGGTCACAAAGGTGGTATGGGAAGAGGTGGCTTGTTCAACATACCATTTAGAAGCTTCGCCAGTAAGCGTGCGTTGGAACAAACGAAGACGGATGGAGTCATCGGTAATGGAATTGGAGGAACACCACATGTGGAAAGATCGGACATGATTGGTTGGATCTTCACCAGCTTGGCCTTCGAATTTAGGGATGTCAGAAGGGAGCTTGGTTGGCATGGCAGGCCAACCAACATCGTGGTGGATGGGGTCGTTGATCAACTGATTGAAATCGGGGAGGCTGAGGCCTGCAATGTACGGCAGCAATGGGGTGGCCGGAGTCGTTCCTGTGGCGGTTCCGCTAGTATTCGGGCCGGCATTAGGGCCGGGGGAACCGCTAGCATTAGGCCCTGGACCAGACATGGTGGTAGGGGGAGAACCAGGAGGAGAAGAGGAACCCGATGAATCAGGAGAGGAGTCAGAGTGCGGACTCGGAGGAGGACTGGCTCGACGACGGCGGGTCGGAGTAGGTCAATCGACCGGAAACTGAGGGTGAAGGCCAAGAAGTCTCCGGGAAAGGCGCCTTGGGGGCGCAATGATGACAGGAAGAAGGAAACCGACAGGGGCAGAAAGGGACAGAATCAATTAAGGTCAAGGGCAGAAAAGGTGCAGTGACAATTGATTTTAGAGTCTTTGCTAGGCGGTGTTAACCAGGCGCTTCTTCGCTTAGGGTCAGTGTGTGGCGTGCGTTAATTTTAATTTTTAAACCCTTTCCGTTTTGAGAGCAAGAAAAAAGTGTGTTGCGTAGCTGAAAATAAACCTACAGAGAATAGTATATAATGCTGAAATAACAGAAAAATAACAGCTACCAGTGCATCTATCTAACCCAAGAAGGCGGGTCTCTCAAAACTAATCTGAAAAGAAAGGGAAAAATCTAGGCAAAACACACGGAAAAGAGGCCAATAGATCTAAGGTCAAAAGGGACAGGGATCTAAAGGATAAAGCTGCTGAAAAGAGGTGTAGATCACAGCCAAAAGACAGAGGCAAGGTGGCTGGAAAAAGGAAGGAAATCAGCAAAAAACGGAGGGGGCAAGGTGGAGGCCCTAAAAGTAGATCCAAGCAAATCTTCAGGAGGTGATTTGAGAGGTAGAAGAGTTGATTTCAATGGATCTGAAAGGGAGGTAACAGATCTGGAAAAAAGGAGGCTGAAGCTCTGAAACACAGACGGCTGAAACAGCTAAAAATCTTCCACAAAAGTGGAGGGTACTAAAGCCCTAGGGGGCTAGGTTCCCACTTAGATGAGTAAAAACAGATCAGAACTTGGTCAAAGCGGGCTGAGACAGAGGCTGGAAGACCCTGACAGAAGCTATAGCAGAACCCAGAAAAATTGCAGAAAAATCACTGAAAAAATGGCACGTCGCAGTTTCTGACCTGTTTTCAGTGCAGGTCGTAGAAAAGGGGCAAAAAAGTGTGACCTGGAGGTCTAGGTCGCAGGTTATGGGCCAAAAAGTGCGACCCCCCGTTCCGGTTGTCTCGGCGGCAGATTTTCAGAAAAGTTGTCGTCTCAGTTGCGGCTGGTGTCGCTTACCTGCGCAATAGGGCCAAAAACACACAGAAGTTAGAAATTTAAATGTTTTAGGGTTTTATGTGAGAAAAACAACATAAAAATAGGAAAAATAAATAGCTGAAAAGAAACCCTAGGGTTTGAAGTAGCTGGATATGCAGGAATATGAAAAACGACAGCGGTCGTAATTTAAAACCCGTGTGGAGTCGCCATTTGTTAGTATGAATCCTTTGTCGAAGTGTACGAAAAAGGACCAATTTAGCTACGCATAACTAATAGCCCTAACAACAAAAGTGGCTGCCAATATCTTCAGATCTGCGGTTAGTTGAACATAAAAGAGCTGCAAAAACCAGATCTATGCATGGAAAGACATTAAGTAGAAAAAATAAGGGTTTGCTCCATATACCAATAGACAAGACAAGAACAATTTTTGAAAGAATTTTTATATTAATTGGGCACCTAGGAGGAAAACAAGAAGGCGTATCCAATTCTCCTCAGTGGAATGGGTTCTTGGAAGTCCTCAGCGCTTCAGATCTAAGATTTCTCTCTCTTGTTGGTGTAGAAAACCCACACAAAGAATGGAACTCAAAGGGAGCTCACACAGCAAATGGCAGAAAATGGTGACCAAGTGTATAGATCCAAAGTGATCTAATAGGCAACAAAAGGTGAAGAATGGTAGGAAAAACCCTCCTATTTATAACAAAATATTGGGTCATTCTAGATCTTGGTGCATGGGTTAACTCGATCTAGATCCACTTTTTATGGAATATTTTATTATATTTGTTGGAGGGAAAAGGTATTTGACTTGGGTCAAATCCCTTAATTTGTCAAAAATAAATAAATAAATGATTTATTTATCTTTTTAAGGAAGCGGCTAGAAGATAATCAAATAAATAATGATTTATTTAATTATTTAAGGAAGTGGTTGAAAGATAATTAAATAAATAATGATTTATTTAATTATTTGTGGGTGATTTGGTCATATTTAACAAGGAATATTATCTAAATAAGGTTTAAATAATTATTCCTAGAAAATAATAAGATAAATAAAGGTTTATCTAATTAATTTCTTTGATTTTGGGTTAAACATGACTGGGAATAATAATTAAATTATGGTTTAATTAAGTATTCCATGAGGAAAATCAAACAAATATAGGTTTGTTTAATATTTCCTTTTGGGGTTTCCTGTTTTAACATAGTGAAAGCAATTTTACTTAGGGTAAAATTGGTCTTACATGGTGTACTTGGGTCCATATAATGATAATAGGTTAGATGACCAAAAAATGGTGTAACACTTTGTATAGTGGATTTGTGGAAATTTTTTTTGTTTTTTTCCCCATCATGTAGCCATCTAATTCTAGATTTCTGTCGCCAGAGTGTCTCCTCTTGTTGCCTACGCTCTTCTATTTTGGAGAGGAGTTCATTTTCCTGACGATCATACTCGTCTGTTCTGCCTTCAGAGATGATTCGCTGTTGTATAATACTCATGTGGTGCTCTAACTCTTTCTGATGGGAAAAGATATTGCCAAACTGAGTGCAGTTCCATAATTTAAGAGTATTCTTGAGATGTCATAGCTTTTGTTGGAACTGATACATTTTGGAACCTGCAGGGGGTGTATATGAGTTCCAAGAATTGATGACAATTTCTTTGAAATCCTGGTGATTAAACCAAAATGATTCAAATCGGAATGGTTTGTTGCTTCTGGAGCCAGGTCTAGACCATTACAGGAGGATGGTCCAGTGATCTGAGCCTGCGAGAGGCATGATGGAAGAATGTAAGTCCCCACCAAGATGAATGGCATTATCGGACATAATAAAGCAGTCTAGGCGAGAGGCGATGTTCTGCGATCCTCTGCACTTATTGGTCCATGTGTGCATTCCATTGGAGGTCTGAAGATCCATGAGCAGGTTGCTTTGTATGAAATCTTTGAAGCCAATACTATCCGCCTCCAACCAATTCCTACCTCCCATTTTTTCCTCCAAGGAGGTGATCATGTTGAAGTCTCCCCCATAGATCTAGAGTGGGAAGCACCTGGAGGAGTTTATTTCTATTAAAGTGTTAAGCAGATCCATTTTTTTTTTTTTTCTTGTGGGAAATAAACATTGGTGAGGTGACCATGTGTATTGGATCCCACTAAATGGAATGTAGTTTGTATGAATTAATGTGAAGCGTGAAAGTCATAAAGAGAGAGAACCTGAGGATTCCAGATGATGGAGAGCCCCCCTGAAGCACCTGAGGCATCCACCGATACAGAGCAGTAGCCCACCCATGATCTGGCCAAAATGTGTTCTAGAGCCTTGTTATTGCATTTCATTTCCTGAAGATAAACAATCGATGGTTTAACTTGCTAAACCATATTTTTGAGAATTTTGTGTTTTGAGGGGCTATTGAGCCCTCTCACATTCTATGAGATGAGCTTCATGAGGAACTGTGGGGTAACGCCTTGTAGAACTTGGTCAGCTTGGGAAATCTGCCAGATTCCACAAGCATTTCTCCAACAATGATAGTCCTCTGCAGATCTATTTTTTTCCCTCGTTTTTTGGTCTCTTTCATTACTTTCCTTCCATCCCATAGAATTCCCGCTTGAATGCCTAGAGTGTTTCTTTGATGTGCTCTGAAAAGAACCACTTCCAGATTTTCAATTTTTCGTGAGGGTATTTTACTGTATTCTCTTTGGTGACAAGCTTCTTCCAAGGTCAGAATATCCAGATCCCCCAGATCTATACTCTCGGGTTCTTCATCCATGTGAGTTGGAGCATTCTGTTCTGCTTTATCAGAAGTATGATGGGGGATGAGAGCCAGGGTGCCGTCAATTTCCATTTTCGAAACCTTGGGGGAAGAGGTTTTTTCTGTGTCAGCCACAGAGGAAGAGGAAAGAGAGCATGTTTTGGCAGATTTAGAGGGCAAGGGATTGAGTGAGGAGGTGGAGGTTTTGGGAGGCAGATCTGAAGTAGAGGGTTGAGCTTGGTGATCTGTTGGGGTATCTTGCGTGGCTAAAACCTCAAAGCTATTGCTCGTTTGAGGTTTGTTGGGAGTGGTAGAGATGATAGGGGTTTTCTTAGAATGCTTCTTTTTGGTGGAGACTTTGGTAAAACCTTCAAAATCTTTTCCTACCTCATGGGAGGGGGATTTGGGTTGATGGTTCAAAGGGCAACCACGATATAAGTGGTCGTGCTCATGAAACTTTCTGCATCAGAAGGGAACATGCTCATAGTCTATGGTTTGAATCCACTCAAAATCATCATGAAATAGACTTACCAAATCCGTGAGAGGCTTGGCTAGGCACATGTAAACACAGATTATAGCATATAACGTCTGAGCTTCGTTTCCTCTACAACCTTTATAAAATTTCCCAATACATTTCCTATATCCCTTAAGGTCTCTTCATCCTAGTAGTCTAGAGATAATGAGTACATACGGATCCAAACCGGTGCCCAGTTGAAGTCCTCCTTGTTTGGATTGAATCTTTCTATCCAGTCTCGAAGGTACAGGCCTACAGAGTTGAAGAAGTATGGGCTGCCTTCAAAGATGCGATTCTTGTCCTCTAGGCAGTTGAAGATAGTGGTGAAGAATCCCTTGGGACCGAGCTGCAGAGTCACTTGTCCCTTGGGATTCCATTTGGATATTATGCAACCTTGCAATGCTTTTTCTGTCGACCATAGTCCGATGAACTTGCCAATGAGGGCATGATCCTTCATGTATTGTATATGACCATTTCAACGATGACTGGGGAGGTCACTTTTGACTCGCTCCGATGCTTTTGGGAGGCAAGTAGCTAAGGATGCTTTTGGCAGGGTCGCAGATGCTTCCTAATCTGTGCTAACGTCCCTTGGGGCTTCGTTGCTTGTGACTGCATCACTTGTCTTGTCTGTAGTGGGGACATGGTCAGAGCCGATCTGCAGATTTTGTCCTGAGCTGCCCGAAGAATCTGTGGCTGAAGTATTGATAGTTTTGGGAGGAGGGGGGGGGGGGGGGATTCCCGCCCCTCCAGAGGGGGGGATCATTTGAGAAGTGTCAGTAGAAGAGCCAGGTGTATATGTAGGCTCAGTAGCAGAAGCACTGTCACGCTGTGAGAGCAGATCAACAATGGAGGGTTTCCGAAAACCCTAGAATCAACATTCCACCCTTCCTACATTCAGATGGGAGTATAAATTAGTCGAATTTGCAAAACTTTTAAATTGCATTCTATCTACAAAATGATATCTAAAATCAATACAGATGACATAACAATTCCTAAAATACTTCAATAAAATTTTAATCTATTAAAAGAAGTAAAATATAAACAAGAAATAATATAAATGATTTCATATACTAAATTGAAGTGACAATTCTATTCTAATTATTGCTGAAATTTATTCTATTGAACATGAAAGAAGATCTATCCTATTGAGCATAAACATAAATATATTTTATTCAACATAAAATTAAATATATCCTATTGATAATAATTTTAAAGTTATTATAGTGAACATGGAATCAAATATAAACTATTGAAAATCCATCTAATTTAGAAAGAACTAAACTTTTTTCTACGAAAGCAATGAAACTCCTATTTCTAGAAGAGAAGGAAAGTTATATTTCTACCAAGAAAGCAATAAACTTTTATTCTAATGAACAAGAAATAAACTCTATTCTAAAAAGCAATGAAAATATTTATTCTATAACCAATTGAAAATATAAACTAACTATTAAAAGAATGGAAATTTGTAAATCATGTGCATGTGTACATCAGTTAGAATTCATCCTTATGTAGTTTAATATCTAATGAAGCTTTATGAAAGACTAAATGCGGGAACGAAAGAAAGGTAATTGTTTCTATTTATTTTATGCTTTTACTCAATTTATTGACTTGTAAGGGAATATAAAACAAATAAAAGAATAAAAAGATCATATTAACTAAAATAAAACATAGCATGAATCTAAAGAAGTTAAACAAAATAGAGTATGGAAAATGAAATGAATTATCAATGAAAAACTAGACTAACCTAGATCGTACTTATGCAGGGGGGCCTTATGAGATGCACAAGTAAATGGAAACCTCAAATCACACAGTTAAATCAACCACCATAATTTATAAGAGTGCTATAAATGATATTGTATTACTCGAGTGCGTACATAGTTTGCAAAATAATAGTTCAGGAATTCAAATCAACTTCTAGACTATAGATGAAGCATTTATATATTTTTTCAATATAACAACTTTGAGAGTCTATTAGTTATTAATTAGAATCCTAATTGACATCGCAGATATTCAAATTAAACAATATTCTTCCTTTTCATGATTCTGTATCGGAGAAGCGAATCATGAAAGGACACATTATTAGCATTAATCAATTGTGGCTTCCTCAAATCATTAAATATAGTTCATAAATCTTGCTCGCTTGATATGAATATTTCTCACTTGATATTTTTCTTCCTACATGTGTGCTAGTCATTCCTTTGACTGAGAGTTTGAATTGAGTGTTGTGTTGAATATATGAGCTCCCACTTGTGGCTGATAGGTGGATCACCATCTCAACATAATTCGACATATTTTTGTATACCTCGGTATATTTATAGTACATTATATCCCAGAGAACATTCGAATCAGTTGCATAATATTAATGGAGCTTCAAAGAATGCAAGATTTGGTATCATATTCCTAATCAAGTCAATTTCATAAAGAAGGAATTTATATAACTCTGATGAATTTTAACCCAAGGTAGAGGTGTGGTGACACAAAAATAAGTTGAAAAATGAGTTAAAATAAAAGGGTAAACTATAAAATAGAAAGCAATCTTGGAGGCTCAACATTCCCCCACGCTCAAGGTTTTTCATGTCTTCATGCACCTATGGTTGGCAAAAATTCAAAATTGCAATGATGTTTTGAGAGATCTACTTCTGAAGCTTGGACCAAGACATCCAAATTAGAGTTCATTACCTTTCTCTTAACATTTCCTGACTATCTTGGTCTCCTCATTAGCAACTTATATTGTAACCCTTTAACCTTTTGTTGGAGCATCTTGTTGTCCTTCTTTAGCTTATGATTCCATTGAAGTGTATAAGTCTTTTAAACTTTATAATCAACCCATATACTAAAATATCTATAGTTTATACTTTAAAAAAATTGATTGACTATTCATGATGTTACTCTTTTGCATTGCCTCACTTTTGAGCTTTGATTTTTCTTTTCTCCTAGGTCCAAAGTATTTTTATGATGAATCAACTACAAAATTTTCAACTGGATATGAAAATTTGTCAGTATTCAAAAAATTTCTTTCAATTGTTCAGGGTACTTCTTGTTGCTAAGGATGATGATGATGATAACAATGATGATGTTGATGAGTGATGATGAGATCTGTTTAAAAGAGAAACAAATTCTTCAAACTAATAAATATTTTGCAAGAGGAAAGGAAAACAAAAAGGAAAGTGAAAATCCAAGTTGCCAAAAGACTTTGGTTTTCAACTAGAATTTTATGCATAGTATATGTCTGCAATGTTGGTTTTCATAACTATGCCTTTTATTTTTATTTATTATTTTTATTATTTTTATAAGAAAAAAATAAAATTTCTTTTGATAGTAGAGGAGAAGAACCCCCTTTTACTACCAACTTCAAATAATAATTTTCTTTCAAACTTTGAACAAATTCTTCTCTTGTTAAGGGCTTTATGTGGAGATTTAATTTGTGCCCATTAACAAGTAATGTGTTCTATTGTTCATCATTTTTCTTAATCCTTACTGATCCATTGTCTAAAATAGTTTCTCTCATAGGGACGTAGCCAATGTGTTTGAAATTTCCTTTGAAAAGATTTACATTTGGAGTTAAAGAGAAGGGCCCAATCATGTGTCTTGAAATTTTCGACTTTGATAAACTTGTTGTGCCATTTTTTTTTTTGTTATTGGATTGTCTTGTCCTTTGAATGACATCTTTTATAATATCATCTAATTCATTCACTTGCTCCAATATTTTCTTTTGAGCTCCAGAGAGATCTAGCTCCAAATTTGTTGTTGTCTTATATGTATTCACTTGGAATTCTTTAGGAAGTAGAACTTGATTCACATAAACAATATCATAAGGAGCATGTCATGTGGTATTCCTCCATATGGTCTGATATGCCTAGAGTGCTTCTAGAAGTCTATTTTCCCAGACTCTTTTGTGTATATGCATAGTCTTGTTCAATATGGCTTAAAGAAATTTGTTTTTTGATTCCACTTTTCCATTGGCTTGTATATGATATGGAGTGGATTTTTGATGTCGAATCTTCTACTGCTCCATGATCTTTTGCACTAGCTTAGATGTACATTGTGTAGCCTTATTTGTTATAATTTCTCTTGGAACACCAAAACGAGTGAAAATATAATTAAAAAAAATGTAACAACATCATTTTTAGTAGAAAAATTCAATGGCTCAGCCTCTACCCATTAGGTAACATAATCAGTGCAAATAAGTATATATCTCTTTTGCTTGGATGATGGATTAAATTTTCCAACAAAATCTAAAGCCCATTTATCAAAAGGTTCTATTAGTACCCATTGTTGTAGAAGCATGTCATCTATTTGGATAGGTCTCCCCATCCTTTGACAACCATCAAATCTTTTGACATATTCCTTGGCATCCTTAAAGAGGGAAGGCCAATAATATCCCAAAATAAGTACTTTATATGCAGTTTTTCTATCGAAAAAATTTCCTCCACATCGTTCATCATGACATGATTTAAGTATATTAGGTACTTCATCTTCTCGAACACATCTTTGAATGATTAGATCAACTCTTATTTGGTATCATTCTCCTTCTATCGAATAATAAGGCACACTAATTTTGATGATATATTGTCTTTATTTTCTTGATATCTAATGAGGAATTTTTCTTGTAGCCAAATAATTAGCAATAGCAAGGAGTTTTAGTAGATATCGTAAAAATATATTCAATAGGAAATTGATCTACTACATGAATATTAGTATTATCATTTTTCATCCTGGAAAGGAAATTAGCTACTATGTTTTCTTTTCATGGCCTATCTAAAATGGTAATATTAAATTCCTACAATGGTAAAATCCATCTAGTAATCCTACCATTAGTTATTGGGTTGTTCATAAGATATCTAATAAAAAAATGATTTGTGTGAATAAAAGTCTCATACCTAGTGATGTAATGTCTAAAATTTTTAATGGCATGAATAATTGCTAAAACCTCATTTTCTGTGACTGTATAATTTAACTCTGCAGGAGTCACATTTTAACTTGTATAATATATAGCATAAGGAGTTAAGTATTTTTTTCCTAACATAACCCCTAAGGCTGTATCTGAAGAATCAATAGAAATGTGAAATGGAAGGGACCAATTTGGTCCTCTTAAAATTGGTGCTTCGGAATTTTTTTTATTCAAAAAGTCAAAAGCTTTTTAACAAATAGAATTCCAATGAAATTCACAATCTTTGGTGAGTATATGAAAAGTGGTGAAGCAAGCTTTTAGAAGTTTTCTATAAACCTTCTATAATATCTTGTGAATCCAAGAAAACTTGCAACATCCTTTTGACATGTCGGTACTGAAATTTTGGAGATAACTTCAACCTTTGATGAATCCACTTTGATTCCAGCACCTGAAATATGATGAGCCAAAAAAATCCCTTCGTTAAACATCATAAAGCATTTTTCATGACTTAATGAAATATTAGCTTATTTACGTCTCATAAGTAAACTTTCCAATTTTTCCATAGCTTCTTTAAAAGTATTCCAATAAACAGTAAAATCATCCATATAGAATTATACACAACCATGGATCAATTCAAGAAATATACCTAATACTTCTCTGTGAAATGTAGCATGTGCATTATATAAACAAAAGGGAAGTAACCTATATGCATATGTATGCCATGGACATGTAAAGTTGTCTTATTTTTATTTTTAGATGCAAGTTAAACCTGATTGTATTGGTTGAAACCATTAAGAAAAGATCAATATTTCTTTATTTTTAGTGTATATAACACTTCATTAATATTAGCTAATGGGAAATGATCTTTAAGAGTTACTTTTTTTAATTCTCAATAATCTATGCACACTCTCCACTTTCCATTTGTATTTGACACAATAAACAAGGGTGAAACCCATTGGCTATCTGAAATTGGATAAATAAAATTCACATTAAAAAATTTCTATAACTCTTATTTAACTATCACCCTTAGATTAGGATTCATACTCCTCTAGGGTTGTCTTACAAGTCTGGAATTCCCTTTTACATAAATATGTTTCATACATGTGTTTTATTGATTCATTTCATGCCATATATTCCCATGCAAATGAGGAGGAATGTTTTTGAAACATCTTAATCTATTGTTTCTTGTGAAATTACTCCAAGTTATTGTTGATATTTAACTTTTTTCCTAGATTAATTTCTACAAGAAAATTGCCAAATTTTTCCATTTATTTTAATGAACTTTGGATTATCGAGATGAAAATTATTCAAAACTACAATATTCTTGAAAACTTTTACATAACGTATGCACACTATAATTTTTCTCAAAATATGAAGAAAAATAATGACTATTGATTTGATTCATTAATTGATCTTCCTCATAATTTTGTGATATAGTTAAAATTGGTTTAATATCTTCAAAATATTCATCATCATATTCGCTCCATTCTTCATTCTCTATTTCAGTTATTTCTCTTGATGGTGGATATAAAGTGAACTTTTTAGTGGCATTTCCGTAAAAAATAAACATGGCACCAAACCTAAAGCTTATAAATGCATAGACTATTGCTAACCATGGCCTACCAAGAATCAATAGATGACCTCCTAGATTAGTTTTGGGAGATAATATCATGAATTTGATTATATACTCCCATGAATATAGGGATAAAGATACATCTTCTAATATACCCTCTGATTTGATAATATAATTGTCTGCTAATTGTATTAAAGTAGGAGTATATTGAAGATTTATCGATTTCAATTTATCCATAGTACTCTTTGTCATAATATTTATAGTTATATCTAAGTCAATCAATATGTTTGGAATTCCGATATCATTATATGAATATTTACAATGGGACTACTTGGATCTAATTATTTTTCAATTGTTGGTTTTCCCATTTCAATGTTTGCAATTTTTCCTATGAGTTTCACTTTTTGTATTTCTTTTCATTTTCTTCTAGGTTTTCTAATACACAACCCCTTGATTTTTTTTGAAAAAATAGTAATTTCCTTTATACCTCGAAGCAAATTATTTTTGATGCAAATATTTTTCAACTCATATAACATGTTGTAATAAGGTAAAACTATTTCCTTCTCTACACCTTTATCGATTTGTAATCTCTCTAGAAAAGAATAATTATGTAAGGAAATAGAGGGGTTCTTTGCTAGAGGAGTGGTAGGAGTTGGTATTATTTCTTCTTCATATATTTGTGTAGAAATGTAGTATTTTTTAGGAGTCTTTTCATGTTCATTATTTTCCTCCTTTTCAGGACTTTTATCCTATTTTTATTCTTTAATGACAATAGGAGGTGTTTTATTTTGTAAAACTCAACCAGATCTAAGTTGGACATCATTTATATCTAGAGGAGCTATCATGTAAGTTGGAAAATTTTGGGCTTTAACATTGTAAATAGGTTTATGAGGTGCTTGATTATTGGTATTGGGGAGTGATTCAATAGGTAAATGATTTGGTATTTGAGGAAATGAGGTGGATTGTAATGGAAAGGTTTGGCTTGTAGTCAATTGAGGTTGGAATTATGTTTAGACAAGTTCTATAGGTTGGGGTGGAGAATAATATTGAGGTTGGTATTGAGGATATTGTTGGGAATATTGGGGATTTATACCATAGGAATTTTTTCCATCCTTATCATGAAGATGAATTTTGAGGTCAAGATAGCCACGTTTTCCATGGTATGGGTGTTCCAATTACTTTGAGGTTGTGCATAAGGATCTTGTTCCATACCTGTTTGATGAGGTTTCCAAGGTTTTCTAGGAGCAACATAAAAAAGATTATTATGTTTGACTTGTCTCGACTTCTTCTTGGTAAATAAAATTTAACCATGGTATCATAAGGCAAATAGTTTGTAGCATGAATATTTTCATAGATCTTAGTAAGAGAGTTTTCATGTATTTAGTCCTAAATCATGAAATTTAGATCTTTTAACATTATATGAAAATATATCAGCTAAATATTCAAGGATTTCAACTTATTTTTTATTCATTTAAAAAAAACATTCTTTAAGGTCATGATGTATGCAATAATCCTTATATCTATTTAAGAATAATATTTTCATGTCATCCCATGTCCTTATAGAATTAGTTGCTAAACCCATAAACCATTTGAGAGTGCCATCTTTCAATGTTGCTGGAAACAATTTTAGCTTTTGATTATCAAGAAAATAATCATAATATATACAAAATACTCAAATTCAAAGAGGAATTTTTTTTCGGATCCTTGGTCCACATACCATGAAATTTAGGAAGAACAGATGGAGCCTAATATTATTCATAGTAGCAGTAGTATCAATATATTGAATAGGAAATCCAAAAGGATATTCCTTTTCATGATAATCTCCATCATTTACTTGTCCTCCTCTTCCTCATAGACTGCCTCAATCAACTCCCTGAGGTCTTATACCTCCTCCTCTGCCTCCACCAATTAGTGGTCTTTCTTGTCCATTATGAACCTCTCCTTCTCCTTCTGCCATTATTGATTCTTCAAAGCTTATGTAAGGTTCCTCAAATGGATTTTCTTCCTTTGGTTCCTCTATCAATGGTTATTTGGGAAATTTTTCTTCTTCCTCTCCTTCTCCTTCCTCACTAGGTACTTATAACCCTTGTCCAATGAGTTGTTCCCTTGTTCAAGAAATGAAGATAACTCCTTCGATTGTAGATGTAGGTTCTTTTACCATTCCTTATGTAGGTAAAGTTGGTGATTCTCTAGGTAGAGGTTCTAATATTTGTACCTCAGGAAGTTTTTGTCTACTCTCAAATTATGGAGTGTAAGAGATGGAGGGTCATGTGGCCCTTACAACACCAGGTGTTCTAGTAGGGGTGGTTGGTGATGATGGAATTAAAATACATCCTCTAAAATATCTACCCATAGAATCTCATTCTTTATAGATGCATCTAAATGATTTTAATAATTTTAATCATGCATCTAAGATGAAGATAAATAATATGAGATGAAATTGCAACAACTCTAGATAGGAAGAACCCCACAATCGTGATGTGCAGGTTCTTACCTCCCATATTACTACTCCTCCTAAATAGATTTGTGTAAATAAAAGTACATCAAAATTTATTTCCTATGTATGACTCCCTAACAACGGTGCCAAAAATGTTGGTTAATTTTATTTTAAATTACTTTCATTAAATTATCAATCTAGGGTTAATTTTATTTTAAATTACTTTCATTAAGAAAGTAACTTTTGATAAAAATCAATATAATCTATTGGAATGAATTTGAAGAAATTTTAAATGAAATTTTATCTAAAATAATTACACACAGCACAACACTTCCTAAGAGACTTCAATAAAATTTTAATCTATGGAAAGTAGTAAGATCTAAACTATAAAACATAGAAATTTTTTAATCTACTGAATTGAAGTGACAATGCTATTGTATTTCTTGTTGAAATCTATTCCATTGAACATGGAAAAAAATATATCCTATTGAGCATAAATTTAAATCTATTCTATTGAACATGAAAGCAAATATATCATATTGAGCATAAATGTAAATCTATTCTATTGAATATGGAACCAAATCTAACCTATAAAAATCCATCTAATCTAGAAAACAGTGAACTCTATTCTAGGAAATCAATGAAACTCCTATTTTTAGAAGAGAAGGAAAGTTCTATTCTACCAAGAAAGCAATAAACTTGTATTCTAATAAACAAGAAATAAACTATATTCTAAAAGGCATTCAAAATATTTATTCTAGAAGCGATTAACAATGACAACTAACTTTTAAAAGTTTGGAACTTTGTAAATCTTGTGTGTGTACATAACTTAGAATTCGTCCTTATGCAATTTAAAATCTAATGAATATTTATGAAATATTGAATGTAGGATAGAAATATATATATATATATATATATATATATATATATATATATATATATATGTATGTATGTATATGTTACTCAAGTGTTTGACATGTAAAGGAAGACAAAAACAAGTAAGTGACTAGGTAGAGGATATTAACTAAAACAAAACAAAGCATGAATATAAAGAAGTTAAATGAAACAAAGTATGGGAAATCACATTAGGAACTTGTTTTTGGTTCCTATCTATTTCCTTAATCTATCCTTTATAATTCGTATGAAAATGGATTCATTTACTTTTAACATGATTTAAGTTATCTCCATAATTTCACATATAAACCTGATACAAACTCTAATATATGCATGAAAATGTATCAAAAATTAATTGGAAACTTTTTATCTTTTTTCACATAACACTTCTTTTACTTTCCAAAATAATCCATTAGGGTTATGGGGATTTATTCTCAACAACATATATGGTACTTTCATTCTTAATTATCTTCTCTTTTTGGTTTTCCACCTCGACCCTTTGGAGGCTGGTAAGGATATTTCCCTCCTTACTTAAAGATCATGATGGTTTTATGTCCCATCTCATCAATGAAACTAGGGAGGAATAAAACCTCCCAAGAAATATCTAAACACAACCATATAAACATCATATATAGTAACTTAGGATGTTATTCAAAACTTGATCAGAGAAGAGAAGAATAGAGACTAGAGTAGGGTCAATTAGATAATTAATTGAACCAATTTGACTAGGATTGATACAGAAGAATCAACTAAAATAAGATTGATGATGTAGTATACTAGACATAGGTTAACTAGTGCAAATATGTTAACAACCATGAATATTACATACATCAAAATAATGATTTGGATTGAAGGATTGTATGGACCCTTGTCTAAAATATTATCTAAATTGGATAGGTGTCAACAAGGAAGGAATGTCTACATCACATCCAATGATTCAGGTGCATCAAATGAATAATTTCATTAGTTATCAAAGGGTATTCACACCTTTTGATAGCTAAAGGCACACAAAATAATGTGAATTTTCATAACAAAGCTTAGAGAAGTTTGATGTGAAGAAAGGATATATGATTGAAATAATATTCTAAGTTTCAAGGTTAGATAATGTAACCATGAAATTAAACTAAAGGATTAAAATCAACCTAAATATTATTGTAGAATAAATAAATGGAAGTTCCTTGAGGAAAGGACATGCCTAGAATTTGTTGCTATGAATACCATACATCACAAACATAGAACAATGGCTGTAGAATCCCATAGATAGTACAAGATTGCAGATGCAAATATTATTTGGTTGGAATTTATCCAAGATTGAAAATAAATGGAGTTTATTCCCTATGACTACCCTCCTTGAAAATATATATGTACTATTTAATAAATATATGTGAGATTGATTGTTTGTTTTTCATTCTGTTAAAGTCCCAGAAAGGAAATAAATATAGCCCACGATATTCATTAAACATATTTGATTTGATTTAATGGTATTTGTGGTGTTGACACATTGGGAGATTTTGTCTTTCCCACTAGAAAATATATTAGTCTAGTACCAAAGTGAAGTTCTTATTTCCTTGAATGAAGAAAAGTTCTTATTTCCTTGAGTGAAGTGAACTTAGATATTCTCAAGGTGAAGAACCATAATTTCTTGGAATCACCCATAGTTATTTTTTTAGTGAAGTGAATTTCATATTATCAAATTAAAGTTCTTATTTTACTTAGAATTTTATTATCGAAATGAAGCTCCTATTTACTTGAGTGAACTAAAATTCCAATTATCAAAGTGAAATTTATATTTCCTTGATTGAAGTGAACTTGCATTCACAAGGTGAAGAACCATAATTATTTGGAATTACCCAAAGTCATTCTTTCAGTCAAACTAAAATTAGAGATATCATATTTGTGGCTTCACATTAGGTAGAGATAAGGAAAATTTGTTCAAGAATATATAAATTAGTTCATAAATAAGTGCATCTAGCTTGGTGTTGGAGCGGGGTCCCATGGGGTACACTTTTTGATGTCTTTTTGTATAATTTTTATATATGCACGTTGCATACATAGGTCAAGGGGATTTTGGGTGGGTCAAAGTCCCTCTTTGATGTAAAAGGGTTTTAAGGGTAAATTGTGGGCCTCAAACCATGGTTTTAGACCATAGTATCTACGCGGTAGATTGGATATAAATAGATAGATAGAGTCTAAGGAAGTAGTCAAATATTATTCATGTTTTGATCTAAGTGTTATGCGTCTATGATACTTTTGTAAGGGTTTCAATCTGGATTGGGTAGAAAGTCTCCAATTGGATGTGTGCACGGAGACCTAGTCCTGGATGTGTGCAGAGTCTGTTGGCTGTGTGCGAGGAAGGGTAAAGTGTAAGGGAAATTCTAATGTACTGAATTTCTATGAATTAATACAAGGAATTATTTTGGTGAAATAATTGTGTTATCTATCTGAGTTATGTACTTTCTATTCTGTCTTAATATCACTTTACTTCTATTATTCTTATTTTTGTCTGCGCGAATACATCTGTTATTTATGCATGAAGTTAGATTGATGGTTGAATACATGGATGAATTTTCTTAATTAATTGTGCATATATATTAATATCTATATAAGTTCCACAATAAATCTGTTTAGGGCCACCACATTATTTTCTTCCTCAACGTGTAGAAACCTAGTTCCAGCACCCCCCCATATTACTTCAGGTGAAACTTTGATTTGCACAAGTAGGTCATTGCCGAAAGGGCCAGTAGTTGGAGGGTTTTTTGGTTGGGTGATAAACTCTAAACCTGGGTCAGGACCCCTCAAGCCAAAAAATGGTTCTGTTGTCGGCACCGTGATCATTTTGAGGGAGATTTGATGTTGTGGCATCCTTCACATAATGAATTGCAAGATTGGCTGGATAGAAAGATCCATGAATTCACGGTCCAAGAGAATCAGTGCTCTAATATATTTGTTGAAAAGTGGGTTCAGAGGTAAATCTATACAAAAGTGCACGAGACATTATTTTTCTCATTTGCAATTGAGCAGCAGGAGTGGTAGTTGTGATTAACTGAATTCAATACCTGCGTGGAGAACGATGCAGTCACTGAATGGACTCCTGAATTGATTCAATAATTAGAAATTATAGACAATAATATTACCCACACAGTAGATCATTGGATCAATCATCTGTTGCAAGGATTTGTGACTTATTTTCCCATTAATTAATTTGTGTCATACTCTGAAGCATAAAGAATATTTTTCAAGGGTCCTAGAGGTAAGTTTTTGCGCTCGTTGAAGTTTTTGTTGAAGATGTTATTGTGCGAACATGGATATCTTTGTCAACATATTGATTGAATGTCATGAAGAGACATGACGACACACAGTGGAAAAATTTACCGTGAATACCCAGAGAAAGGATTTTTTTATAGCCCTCTGAAGCATAGATATGACAGTGACGGTGAACGAGAGTCTAGTAGCTCTAGTGAATCTGCGTGCTCTACAGGAGAAGAAGTTTCATCAAATAGGAATGATCATAGAGACTTGATCCTTTCTCCAATCCCATCCACTCGACTTCTAAACTCATCTCACAAAGCACCCACTCCACCATGCAGTCCATCTCCACCACCACCTCCTCCTCCCTCGGGCATAGATATGGACGCATCAATGAAGCTATCTAATTTGAGAGGTATTGGGAATGAAGATACTGAGCAATTTTGGTTTGTGAATAATTATGTATGGTAGGCTCAATAGGTTAATAATGATGATATTTAGAAAGTGAAACTAGCCACTTCTTTCCAAGATCGCGCATTAGATTGGTATATAATATATGTTCAAGCAAACCCTAATCCCACCTTGGATGAAATAAAAGATGCCCTAAAAGAGTAGTTCAAGAAGCCTAAGTCATACGAGAAGTTGGTTACAGAAATGAAAGAGATTCATGAGGAGGCTAATGATTCTGTGTGGTAGGAATATTAGAGGCTGAAGCGCATTATAAGAGATGGTGGATTTACCATCAAAGATACTCAAAAAAATGAGTGGTTTATTGCTATGTTTCTCTCGCATCTATGCTAACCCTTGGGTTAACAGAATATTTCCACACAGGCTAAGGCTGTGGAGATTGCAATGAAATTAGAAGCTACCCTAGCAACTATTGTGCTTGGAACTCAATAGATTCAGAATCAATTGGAAGCCATGCATTTAGAGATTCAAAGTCTGCACAAAGACAAGGGCAAGGAGGTTTGCGCAGAGGTATGGTGCATAAAATGTAAGGTTTTTGGGCACCATAAGGATCAATGTCATGTATTCAATAATTATTTGAACACCAGAAGTCCTATTCCATTGAAGAGCACAATATGGTGCACAATCTGTGAAGTTGTCAGATTACATGAAACAAATTTATGTCCAAGGGTTGGAAAGTATCAACCTGAGCTGAAGTAGTTATTTTACATATTATGTTCGTCACTGGGACATGATGAAAAAAATTGTCACACTTATGATATGATGTTGTATAAAGTGGAAATATATATAATGCAGGCCAAACCTACCTCACCAGCATCCCACTCCGGGAGTGGTGGATTCCAAGGTAGATATATTCCAAATTGGAAATAGCAGCAATATAGCTCAGAAAAATGTAAAATACAGAAAATATAAACATGGCATAAGAGGGATCAATATGCAGCCTAATTTTATTAAGATATCAGTAGAAATATACAAAAATATCTTGAGGGTCAAGCCACTCAAGCAATAAGAACAATCCTCCAATGATCAAAACAATCAGCACATGAGTTGTTGCAACTGTATAGAATGTCGCAGAGTAGTGACAGCACTGTCTATATTAGTGTAGTTGTTGATGTAAAAATACATAAATGATATATGGCTGTTATAAACAAAACAAATTCCCAAGAAAGAAGATGTGGGCTCTAATACATGATTTCTAGCCAACCCGAAAAGGATTGCTAGAAATACCAAGAAATGTATAATGTGACAAATAACCCTGGGGTTGAGATGTCACTACAAAATGGATCTGAATATAATGAGGCTATGACAGATCTGAAATTAATATTTCCTCCTCCAATGGTATTTCTAAATATAAGGTTGATCCCTCTACTTAGAAATAGACCTCCTGATGAGCTCAATGAACCCTCCCAGCAATTGCCTCCAAAAATAATACAGTTCAGAATTGTGACTACGCTGTGAGGGATGGTAGATGGTTGGATTGATGCAAAATATGTGGAAATATGCCCAGGATCCCTCCTTTCTAATCCTCCAATGGATAGGCTACCTATCCATTGAAAAATAAGCCCAGAAATGACTCAACGTGATCCTCCTTTGCTGCACCCTGCAACACAACCCAGCTCTAACATAAAATGCGCTGTAGCTGAAGGAGGTAGCTTGGCCAAAATGCCAGAATGAGGAAATTTAGCACAAAGAACCTCTCCTTCCCTGAGGATGAGGTAGGGATTCTCGATCAGGAACACCCTTGTGCTAAATAGCACAACAACCTTGCTAAAAAACCAAAGGATGCAAGTCTAAAAAGACCAATATCAAATGATAATCTAAACATGAATAAAAATGGTTGTTACCCCCTCCATATATAGCATGAGAGCCTCCTCACATTGGGTCCCATCCATACTTTCCACCAAGCTCATGCAATTTTTCCTCCACTAAAACCACGTTGTCTCATCATTAAGACCACTCCTCCATGACAACGTTGTTGATTTGGTCAAAGTTGACTGAATCAACATGATCCAATCCCTGTTCACACCCAAAGGTTCTTAATCCGGCTACTTATTCTTC